>VXAU01003914.1:293943-409543 GCA_013399695.1 Formicarius rufipectus | reverse complement strand
TTTTTTTTTTTTTTTTTTTTTTTAATATCTACAGGTAGATGAGTATAAAAACGTTGGAAATCAGTAAAGCAGTTTACTGGAACAGAACCAGCTGTTCCCCATAGCAGGCAGGATTGAAGTGCATCTGGCTTTTAGTCCCTTGATGGTCTGGAAAATGATTCATTTTATTCCAGAGCAGATAGAGTTGAAATAAGGTGCTTGACTCCATCAAAGGTTGCACCCAGTGGAACACAGCAAGACAACCAAGATTTAAATGACCTGATATTATTCACTTTCTTTTCTTGTAGTCACAGACTGATTATTTATATATTTTGTGCTGTGAGGTGGACAAGAGAGGGGTTATTCTGTGAAAGAGTTCACTGGAAGGAGAAACATCTATATGGAAGGAATGTGCTAATGCTGTTCCATGTGGGATGTCTTTATCCTCCCCCCACCAGGCCACACACACACACAGATCCCCAGCCAAATAACAAACCCACTTGTTTTTCAGCCCAGAAGTCAAAGCAGTGTTTATCCTCTCTTTGGGGAGTAAGGAATTCAGTGCTCTTGTTTTGGATGTTCCTATTGCATCAGCATCCTCATTACCCGAGAGATAAAGTCTAAGTGGGATTCAGCTCAAGGAAGGAAAAACCAGTTTGTATGTTTAGGTGATGTAACTGATGCCTTGGTGGGAAGATGATCACAACTTCAGGACAAGTCCAAATCCTTCTGATGGCTGTTGATGCCAGGGAATGCCCAGTGTGATGCACGTGAATCAATGTGGCTCTTGAAAACCTTCTGAAACCCAACTGCATCAAAGGTTCAATATACCCTTTGTTTTCCCCTTCTTCTCCTGCTCCCACTTTGGTCTCTGCGTTGTTATCTCATGGCTGGAATTTCCAACTGCCCCACACTCCTAAATTATTAACTATGTTATCCCAGGGGCATGACTGTGATTCTCAACTTTGGCCACCAGCAGGAAGTCCCTCCTGGACCTGACTGTCATTGGCTTCACAAGACAGGGGATGCTCCTGGCAGCTTCTGCCAGAAACCATCCTGGATAGCCCCCCTTTTCTAAACCTATGACACAGGGTGTCTCAGAAGGCAGAGGGGGGAGGAGGGTTTCCCAAACAAAGCAACAGCCCTGGGAAGGGGGGGATGGTATTTGTCAGGAATTGTGTCCTCACCTTGCCTTTGTCGTTGCCATGTTTGTTCGTGTCTTGATTTGGCTCAAAGTTCATTGAAGGCTTTTCTGGAAGAACCCTTTCAGCCAGAACCTTTCCAACTGCCACGTGAAGTGCAGGGGTTGTCAGGAGGGAGACCCTCTGGAAGCGACACAGTGATCCCTCTGTGTTCTCCAAGTGTGCCTTGCTCTTGCAATGAAAAGCTGAATTTAAGTTGTATTTTCCCCACTTTTTTCTACACCATCCCTGCTCCACACCCACCCCGGGGTCTTGGCAGCAATTCCCATGAAGTTCCAGGCAGAACAGGCTCCCTTCTCCTTTGTGGCATTCCCTTTTGCTCAGCCAGTGGGTGCAGGTGTATTTTTTCATGATAAATGTCTCTGACTCGGGGAAAGGGTTGCTTTTGGTATAAGTGTGTTTTGCACAACCTGGCTCTCGCTGCAGGAACCCACCTGCAGCAGTGGCAGAGGCACCAACATCCAACCAGCCCTGTGTGCTGCAACACTCACCTTTGCAGAATGAAACCCCATCACCACCCTGATTTATCAGTTCTTCTTCTCTAATTGAAGCTTGGCTGTGCTTCATCTGCATCACACTTGGCCAGGGGGGTCAGAACATCTTCTTTCCATTGTCCAGTCGGTGTAAGCTGTGCTGCTCAGGACAGACAGCTCCTGCTCCTGCAGCTGAAGGTGTTGGAGGCTGGAGCTGTCCTGGTGAAGCCCCCAGGAGCAGCAGGAGTTATTCAAGCCTGATCTTTCTATCCTTGGCCCCTTCATCTCTGCAATGAATTGACCTGGGTGTTATGATTACGTTCCACTCTCTCCCCCTTTCTCTTTGCCTCTCTGCTCCTTCCACCCATCCTCAGTGTTTAATTTATGCAAGTTCTGCTGCAAAGGAAACTCTGAATAAAAAAACAACCAAACCCAATGTGACAGAGACAGGAGGGGAATCCCATTGCTCTTTACATCATTCCCACCCATATTTTGGGAAAGGATGGAAAATCTTGCAGTTAACATGTTTTTAGCTGCAAAATAAAGCTTTATAAATGCAGCAGTGAGTGGGGTGGGGAGGGAGCTGGGATGTTCCCTTGCTCTGTGGAGCATGCCAGGTGACCAAGGGTGAGGATGAATGGGGAGCAGAGGGTCTCATTAACCCTCTGCTACTCAAACCATTAAGCCAAACATGTTCAGTATGAAGATACCAAATTAAGTATTTCTATTTTCACACATCTTTATAGTTTATACATATCATAGAATGGATTGGGTTGGAAGGGACCTTAAAAGCCATCTAGTTCTAACCCCTTGCCATGGGTAGAGATGCCAACCCACTAGATCAGGTTGCTCAGAGCCCCATCAAACCTGACCTTATACATTTTCAGGGATGGGACATCCCCAACTCTCTGGGCAACCAGCGCCAGTGTATTTTCCATATTGTAATTGCACACATCTCTTATTTTTATTGCCTCCCCTGATGATTTGACTCCACTGCGTGTTGGTGCTGCTTGGTCCTTCTCTGCAGTATTTGTCTTTGGTGCAGGTTCACCCCAAGTGATGCACACAGAGCTTGGAAGTGTAGCTGGGAGGGGAATTTGTGGCCAAATAAATCCCAGGTGATTGCTCAGTGCAGCCTGGCTGGTTGAGAAATGAGACGTTTCCTTATTTGTTGTCATTAGTTCTTTGTATTTGCTCTTTGTTTATTTGGGTTGATTTTCTTCTATGGAGAACAAGATAAGGACAGAGAAGTGCAGCACCTCTGAACATGAACGGCTCCCAGGAAGTTCCCAGGAGTAAAAATATGGGCATTTGGCAGCACCTGCCATCACTTGAGGATGCTCCAAAGGCTCCAACATGACTTTGTTGCTTCTGTTTAATCAGCAGGTTTTTAATTAATATGGAAAGGATCCTAAATAAAGCTTCTTTCCTTTTTTGTCCTTTCCCATTTCCCTACTCCCCATCTGTCAATACAGAGCTGGTGAAAGCTTCAGGCCATGAAAAATGCCCTGAAGGTTGGGAAAGCAGCCAGGCCAGGGATGGGAGTTGCCTCTCTAATTACTTTTATTCCATCTCCAATTCTTTGTGTGTTGGTCCAGCACCTTTAAGAAGCTGCTGCTGCTGCAGTGTGTTGGTTTTATAACTCAGAATAATCTTTAATAATCCCTGTCATTTTATATTTATAGGATAAGTTCTCTCTGGCAGCATTCTGTAATTCACATGTCACGTCCAGAAACGGCGATTCTGTTGTGGAAAGAAACAACACACCAAAACCTGGATTTCCTTTTTAATTGAGGTTTCCAACCTTAATTACAGCAGGCTGTTGGTCCAGCAAACTTTTTGCTTGAGGAAGAAATCCATTGACAGCATTTTCACCTCACTGAAAGACATGAAAATGAAACCTGGGATATTTTGTCCTTGTTTGTTAATGCAGAGAAATAGCAATTTGGGGGATGAATAATGGAACAGGGTCGTGGTAGTTTGTGGGAGAAGTGAGTGAGTCCTGCTTGCTGGAGCAACTGGAAGCTCATCCAAAAAGAAGCACCTCTTGCCATGAATGAAAGAAGGCAAATGTGTTTGGATGGTATTTTTAATACCAGATGTGACATTTTGGAGCTGCTGGGTGGCCATGTGGGAATCCGAGGGGTGTGCAGAGTGAGACAGAGTAACGTGGAGATGTGCACAAGTGAAAAGCAGGAGTAGAGGTGTCCTGAGATTCTGGAGAGGCTCTTATGGAAGGGAAATAGGGAGATTTTTTTGAGTATATACACACTATTGTACCTTCCCACCAAATTCAGCTTTATATATATATATTCCTGCACAACTGGGGCAGGATACCCACAGAACTGGTGCTTTTATAAATCAGGGATTTTGTTGGGTAAGGCTGAAACTTGTGATTTTTTCAGGGACAGAGAGGAAAGAGGGACAGTATAGTGATAACCTGTGGAGGCTGGAAGATTATATGTATCCTTTCCCCTTCTCTTTTCTCCTTTCCCTTCCTCTTCCCCTTCTCCTCTTTTCCCCTTCCCTTCCCCATCTTTGCTTCCTTAAGGATGTTCTTTCTGTGCAGTCTTTGGGGTCATTTTGCTGCTCTGGGAATTCCTGGCCCCTCTGGACCCCTTTGTGGAAGTGCAGCTGCTCAGCAGGGATTGAATGTGACTTGGGCACTGCTTGTCTGGAGTGTTTGGTCTGAGCCAGAGCCTTTGTGCAGGTTTAAAACACTCCCTTCTGCTAAGAATTTATCTTCCACAATGGCCTCTTAGGGGTTTTTTGAGCATTAAAGGCTGGTAAAACTACTAATTTCTGTGCATTTACTTAATTATTTGAACTTCTGCAAGTGAATTTCATTTGGAATGAAATATTGTTGCATGCAGGGTGTTCACTGGTGGCATCTCCATGATATGGGTTATCATTAAATCCCCCTTTCCTCCCCCTGCTCTGTAACCTGGTCAGTGGCTCTGTGGTGGAAACACAGACAGTGTTGGTGGGGTGAAGAGGGAGAGGAGATAAATGTCCTCAGGGAGATTTCATCCTTCTTTTTTGTTCCCCTTCCCCTTTTCCTTTCCCTTCCCCTTTCCTTTTCCTCCATGGGAATCCAAATGCAGATGGAGAGGGATGTACTTGGAGGCTGTTGGTTTAAGTGACTCAGGATGGAGCTTTGTGTTGTATTTCTCCCAAGTAAGAAGTGAAAGGACACGAGGAAACAGGCTCCAATTGTGCCAAGGGAGGTGTAGATTTGCTATCAAGAAAAAAATGTCCATGACAAGGGTTGTCAGGCATTGGAAGAGGCTGCCCAGGGAAGTGGTGGAGTCCCCATCCCTCAAAGAGTTTCAGAGAAGTGTAGATGTGGCACTCGGGGTCACAGTTTGGACTCGGCAGTGCTGGGGGAATGTCTGGATTTGATGATCTTGAAGGTCTTTTCCAACCTAAATGATTCTTTGATCTGCCTGTCACACTGTTGTGGTGGGTGGAAGCTCTCTGTGCTGAAGCAGAGGAATTGGGGAATCCTGCTTTGGAGGAGGACTTTGGTAGGGCTGGTGTTATGGATGAGTCACCTGACAGGGATGTTAAACCCACTGGCACTGATTTCCTTAGCACAGGGTGAGCTGATGAAAGGTGAGTGGAAGGTTCCACAAGTCAAAGAAGTCAGAATTTGCACGGGAATTTGAGCTGAAAATTGCAAGATCTTGGTTGCCATGGGTTGGATTTTTCAACCTTCCTCTTGTTCTCCTTCCCATCTGGAAGTTGCTGAGGACACAGAAGTCAAAACAGGTTATTCATGTTTTTTGCAGTCTGAAAAAAAAATAAGAGAGAAGAAACACAATAAAACAAACCAACCAAGCAACTAAAAACAACCTTTAATAAATAGTCAATAATAAATCTCACTGGTTTCTGCAGACCGTAGACTACCACGTTTATTAGGGCAGATATGTTCCACAAGGTAACCATGTGCCCCTTCATGCTAAATACATAATCAAACATAAAATTACACAGAAATGTGGGTTCAGGAGAGGGGAAAAAAAGGTGGTGGTGGCATGTTGGAACAGGGAGACAATAAATTCAAAGGAGAGAGAAGGTGGGTGTGCACCCCCAGCAGTGGACATGAAAACCTGCAGGACACATTGCTGGAGGAACTGGGGGATCCAGTGGGTTTTGGTACTCTTGCATGGAGGTGGAATTTTCTTTGGAAAATACCTGGTGGTGACACAAAGGAGCTGAAAGGCAACAAAAGGGAACTGGACAACCTTTTGATGTGCTTGAAAAGAGCAAACTGATGTTGTATTTGAAATGTTTGAGATCCTGGAGTTGATGCTGCCCAGGCTAATTTTTGAGGGCCAGAGGAGTTTGTGCTGCATGAATGGCCCTTAAATAGCCATGTTTTAAGAACCCAAAGGATGATGCTCTGTGCATTTGTATCGTGGCTCATATCAGCACTTACACAGGAATGTAACAGAGATGAAGAGCAACATTTTTCTTCTTAGCTTCCTTTTAAGGGGGGTGAATCTGAACTTCAGCAATTTGCAGCAGAGCAGATGTGAGCAGGCATCGTTTGCACTTTAATGGCTGAAATCAAAGTCGGGGTGAACACAGAGTTGTGGCTTTTATTTTAAATTTTTATCTATCTTTTCTGTTTTCTGCCACTAGAGACTTCCAGTATTTTACTTTTTTTGTGTGTCTAACTCTGTGTCTCCTTTTTGTCTTTTTTTAAATATTTTTTTTTAATTTAAAGTCAACTTGGGCATTCCAAGTGCTGTAGAAACAAGAAAAAATGGAGCTTCCCTGTGGAAATGTTCATTTCAGGTGGTGGAGGAATGTTTTAAAGGGTGCTGATGTGTTGAATATCGTGGTGTTACAAGAGAGGAAGAGACAGGTTGCAAAGAGCTTTGTGAGAGGGAAATACTGTCCTTTAAGGGAATGGGGATCAAGTGGAAGAACAGCAGGGTTAAATCCCAGGATAAGGGGGAAATTCCATGAATGTGTGAGGCAAGAGCTTGTTCAGAGGAAGAGTTGTAAGAACAAGAGTGGTCGAACCCCAACTTTCTAATTGTACCTTTTGGCTGCTGTGTTTTCTACCTGGTGCTGCCCGTGGTGGATGAGCCTCTGCCAACAGCCAAGCACCCACCCAGCTCCTCATTCCTGCTCTTCCCAGCTGGAGGAGAGGAGAAAATGGGATGGGAGAGCTGAGAGGAAGAGATAAAGACAGGGAGATCACTTTTTAATTACCCTCATGGGCAAAACAGACTCGACTTGGGGTGGGGAGGGGGGAATTTATTTATTCTGAATCAAAGTAGACTTGGGTAGGGAGCAACAAAATGAAAATTAAACCCACCCCTTCCCTCCAGACCCCAGATGTTTCCAGGTCACCCCTTCACTCCCCTCTCCTCTCCCTCATAGGGACCCAGCTGTGGTTGTCCCATCCCAGCCCTCCTGGGCTGCTCCTCCCACCTTTCCCTGCTCCAGCACAGCCCTTCTCCTTTTGCCTCCGACTGGAAATTCAAACGTTGTGTCACAACATCCAAGACTCTTTTCTAGGTCCCAAAGCTGCTGTAGCAAAGAAAACCAGGAGGTTTTTTTACAAGCCATGACCTGCAATAAAATATGTTGGGTTTTTTTTTGGTTTGTTTTTTTTTTTTTTAATTTTCTGAACATGTAAATCTCCCATTCTAAGGTTTTGGGTTTGGGTTGGGTGTTTTTTTTTCGTTGGTTGGTTGTTTTTCAATTTATTTTGTTTTTTCCCTCTCCTAGTGCTGTATTTACCTCGCAACATAATCTTTAGGGTCTTATATATTCTTGCATGAAATATATTTGTTTGTAGTTGTGCTTTCCTGGAAGAAACACCCAGTGGGTGAGACACCAGGAATATTTTAAACTCCCATTATCAAACAAATTTTGTGCAGAGGCAAGAAAGGTCGTGTTCATAATGCAATAATTTAGGTAGAGCAGCGCTAATGCAAAGTTGAATGTGGTTGGTTCTTTGCCTTCTGTTCCTAAATTAAAACAAAAAAAATTAGAGGATCAAACAGCAAAAAAAACCCCAAAACATAAAAACAAATCCTTTTAAATATTTCATGGAGAAGAGCAGGGATGTGATTTATCTGTATAATTTAAACACTTGGACAGAGAGAGAAGCAACAGTGGAATGTAAAGAGCTCCTGGGGAAGGGGAAAGTTTCTGTTTTAAGGGCTTTAGATGGCAGAACTGGTATGTTGGGAGGTCCTGCTGGGGGCTCCAACCACTGCTTCCAGAAAAGCCTCCAGATGAGGGGTTGGTGATCCAGGGAGCAGGGCAGGGAACCCAGAGAAGCTCCATGCCAAAGGAGAAGTCTTTCCTGGATTTATGTGATGTTAGCTCATCATTTTCTGCTGAGCATCAGGTTTTCACTTCTGTTGCCTTTGCTGCTGCAAGGACCAAGAGATGACCCTCTGGATGTCAGAGGAGCAGGAAGGCTGTGCCATGGGTTTTGGAATTGTGGAGGGGATTTGGGGGAAGGTGTCGGTGTGTTCCTTTGGGAGCTTCAGGTTTTGCATGCCAGGGGAGCAACTTCATGGAAACAATGAATGACTTGGGTTGGAAGGGACCTTAGGGATTATCCAGTTCCATCCCCTTGCCATGGACAGGGACACCTTCCACTAGATCAGGTTGCTCCAAGCCCCATCCATCCTGGCCTTGAACACTTCCAGAGATGGGGCATTCACAGCTTCTCTGGGCAACCTGTGCCAGGGCCTCCCCACCTTCAAAGGGAAGGAAGATTTTATTCCTGATATCTGAGCTAAACCTTCCCTTTTCCACTTTGAAGCCTCGTCCTGTGACTCCATGCACTTGTCCAAAGTCCCTCTCTGTCTTCCTTGTAGGCTCTCTTTGGATTCTCATTTGATTCCTCATCAAACTTAACAGGAGAATTGGACCCAGTGTGGCCCTGACTGGGGGCAGCACTGCGACGTGTGACAGTGACCTCCCCATATCAGGGTCCTTTTGGCACAGCATTTCTAACTGATCCCACTGGTCCTTGAGTGACCTTAAACTGTTTCTGCAGAGGCATCGATCAGAATGACCCAGGACCAGCCAAGGATCTTGGAATCACAGAATCCTTAAGGCTGAAAAGACTTCTGAGATTACTGAATCCAACAGGTAACGCAGCACTGCCACGTTCACCCCTGGACCATACCCACATCCACAATTCCAGGGATGGAGGTTCCACCACTGGGCAGCCTATTCCAGTGCCTTCTCCATCCCTGTTGGATTGTTTTGGAAACAGGTCCCTTCTCTAGTAATTCCATGCATGTAGTTATGGCCTCATCTCTTGTGGTTGAGGAACCTCTTAGCTCTGGGCCATGTTGGTGTTCGAGATGATGCTCTGCCTCACAGGCTTTGGTGTCATCAGCAGAGCTTGTGGTCTTGTGGATGAAACCACAGAAAGATGATGCTCTGCCTCACAGGCTTTGGTGTCATCAGCAGAGCTTGTGGATGAAAACACACCATGGGGTTCAATAAACCAATTTCCATAATTCCACACTGACCTGAACATTTAATAACTGAGCATTTGGTCACCAGCAGTTGAAGAACCAGTGCATGGAGCTGTGCCTTCCTTAGTGGGGGGACACCAAGGGTTGCATGGCCCAATGCAGCCAAAAATTAAAGTATTCTTTAATAAGTGAGACAAAAAATCTGTTGTTTCTTCTTCTTTTTTTTTTTTTTCCCCCTTTCCTTTTATTCTCCTCTTCCTGGATTTGTTGTTAGTCTGGCCAGTAATGAGCAGAGCATTACCTGTTCTTCCCCTTTAGCTTTGATTCAAGGTTAGCTTTTCCTCTGGAATTCCCTGGATTCTTCCCAAATGGTGTCACAAATCAGCACTAATGAACCAGATCGCTGCCTGCCCTGCTCCTTTCACAGTGTTGCTGCTCATCTTACCGAGGCTGGCTGGATTTGATCACATTTCAGCTGCTATTTTTGGATTCTCCTGAGCAACCCATGGAGTGGGCATTAATTTCCACTGACTCTACGTGAAATGTTGCATTTTGATGTTTCTCAAGTATTTTCCAAAGTTACCAAGAAGCTACAAACCCTCCTGATTTATCTGAATTATTTCTGAGTTCAGTCTCCTGTCCTGTCCCAGCTCCATTGTTAAAATTAACTTTTGCCTGTTCCCTCCCCTTTTTCTTGTTTCTTAGTTACTTGGGGTGGTTTTTTTGGCTGTAGATTTCTTGTGTGATTTTTGGTGGTGCTGTGGGGGGGGGATTTTTGGTTTTTCCTCTGGTTGGTTGGTTTTCCTTCTTTTTTCCCCCGAAGTTTATATGCAAACATATGATTGTGGACTGTTTTATACAGTCCTTTCCCTCATATAGGAGTGGTTACCAACTTCCCCATCTTCCCTAGCTGAGAATTGTGGACATCCAGGAAGGGATACCTTTGAAATTCCTATATGTTGTTGATATTTTGTCATCTCTTACACATCCAGTTATTTACCCTTCTTTTTTTTTTTTTTAATACTTACATATTTTTTAAAACAAGCCTCTTAAAACCAACAAGGTTCTAGATTTTTTATCCTTTTTTAAGATAATTTTTGAGTTTGTTTTTCTTTTTCCTTTGAGTGAGTGGTGATTCCACAAACAGCCGCTGGTTCTGAGTTCTTTGATCAGTTCCTCTCTCTCAAGATGAGGTCTCTCACAAAATTCCCTCGATGCTGAGATAGGAAACTTGGCAGATGTTACATTTTACCCTTCTATTAAATAATTCCATTAAAGAATTCCTGTCTGGTCCTGACAGGAGGCGACTTCAGGCATGTGCCAGTCATACTGAAGTCCCTTCAGAGAACTTTCCCTTGCACTTCAGAGGAAGTGTTGGTCTTCTCTGACGTGTCCTCTGACTCTGCATTCTGCTTGTTTGCCACCAGTGTGGAAATACTGTCATGTGGGTTTGAATGCTCGTGCTTTGTTGGTCACTCTTGAAGGTGCTACAGCCTGGAAAAGTCATGTCCTAAGTATGTAAAAGCCCTCTCCATGTTTTCAAAGAATCATAGAATGGTTTGGGTTGGAAGGGACCTGCAAGATCCTCTCATTCCAGTCCCCCAACATGGGCAGGGACACTCTTTTTGACGGCATCCATCCATATGTGGCTATCAAGGCTTCTCTGATGGAAGAGCTGATCTCCACTGTAGACTGGGAATATTTTGGCCATCCCAATGCTCTTTGGAGGGGCTTCTGGCTGAAATAACTCAGTCCTGTCTGAAAGGTTGATGCTGATCTACTGAATCAACCCTTTGCATGAAATTCTTCCTTTTTCTGAGCTAGTACTGGACTGTAATGAAGATTTCATGCTCATCTACCTCACTGGCTGGAAAGGTCTTGGTTGACTTAGTCATGTCATGTGTCAAAGAATTATTCAAATGCTTTGGAATTTTACTTCATTAAGGGAAAAAGTTTGACAGGTTCCTGCCAAGGACAGTGGATGTGGTTTCTGGGTTTTCCCATGGGTAAAAATAGCAGGAGAGGCTGGGTTGGACTGTGAGAGAAGAGAATTCTGACAGAATCGTGAGAGGCAGAAGCTCTCTTGAGACAACAGCTCGAAATCACAGGCTGGTGTTTACTCTCTCCAGAGGATTTTGGGTTGTGGTTGATGGGCCTTATCTTTATTTTGGAGCCTTGTGCTCTTCCTGGTTCATTATAGACTTGTTTGAGAGAGGAACAAATCCACACCACAGTTGGAACAACATACTGAGACTCTCTTGGGAAATCCAAGTATTTGAAAGAGACGCTGAGAGGTGTCTCATTTTGGGGTTATTTTTAAAGTTAATTAACTTAGAAAATTGAAATGGACGTGTGTAAGGTGGAATTTTCATAGAACCACAGAATGGTTTGGGTTGGAAAGGAGTTAAAAAATCATCTCATTCCAAATCAGCTCATGCCCTCCAAGGGCTGTGACACCTTCCAGTAGACCAGGTTGCTCAAAGTCCCATCCAACCTGTCCTGCAACACTTCCAGGTTCACTGAGCAGGTGAGAAAAATGCAGCTTTCAGACTATTGAGGTTCTTTTATTGAGGTTTTGCAAAGTAAACTCAGTCTCACATTAGCTGATCCTGAGAGTCCTTCCAGTTTAATTTATCTGTGTTGGATGGATTGCCAGGTGGAGTCTCCCTCTCTAATCCACTTTTGGGAGACCATCTCCCCCCCCGCCCCCAATATTGTGTCCAAGTCTGGGATCCTCAATATTAGAAGGGTGTGGAGCTGCTGGAGTGAGTCCAGAGGAGGCCATGAAAATGCTCAATGGGCTGGAGTCCCTCTGCTCTGGACAAAGGCTGGGAGAGCTGGGGGTGTTCAGCCTGGAGAGGAGAAGGCTCCAAGGACACCTGAGAGCCCTTTCCAGTGCCTAAAGGGCCTCCAAGAGAGGGACTTTGGGCAAGAGCCTGGAGTGCCAGGACAAGGGGGAATGACTTAAAACTGAAATAGTGGTGATCTAGGTTAGATATTAGAAATAAATTCTTCCCTGTGAGAGTGGTGAGGCCCTGGCACAGGTTGTCCAGAGAAGCTGTGGCTGCTCCATCCCTGGAAGTGTCCAAGGCCAATTTGGATGGGGCTTGGAGCAACATGGTCTAGTGAAAAGTGTCTCTGCCCATGGCAGGAGATTGGAACTGGGTTTCCAACCAAAACCATTCTGTGGTTTGGTTTAGTTTTGTGGAGATTTTTGTTTGTTTTGTTTCTATTTATTTTGTTTGTTTGTTTTGGGTTGTTTTGGTGTTTGTTTTGGTTTGGGTTTTTTTGTGTGCGTGTGTGAGTTTTGTAGCTTTGAAAAACTTTTTAGCCTTTACATTTCAGAACCATCAGTTGAGCTTGGAGAGTCCTCTCTGTACACCTGAGGCACTGTCAGCTCATGCACCTTATTGTTGCAACCAAAGAGCCACTGGAGGAAGGCTGTGCCCACTCTTGCAGACCACTGTGCCCAACAGGACATCTTGTTCATGTGTTTGTGTTTGGACCAGCGTGGAGAGAAAGGCCTCGGGGCTTTATCTGTTTGTGTAAGTTTGGCTTGGCTCCCTCCAAACACAGCTGTGAGCCAGTCAGCCCCTTCAACCCCCCTCCTGAAAAGGGAAAAAAGGAGTAAAAAGGAAAATTGTAGCAAAGGAATATATATACATTTACAGATATTTCATCCATATACAATTAAACACTGTGTAAATACGCACAAAGATGCCGAGCAATCCCAACCAATCCCAAAAGGGAAAAAGGGGAAGGGGTAAATGTTGCCGACAACTTTTTGCACAGACACAGTTTTAGTGTCTGGGTAAGAGGCTTACAAACGTTAGTTGTTAATGAGACAACCTGACTGCATCAAAAACAAAAATGAGAGTTTATTCCTCTTTGTCTGAAGTTTCAGTTCTACTCAGGAATGGCAGAAAAGGCACTAAATGTTTCCATTCCTGCATCTTTATGTTCCCCTGCACAGGGATTTCAAGAGTACAAGAAAGGACTGTCTTAACACACACTTACACATATTTTCTAGAACTCATACACTCCATCCAAACTATCTAACAACACACAGCTATAGCTAAGTATCAGACAATATGAATTTTGTATTTTTTGTGAATTTACACAGTGCTTCTTTATCTGAATTTTAACTTTATTACTAGAACCCTTCACTTGTGTCATTCTGTGGAGTATCAGCAGGTTCTCCTCTCAGGTCACTGTTGGCCAAGGTCATTTTGCAGATTCCATCGTTATCACTGAGGCCTCTGTCTTGGAAGCTGCTTCTGACTCCTTGGGCTGAAAACCTGCCCGAGTTCCAACAGGAAAAGGACCAAAAGGGTTAAAACGAAACAGACCCACACAATTAGCACCCAAGAATTAGCTCAGTAAAACAACTAACACAATAAAATCTCACCAACTTCCCTTAGGAGAAGCAAATTCCTTTCCTTCTGTGCCAACACAGCCAATGGCCCTCAGCGAGGCCTCAACTCATATAGATTATGAGGCCAAAACACTGAGACCTGCTGTCTCTGAGTTCACCTGACCAGGGAGAAGAGAGAAAAGGGGCAGAGGAACCTCTCTCTCTGTCTTTTATACACCTCGTTCTGGTCTGGTTGACAAGGTGGTGATCACACACAGGTCAGACTTGATGATGTCAGAGGCCTTTTCCAGCCCAAATGTCTCTGTGAATTAAGTTGTTCATCAAGTGTTTAGTTAAATTCGCTGCCATTCCCCTCAACCCCCCCTTTTTGTTTGGTTTTCACTGAGTGATGGTTCTGAAGACGTGCACTTGCTTTTTGTTGCCGTGGGCTGCGCCTGAGGTCCGGTGCAGCCCCTCAAAATCACAGCCTTGGCTTCAAGAGTGGATGTCCCAGCTCAGATCCTGCATGACTGAGTGCAGTCCAGTCCTCCTCTGTCTGGAACATCTGGTGGGAGCAGGATGCTCTCCCAAGGACACGGTGCCCACCACGACGGGATAGGGAGGAGCTCTGTGCCTTTGTGAGTGAAGCCAACAGGCAGACACGTCTCTGTCTGTCCTGGTTATGGTAGACAGGACCAGTTTGTCACTGGGTGGGTGTGGATTCTAAACCCTCTATGTCATTTTTTTCTCATGAGCTTCTCACAATGAACCATTTGCAGCAGCTGCCCAGGGCACACCCAACCCCTCAGGGTACTAGATGGGTGTTTAGGAACTTCTGTGAGATAAGGAAGTTTTCCTGCCTTCACACCCACCTGAGGGATCATGTTTGCTCAGGGGCCATCAGGGATGACAAAAATATGTCATTGTTCACCTCACGGAGTAAATCATCCCTTCTGAAACCCCCCCACCCTGGGGGAGGGACTGGACATTCCCATCTGAACCCAAGCAGAGATAAGCTTAGGGTTTTGGGACTGGGGGCTCACTTTAGATCCAGAGGAGGACCAGAGCCTCAACTGGACTGAGACTGCAACCAGACTGCAACCATCATTTTCATCAGCAGGTTTCTTCCTTTCTTCTTACTTTGAACTCAGGGGGCCCACGTAGTGCTCGGCACAGGGGTTGGAGAGCTCCATCCTGCTTGTGCCCCGCTGTGCTGGGCTGTACATCTGTGTTTTTTGTGGCACAAATAAATTTTCCTTCTGTCTCAGGGTGTATTTTGTGATCTTTTTATTAAATTGTTACTCTGACTTGCAATCCTGTTCTGAGTTGGATTCATTTCTCCTGCCGGTTTAACTCTAAACCAGCACACTGCGACTGTGCAATGCCTTCCTCAAGAGAAATGCCATGGAATAGCCTGCAATGCTGGACAAATTTGCTCTGCCATATGCTCGTGGAGGAGTGTTTTTTTGAAGCTTTTCTGTGTGACTGGTAATCATAACTGGGTTTAGAGAGACATTTCTGAAAGTGTGAAGGCAAAGGAAGAGCAGCGTGCTGATTTGAATCGATGGTAGTGCTTATCAAGTCAACATCCAGTGGAAAGCAAACCATTGTGCAGTCTCTTATTCTGCTTGGGGAGAGCACAATGATGCATTGAACAAGGAATCCAATGTCTGCTCAAAAAGATGGGCTACGCCTCCAACATCTGATGTAAATTCTTATCTCATGTGGTAATAAGTGAAATGGGTTTGGAAGCTGACCACAAAGTGGTGGGCTTTGCTTGTTTTTCCCTTTTAATCTGCAAATAGATGTGTGGAGAGATTTCTTTGTGCTGCCTAGAGCTGAAAACACACAAAAAAGATCAAAATTTGCATGTGCTAGGAAAGATTTATTCACCAAAAGGGTTGTAAACGCCTGGAACAGGCTGCCCAGGGAAGGGGCTGAGTCACCGAGCCTGGAGGGGTTTAAAAGACACGTAGATGTGGAGCTTGGGGAATGTGGTTTAGTGGTGGTCTTGGCAGTGCTGGGGCAAGAGTTGGACTTGATGATCTTAGAGGTCTTTTCCAATCTAAAAAATTCTATGATTGTTACAGAAGGAATTCATGTTTTAAGACCTTTGGCTCCATTACTGGAGGGCAGGGAGAACAACAGAGTTTCACAGCCTTGAGCAAGAAATCTGAGAGCCCCGAGCTGGGCCTTCATCCCCTGGTTTTATCCCACTGCCTTCACTTTGTCACCTTTCCTATCAAATCCACGGGTACCAGGCACTGCCTGGATACACATCTTGAAACAAAAAGGTTCAGTTGCTGCTGTTGTCGCTGGTTCTCAGTCACACCCTTCTGCAGAAGCCCTGCCTGGGCTACCAGGATTATTTACAGTTCAAGGGTTCCTGCTCCAGCATCTACAGGACCACAATAAACATAAAATCAATCTGCATGTCCAGTGTAAATAAACTGCTCCCTCCTCCTTGGGGAGCTGAGTTCTGTACCTCTGCCTGTTGGCAAATGGAACACACAGATTTAGGAGCAGAAAACTGAGAACTTTTTTTGCTGACCTTAAATGAAAACGAGGATATTTTACCCTTATGACACATGATTAAGCATCTTTTGGTACGTAGAGACAGCAGTGTCATGGGACTGGGCTGTTAATTCATTGTGTGAGTGATGGTGGTATCAGGCTGTGCTTATCCAAGCTAAGCCTATTTTAGTGATCAAACTCTTGAACTTGGAATTTAGGGAACAAATTTGGGCTAAATAAAGCAAAGGGGCAATATCTTTTTTTTTTTTTTTCTTGTAGACTCTTAGCATCAACATTGATTAATTGGAGTCACCTGCAGGAATTAAAGCTGAGATTGAAATCTTTTGGGTTTGCTGTTTGTTGAGTTTTTGGCTTTTTTATTTTTTTTTTCAGTAATTATCTTCCATGAGGGTTTAACAGGAAAAAAAAAAAAAAGACAGGTGGAGAGCCTTTGGTTTCCACCTCATCAAAAAGAAACGTAAGTTTTGGTGACAGAAGATCTGTAAATATTTTATAGAATTCAGCTGGGGATCCATCTGGACCACATTTCTTTTTTTAGCCTTTCCTTCTTTTCTATTTTCTCTTTATTTTATCTGCAGAGGGTGTCTATCTCAGCTTTTTGAGTTGAGGATTTGAAAATGGATTTGAAAAGGTTTCCCTGCAAAATAATGGCCCATTCCAGGCATGGTGTTTCCTCAGAGCAATTTAAGGTGGGGGTGCCCCTCCCTGCTGGGGTTGCACACTCCCTCTTCTGCACTGAAACAATTTCTTCTGCAACATCTGCAAGATGTACTTTGCCTGGCAAATTCTAATTAAGGGAGGGTTTTATGAAACTTAGTTGAAATAACAGCAATACCTTCTGATTTTTTTCTGGGATTGTCATCATCAGGAGCCAAATTCTCATAACCTTTGGAGGAGAACAGTTTCTCCCTGGGTTAAGGAGCAGAAAGAGGGAGGCACTGCTCGATTTGAGTGAGCATTTCTGATCTCATTGTGGAAGGAACCCGTTAGACACAACTCTCTGCACTCTCCCAGTGCTCCCATGATCTTAATTGCCTGAATTGTTTGTGGCTTCATTTGACCTTAAACTATTTCCTTTATGCTCCAGTCACAGTGTTTTTATTTTCTTCCTGATGGTGGAACTGGGGGTTGCTTTGAAAGGTAGAAAGGGTATGCCTTTCTGTCTTCTTCAAATTTAAAGAGGCTTTTCATCTTTGCATAGCTGGTGTGTCTTTTGAGTATTATTTTTGTTCAAGTTAAATGTGATTTAATCAGCTTATTTACCAAGGGGAATACGAATCATAGAATCATAAAATGGTTTGGGTTGGAGAGGACCTTAAAGATCATCCAGTTCCATCCCCTTGTTGTGGGCAGGGACACCTTCCACTGGCCCAGGTTGCTCCAAGCCCCATCCAACCTGACCTTGGACACTTCCAGGGATGGGGCAGCCACAGCTTCTCTGGGCAACCTGTGCCAGGGTCTCACTACCTTTATTGTAAAGAATTTCTTAATAAAATCTAATCTAACCCCACCTTCTTTCAGGTTGAAGCCACTCCCCCTTCTCCTGTCACTCCATGCCTTCGTAAAAATGCTGGAGAAGAGGCACCAGGAGCTTGTGAGTGGTTCTGGAAATAGAGATGTGTCTTCAGGAGACCTTTCTATGCCTTGAGAACTCAGCAGCCACCACATTCCTTTCCCCAAGTCTGCTCTAAGAGCTCTCCAAAGAGGTTCAACCCTTCATGGGGAGATTGGAGGGGACATGGACTTTGTGCTCCTTGGGATGATCCAAGTTGGGGAGCTCTTCCCTGTGGCTGTGACTGGTTCAGCTGCAGAGTGTTTGCCTGGTCTGAAGCCACCTAAGGTCCATATGGTCTCCAGTTCTCTCATCTTTCCATTGTTTTCAGGTGTTTGGACTTTGGTGTCATTTATTCACATGGGGAGGGAAGTGGCCAAGCCCATTAGAGATCTCCTAAATCCTCCACTAAAATAATTGGGGGAGTTAAAACCTGTGGAAAGGATGAAAAGCCCTCCAGCTCTTGTCCAGTTAATTTTTACACAGATCTTTCACTGTCACTTTATTTTTTGGGGGAGAGGTGGTGGTGCCAAATCTCCTCAGTTCACCATTTCTTGTTTGGATATTTCTCCTCCTGCACAAGCCATTCCATACTTTTCACCTCACACTTGAATTTTCAGTTTCATTTTCACCATCAAAGCCCTCTTTGCTGTCACTGGCACCTTGCAGCTGTAATTTCCTTGGATTGTTTTGTGTCTCTGTATGTTTGGATGGTTTCCCAAAGCTTTGAATGTATGTAACACAAACAAATGGTGCAATAGAACATTGGAAATACAGGTTCTTTTGGTCCAGGTCCCAGCTCCATCACAGTCTCTTTTAGGTTTTACTGATTTTCAGACTGGTGCTTTCTTCAGGCTGAAAAAGCTTTCTGAGGAAAAAAAAAAAAAAGAAAAAGTTAAAAAACTGGCTGTGGGTCTAAAAAGAGCAAGAGGAACCAATTCTCAAACGTGGATCCAATTGTTTACATCGAGTCAAGTCACTAAAAACAGCCACAAAACAATCGAAAAATGGGCCCAGCGAGATCAGACAGGCTTGGAGAGAGAATCAAATAAAGCCTGTGTGGGAGGTTGTGTTTCCTCCCAATATTGCAGCTCTGTGTAATGATGTGATGGGAATGGCAGTGTGATGGAGGTGCTGTGGGCATCCCCCTCCCTGGCTGAGAGCAGGCTCAGCACAACAGGGTCTGTCTCTCACCTCACTTTGTCGGGACCTAAATATTGTCCTACCTCGTAACCACCTTCTCTCATGTCCAATGATGCAACATCATTACAGCATTCCTGTTGGAAGCAGTAAAATGAAGCAGGACACAGAGGCATCTTTTTCACTCCCCTCATCAGGTGTGAATTTGGCACCTGTCAGTTCCTCCTGCCTGCCTTTCACCTCCAAAGAGTGTTGACCTTCATAAATGCGCTGCTGGGTTTAGGTTTGAGCCTGCCTGAGTGCAGAAGGATGCTCAGCTGAGAGCCCCTGGTATATGATGGGCCTCTGGTCATACTCTTCCTTTCTCTTTTCACTCTTGGGGACAGAGGTCTGGTTGTCTTCCAGTATGGTTCTCAGGGTTGCATCCAACCTTGTTTGTAAGCCCAGTTTACTGGGATTGAGTGTAGGGCACAGTCATCATGGTCACGGACAGAGGCAAGACAGAGCAGCTGACCAGAGAAGGTGAATTTCAGGTACCCTGGCAGCTCTTGAACTGTCCAGCTCTGCTTTCCTGAAGGATTTCCTTCTGGAATTGCCATATGGAGAAACAAACTGGGTGAGGACAGAGACGTTTTTGTGCAAAGTGAACCAAAATTCATCCTGTTACGTGATGAGTTGTGACTGGTTTGTGAAGAGATCGAGACCAGGGGCAAACAAGGCTTCTCCCAGTGTTTTCCCATGTTCCCTCAGTCAGAGGTGGTGCACCGAACACCACACAGGGGGTTTCTACTCTTCCTTTTTTCCTTCTGCTCCTTTTCATAGCCCTGCTGCATTTTTTAAGGCTGTGTAAGATTTCAGGATGCACCACAGCCCGTGGAATGAAATTCTTCCTTTCTTAGTCTTTATCTCCTTTCTTTCACTCCTGTCTCCTCCTGGATTTGCTTCCTTATCCCCCAGCTCTTGCACTGGAAAAAGAAAGGGTGGTTTGCCTTTTCCAGGTGACTCAGGAATTCCCAGGGTGTTAGTTTATGGGCTTTTCCCCCACTCCAACATTCTTTTCCCAGTCTGGCATGACCTTTAGTTTAGTTCTTCTGCTCTGTTAGGAAGAGAGTGGTAGAATTAGATAAAACATGGAAAACAGTGGTGGAAATGATACATTTAAAGGGAAATGTAAGCGGTTTTTTTGTTTGTTTGTTTGTTTTTGTTTTGGGGATTTTTTTGTATTTTTTTTGTTGATTGGTTTTTTGGGGCTTTGTTTGGGTTTTGTTTGTTTGTTTGTTTTTGTTTTGTTTTAATCAGTGGTATATTTATGGTTTCTAGGAACTGCCATCTTCCCCCACTCCCTCTCTCTACTGAAAAATAGGCACCTCCTGTGTATTTTGACTTCATGCAGTCTTCACTGAATGCACTAACTTGAGTCTCTCCCAGTAGCTGCAGGTGCTCAGACACCTTCTGCACATGCTGAGAAGTGAGGGTGAGTCTCTTCTCCCAGGCAACAAGTGATAGGACAAGAGAAAACGCCCTCAAGTTGTGCCAGGGGAGGTTTAGATTGGCTGTGAGGGAAAAATTCATCACTGAAATACTTGTCAAGCACTGGAAGAGGCTGCCCAGGGAAGTGGTGGAGTCACCCTTCCTGGAGGGATTTAAAAGACGTGTAGATGTGGCACTTGGGGACATCTTTTAGTGGTGGGGTTGTCAGTGTTAATGGTTGGACTCAACGATCCTAAAGGTCTTTACAACCCAAAACATTCTCTGAGTCAGGTGCCTCAATTTGGAGGTGGCTCCCACTCTTCTGCCAGCCTAGAAGGTTCTGCATCCCCAGAGAGATCTGCCAGTCCCCCCCTCACACCTCACAGGGCATCTGAGGGGGCACCTGGCACCTGTATTTTGACAACTGCGTCCCACACTGTGTGTCCTGTCTTCATCATGGTCTTAGAGGTGGATATTGCCTAAAAAATACAACAGCAGAAGAATGCAGTCTGTCTTTTTAAGGGCAACTTTTGTCTCCTGTGCAGGGTTTGCCAGTCAGCTGGTTTGGCTCCTTCAGAGCTTGGAGTTCTTCTCACATGCTGAAGCAAAGCTGCTTCTTCTCCTGGAATATTTGCACTTGGTTCCCTTTGGTGCCATCATGTGCTGCACGAGCTTAGCAGCAGGAAGGAGAAGTCCTCCTGTGCATGGAGAACAGAGCTGGGAAATGAGCTGAAACAAGGCTTTTTCTGGTCCCTGGTTCACAGCTCATTGGAGGCTGTGGCACAGCAGAGCTGAGCCATGCAGCTATCTCAGCATGAGGGTGCATGGACCTCAAAATATTTGTCATTAGGGTGAAAGAAAGATGGGAAGAGGATGAGTTTGGCTCTCCCCAGGTTGCCTTGTGCCATTTGCTGTCTCTGCTTTGAGAGTGGAGCTGGTCTGGAGAAGACAAGCTCCTTTGTCAGCATGTATTGACACATCTGGATGCTTCATGTGTTCTGTCTCATAGTCCAAACGAGGTGAAATCTCTTTTCTCCTGCTCTGCTAATCCTGCACTTGCCTGCCCTGCTCTGCTGGAGGCAGCAGCTGTGTCAGGAGCCTTCACTCCTGCATGGAGAGTCTTCCCTCCCCAGCTGATGGGGGTGGTTGTTAGCATGTTTTCCTAGGATTTGGGCAAATTTATTGCTGTGCTTTTCTGCTTCTTCCCTCTGGTGAATGTCTGTGGTCCAAAACATCTCAGTTGCTTGTTCTTCAGTCCACTTTGCCCCATTTTCATCCGGTTGCCTTGTTACAGAAACTCCTCACCTGCCTGGGTCTTTGCTCCTCCTGGGGAGCATCCTTCACTTAAAGAAACATTTTTTAATTTAATGTTTTTTGGGTTTTTTTTTGATTAGAGGAGGGGGGAAGTTGAAATACAGCCAGTCGAGGTGCCCACCCTCCCTCTTGGCTTGGGGAGACTGGACTGTGGTTTCTAAATGCAGGCAGACAGTCCTTCTGTGAACAGCAGATTGATGGGATGTTCAGAACCACTTGAAAGAATTAAAGGATCAACAATGTTCTCCATCAATAAAGGGTTTTGACCAAAGCAAATGAGTTGGAAGACTGACCATAGTTGTTTCACTTCCAATATGTACAGTGACCCAGTGAGGGTTCAGTGGAGGTTTTTTAGCAAAATCACTTTAACCTGGTGGGGAAATTGGCTCACAACCACTGCTGGCTCTGGGCTCTGGTTTGTGGTGGGTGGTCCTGAGGCTCTCTCTGAGCTTCCTCTTTCTTGGACCTCATGTCTTTTGGCCACGTGGTTTTCCTTCATCTCCCAATGTGGCCATTGTCAGGGAATGTTTTGTTGTCTTCCGTGAGGAGATGTAGGCGGAGTGACTGTAGAAGCACAATGGGAGTAGAAATGCCAGAAGGGCTCTTGTCAGCAGAGGCTACAAACTGCCTGTCCCCACCTCTCTGTGAGCTGCAGGGTTTGTGCAGAGGGAAAGGTGATGAGAACCTGTGTGGATGCAGAATTCCTGACGGGCTTCACGTGGGTGTGTAAATACAGGTGACCACGGGGGCTTTCTGACCTTTCTTTGAGTTTTTTTGGGGGGAAGGCAAGGACATTGAGGTGCTGGAGCACATCCAGAGGAGGGCAGTGAGGTTGGGGAAGGGTCTAGAGGGCAAGTCATGTGAGGAGAGCCTGAGGGAGCTGGGAAGGCTCAGCTTGGAGAAAAGGAGGCTCAGGAGGGACCTTCTCACTCTCTACAGCTCCCTGAAATGAGATTGGAGCCAGGTGGGGGGTGGTGTCTTCTCCCAGGCAGTTTGTGACAGGACAAGACGAAACAGCCTCAAACTGTGCCAGGGGAGGTTGAAGTTGAACATCAGCAGAAGTTTCTTCACTGTAAGATTTGTCAAACATTGGAAAGGGCTGCCCAGGGAGGTGGTGGAGTCCCTGCAGGTGTTCAGGAAATGTCTGGACATGGCACTCAGTGCTCTGGTCTAGTTAACAAGGTGTGGAACGATCAAAGGTTGGACTGGATGATCTTGGAGGTCTTTTCCAATCTTAATGACCTGATGGCTAATGATTTCATAGTTATTTAATGGTCACATTGTAGTTGACTCCAGGCCAGCTGCCTGGCATTCTGTTGAACTATTTTCTCCATGTCCCTGAAATATCTGGAGATATCTCTAAGTCTCACCTCTCTTGCCTGGATTTGTGGCTCCTTTCTGTTTTCTATTGTGGATGCTTGGTCAAGAGTTGCATTCAGTGACCTTAGAGGTCTTTTCCAACTGGAATGACTCTGTGATCCTGGCTTTTCAAAGGTGTCCTTTGCTCCATGGCACTGTGGGAGTGTCCCATGCCACCCTTTGTCTGATGTCCACGTTCACTGATATTTGATTTTTAAAAATGTGTTCCGTTTTGCCTTCCCAAGTGTTGACCTCTGACTGGAAAGAAACTTGTGAACTGCTGCACAATATTTGGTTTTCTTTCAGTTCCCAGTCAAAAAATAGTTAAAAAACCCCCACCAATACAAACCACCAAAAAAACCCAACCAACCAACCAACCAAAACTAACAAAAAGCAAAGGAAACACCCCCCAACCAAAAAACAAAACAAAAACAACCAACCAAACCAAACAAGAATCTCACAAAAAAACTCAACAAAACAAAACAATTATTAAAAACAAACAACAACAAAAAACAAACAAACACCAAGCAGAACACATCCCCTCTGCCCTCCATCTTTTCCTCTCCTTAGGCTTTGGAGACCACTGTCCATCATATGGCCAATGTGATGCTTTTTCATTCCCTCCTCTCCACAGCCATCTCCACAGGCTCCACATCCAGGAGGAGAGGAAATGGCCTCAAGTTTCATCAGGGGAGGTTTAGAGTCGATGTTGGGAAATATTTCTTCTCTGAAAGGGGGGTCAGACATTGGAACAGGCTCCTCAGGGAAGTGGTGGAATTGCCATCCCTGGAAGGGTTCCGAAGGTGTGTGCATGTGACACTTGGGAATTTGGCAGCTGTGGGCACACTGGTGTTGGGTTAATTGTTAACTCAATGGTCTTGGAAGTCTTTTACAGCCTTAATAATTCCAGGATTTTATAATCTATTGGCTTGATTTACACTGGGCTTTTACTGAGTTCCATCATCTCCCATGGTCGTGGTAGGAAACCTGAAATGGAGATACCGAGTGGTTTTCTGTTTCTTGATGAATTGTCACCAAACGTAGAGGTGGATTCTTTATTTCCCACTGCGCACCTCAGCAGACCACACTGCTCCTCACTCCTCCTTCTGCATGGTTTGTTTGGAATGTGGTGAACCTTGGTGCAAATGAGAACTTTGGCTGCTGTGCCTTCTGACTGTGTGCACTGAATACCAATATTTCTGTTTTGGGAAGCGCTGCACAGGACATGAGTTGTGTTTGGTTACAGTGGAGCAGGATCCTAGGATTTAGGAATCTATCACTTTATTAATTTACCATTTTGCTCTGCATCTTCTCCCCCCCGAAACACTTCAGCTCTGTCTATCACGAGGTTCCTGTGGACTTAAAATTTCTTGCCCTCCTCAGCTGCATTTTTCATTATTCTGTCGAAATCCAATATAAATGTATAAATGCCATTTCTAATTTTGTTGGGCTGACCCAGTGTGTTGCAGTTGGTCTTTGCCCATTCGTGCATGTGCATCTTTTATAATTAATAAGTTTACTGTAACGTCAGAGTAGCAAAATAGACACCAGTTCTCTCTTCCCTGAGTTCCTCCTCCCTGTTTTTTCTTACAGAAAATAGACATTAATATTCATCTTTTGTCAGCAGTGAAAAGGCAGATGAACCCGGATTCTGAACGGACTGGAAATTTAATTTTGCTGTTCACTGAAATATGTAATACTCCAGTGTTTGTTTAGCATATGGATAGATTAAGGCTGTTCTACATGCAAGGCTCACAAAAAGTAAACAACAGGGCACAAACCAGCAAACAGAAGAAGGCAACACAGGTAAAAATGAGAGAGAAAGCCCCTGGTGGGTTAGAGGCAACACAGTTTTGGAGCATTTGTACTTGGGCAGTTCAGGGTTGGAAGCTGCCTAGATCATCTAGACATCATCTAGATCATCATCTCCTGGAGGAGTCAGAAGGGGTGTTGTCTAACCATGATATTAATGTCAGTTTAAAAAATAGGAAGGGTGACATCACATCTCCACCGAGATGAGCTAACGGTGACCCGGCACTAAGTCATCCAAGCACTGCCACCCACACAACAGGAAATGTGACATCCAGCTCTGTGGCCACAGACTCCAAAACAGCTTTGGTCTCCGAAAGACTGCCGCCTCCTTTTCTCTTGATCCAAATTCCTCAGTAAAAGGGACGCCTGACTGCTTTTCCAGGTGTAAAGACACTTGGGTCCTGAGGGTTGACCTTGCCTGTCCAATCGCTCTGTCATTTATCACACTCAGCTGCTGCTTTGGGAGGACCAGACTGGTTGAGTGCGTGCTGCCTCATGCTTTGAGGATGGAAGGCATCCATCATTCCATGCCATCTGTGATCCTCTGCTTAGAAAACTTTTTCTAGCAGGTAGTTTTGCTCTCAGAAGTTTATGCAGCTGAACTAAGGGGAAGGTCTGTGAATCTGAGGTTCTTGAGCTAAACAAAACACTTCCAGCCCTTCTTCTTGGCACTTGCCTAAGGCCAACCTGTCTCCGGTGCCTCAGAGCAGCATTTGAAGAGTGTTTTCTGTTCTCTGGTGAGAAGACGTGCACTCAGGTTGATGTGGAAGAAGAGTCTGTGCATTGAAGTGGCAACTGGGAGTGACATGAAAGGAGCACAGCCAGCTTGCAGGTTGCTTGCCTGGCCTCTGCTCCCCGTGTCTCATTCACAGTCATTGGTGTGGCGTGCCATGGGTGCAGATGACTCACAGGCATCCATTCCTTCCCACCTCTGGTGCTTATGGGCTCCTTCTCTTTCATGCTGACTTTCAGTCCGGCTGATCTGAAGTCCTCTGACATAAACAGGAGGTTTTAGGTGGAGAGATTGATGCCAAAAAGCACAAAATAAAGGAACTGCCCAGAGACAATTTGGTCTTTGAGCAGCAAAGGTGTTTGTGTCCAACGTTGGGCAGCGAGGCAGTTCCACAGCACAAACTGCTCCAAAGTTTCAGGGAGAAACCAGGTGATTTATCCAGTTGACATCCAAGATTACAACATCTTAACACACATATTCATAGGGTTGTGATATCTAATTATCATATGCATAGGAGCTGGAGTTTGGGCAGAGCTTGGGCCAGAGCCTTCCAGGATCTTCTCTTGGCACAGTTTTGGGTGGTCTTTCAGGCCTTCAGCCACTTCAGGCGTTGTTTTCTCCTTTCTCACTCTGACCCCTCCACCTTTCTTTGTGAGGTGTCCTGGCTGGTCAATCTTGCAAAACCCCTTGGCTCAAGGCCTTCCTACCTTACTCAAACATCCATGTTCCCCTGATTTTTGACCACTGGGTTTATTGGATTGCACTCTCAGCATTCTAAGGTTTTGGTCCAATAAATAGAACAGGACAAGTTACCCATCAAGTGTCAGGCAGAAAAAGCACCTGGCAGTTTTCTAACAGAGCAAGGTACCTTTACTAACTCAGTCAACTCTTTTAGGCCTTGCTCTTGCTTCAAGGTCATGACCTTGGTGGTGGTGGAAGTGCCTTTTGGTGGACAGGGAAGTGTCTGATGTGCTGCTGGCTGCTGCTGGCTGCAAATCTTGGGAATGACTGACTGATGAGAGAAGAGGTGGGCAGAAACTGTTCCTGTTGGCTTTGCATAGTGTTCCTGAGCACATTGAAGAATGAGATGAGGCAAAGGCTGCAACCAAATGTGCGGAGAGCAACCAGAGCTCTCAGTGTCATCACAATTGGAAACACAGTGACCCAAGTGTCTCCATGGACATCTCCATAAAATGTCATGGATGTCTTATCTTGCTCCCTCTGACTTTTCAGCCTATTCTAATTGTATCTGTTGGTGGGACAAAATGCTCTGCCCCTGGAAGCACCTCCAATGGCAGCTGTACCATGGGGAAGGAAAACTTCCATCCATTAGGAACCCATCAGATACTTTCCTCAGATAAGGCCTTGACGAGGAAGAAGGCAAAAAGAGAATTTTTCTCATTGTCTCACAGCCAACGTGGAGAAGAGCAGAAAGAGCTCATTTCGGGGATGATTTGTGCTGCTTTTCCTTTGCACCTACTCCACGAAGCCTTCGGGCCGTGGGCGTTGTGCTCTGTGGTACTTCAGCTGGAGGAGGGGAGACAAGAGCAGGGGTCAGGGTGTTGACTCAGGTTGTTTACAGTCCTGAGTGACGTCATGCCAGTCAAGTGCTCCACAAGTGTCTCTAGAAGCTTCTGGAAGTCTATTCAGTTTGTCCAAGGTCTGATTATAGATATAATGCCCTGGGGTTTTGTTGTTGTTTTTGTTGTCGTATTTTGTGTCTTGTCAACCTAGGCGAGACAGTGAGGTCCTCAGGCCGGGAGGACAGGGATGATTTCACTCTCCAAGGGCCTTCCATCAGCTTTCAAACTTAATTGGGAGGCAAATGGGAGGAAGCATCTGCACTGCTGCATCCCCAGTCCTGCTGCACCCAGGACATTTCTCCTGGACCACTCCCCTGCCGCTCATTTCTTCAGCTCCTTGCCCTGCTTTCCTCTTCTTTCCTGCCCAAAGCCACTTCAGAACATGATGCTAATATTGCAAACATCACCAAAGATGCAGAAGGGAATAAATTGCCTCAAAACACTGACTCAAAAGGAAGAAAGTCATCCCCTCCAGCTATTCTGCCTGACCTCTGACAGCCGTGTTAGGAGGCACTTGAGGATTTGTGCAATTGCACCAATTCAGTGTTAAAATCATTGGGTGGAAAAAACCCCAACAAAACAAAACAAAAAAAAAGGTGATTTGACAGCAGCACTTGTTTATGAATTCAGGCTCTATGAGAAAGAAGTAAATGGCATTTTTTTTCCAGGTGAACAGGATAAAAGTTTATTGAGTTTTGGTTTTAGTAACTGAAAAAAAAATAAACCAACCCAGATAAGCTAAACCCATAATAAGCTAAAAAGCAGCATGTCTGTGACATGAGTGACAGAGTCAGCTCTGGGAGCAGAAGGATTTGCAAATATGTCCTTTCCTCTCATGCCTTCGAAAAACTTCCATATTAACCAACTTAGTGCTGGTTGAAGATGTCCCTGGTCCCTTCCAAACCAAACTCTTCCATGGTCTGTGGTGCTCTGCCAACAGGAGGGCTCTGGATCTGCCTGTCCATTTTACAGGCAGGGAAGTGGAGGCAGCTGGAGGGAAAATGCTGAGTCTTCTCCCTTGTGGTTCATGTGTAAACAAGTCCCCTAATGAGAAATGAAAGTAGGTCAACCTGTTTGGTTCATCTGAGGGAAGGTTAAGAGGCAACAGAGAGATCAAACAGTGAAGTTCAAGAGCTGAGAAGACACAGATCTCCTGACAGAGTGGCTGGGGGCGATCCTTCGTTAACTGGAGCCTCAGAGAGACTCTTCTGGAAATAGGTGACCTGGTCTGACCAGAGGCTGTAGAGGTTGATGCTAAAGATGATTTATGGGAAATTATCTGCTCTTTCTTTATGAAGAAGGTCAGGGTGGTCAGTAAAAGGACTTTATTTGAGTGGAAAACCTCAAAAGAATATATCTCAAACTGGTCATCCGGAAGAGTAGGTGTGGTTCCCACCTGGAGCACTGCATCCAGGTCTGGGCCCCTGACATAAGAGGGACGTGTTGCTGCTGGAGTGAATCCAGAGGAGGCCACAAAGAAGATCAGAGGGCTGGAGCATCTCTGCTGTGGAGCCAGGCTGGGAGAGCTGGGGCTGCTCACCTGGAGAAGAGAAGGCTCTAGGGAGACCTTAGAGCCCTTTCCAGTGTCTGAAGGGGCTCCAGGAGAGCTGGAGAGGGACTTTGGACAAGAACATGGAGTGATAGGACAAGGGAGAATGGCTTCAAAGCCACAGAGGGTGGGTCAATGAAGAGGTTAAACAGAACTGGACCCAGTATTGACCCAAGCAGTGTTGGCCAGTCTTATAATCTCCAGGTGTAAGAAGCCCTTTCTCCACCTTGCCTGTTCCCAGAGGTGCTCTATCCTTCCTCACAGGCTCTGCCAATGTCTCAGGTCATCTTCCCAGCCCTGGTTTGGTGCTGCTTCCTTGTCTTGTCCAACAGGAATGAAAACAATGTTTTTCCACCCTGTCTATTTTCAGCAGCCTTGCACAGACTTGAAGGCTGAAGTTTTCCCTTCTGCAGGAAAAGCAACCCCATTTACTCAATCTTTCCTATCAGGGTGTCTTTTCTTGACCTGTTGTCATTCTCCAAGTTCCCTCTAGACTCTCTTGGGTCTCTTACAAGGTCTTTGCTGGAGCTTGTTGCCCTGAGTCAAGGACTCCACGGTGTGGGGTCAAGCAGAGAGAAGATTGTAATCCTATTTATACACCCCCTGCTGATTCCTGCCACTGCAGTTTCCTCTTGAGTCTGAAGTCCATGGCCTCTGTCCCTCCTCCTCTTCAGAACTGGCCAGCGGCTCCCCACCCTCTGTGGTCTTCTTTGCTGCTACTGAATTGAGGTCCCTGCAGTTGACCTGACCTGTGCAGTGCCTGATTTTCTTTGCTCGACGTTGCTTCTGGTTTGTTAGGATGGTTCTGAAGGCTGGAGCTGTCACCTGATCTCCATGCTTGGGGAGATTGTAATGAGGCCAATCCCAGTTCCAGCCCTCAACTGGAGAGAGCAGAGCTTTGTGAACCACACACAGTTTGTTCTTTGGGTATGACAACAGTGCACTGGGACCATTTAATGGCTTTAAACTGAAAGAGAGGAGGTTTAAATTAGTTATTAGTAAATAGTCATTGTCCTTCAGTCAGCCAAGAGGGCCAGGAATGGCTCTCAGGTTGCTTCAGGCATCGTAGGAGGAAAATAAGGGACTTTCAGAGGTGGGAAAGAACCTCTGGAGGTCATCTTGTCCAACCTCCTCCTCAGAGCAGTGTCACCTGGAGCAGATTCCTCAGGCCCATTTTCAACCAGGGCTTGAGTATCTCCAAGCATGAGGACTCCACAACGTCTGTTTGCAGCCTGTGCTGATGTTTGAACTCTCTCACCATAAAACAAAAAACAGAAAAAAGAAGCACAAAAGCCACTCCAAACACAAAACAAACTGCTTTTTCTTTCTTTTTGAAGTGGAATTTCCCGTATTTCAATCCGTTGCCTCCTGTCACTGAGCACCACCAAGAAGAGTCTGGCTCCATTGTGTTTGCTTCTTTCCATCAGGTATTTATACGCCTTAATATCATCACTGCTCCACATCGTTCTCTCCTCCAGACTGAACACTCCAAGCTCCTTCAGCCTCTCCTCACAGACAGGATGCTCCCATCCCTTAATCATCTTCGTGGACTGTTCCAATATGTCCATGTCTGTACTCCTTACCCATTTCTTTTTCAGGGTGCTCATGTTTGTTTTTTTTTTCTCAGTCAAACTCAACTTTGACAATATCCAGCTTGTCTGAAGTGCTGCTGTGGCTTAACTCCAGCTGGGAACTGAGCTCCACAAAGCCCCTGGCTCACCTCTCCCAGCAGGATGGTGGGGATGAAGTGGAAGGGTAGAAGTGAGAAAGCTCATGGGTTGAGACAAGAACAGTTTAATAACTGAGATATAGTAGCAATAGGAGTAATGAACTTCTTTTCTCCACGGTGAAATCTTACCTTTCATTCCTCCCACTACTAATTCTGCCATCTGAGTGTCTCTAAATGGAGACTGATGGGTGTGGGAGAACACTTGAGTAATTTTTCCTGCTTGGTTTTGCCTGCCGGTTTCTTTCCCAATCCAAGAAACACAGAGCGACCCTTTCCTTGAGATGCTGCATCTTATGATATTCATGGCGTGAGTGACTTCTACAGGATAGAGCAAGCAAGGAGTAGTTGCATGTCATTAAAAGACAAATTAATGCCTCTGGTAGGATGGATTTAGTCTGGCTTGGATGTGGTTGCTCCTTCATTTGCATTTCAGGTGCTGAGGATAAAGCTGTGATAAATTTTTTTGTTCATATTTTGCTTTGTGTGGTTTTTTGGTTTTTTTTCTTCTCTTTTTTTTTTTTTTTTTTCTTTTTCTTTTTTTTCCCCCCCCTGTGCCTAGTATGTTAGGAAATGCTTGTTCCAATTTGTACAAACTGCCTTCACAGTAAATTGGACAAGGCTCCCTGAGGAACAGTAGACAAAAGCCTTGGGAAGTGCCATGGGGATGAGGAGGGAAATGCTTTTATTGCCAATCAAATTAAAGGCGTTTAGATCTGCTCTTTAGTTTTTCCTGTAAATATATTAGTGTGGGGTAAGAATGTGACTCCAGAGCTGTGTGAATAAGGGATATTTCAATAGCTTAGTAGGATGGGGTGGGAGGTGATTGTTGCTAAAAGGGTTGGTTAAGCTAAAACAAAATATTTCATTTTCAATTCTTTCTATTTTTCCTCCCTTACAAAGAGAAAAAGCTTTAAAATGGAAACATGCTCAGAAAATGATAAATCAACTTGAGACATTTGGAGCACTCTAAAAGCCCTCCTTCCCTCCCCCTTTCCACTCTGGTGGAGAAAAAATAGACACATTCACTGTTTGCCAAAGCAACCCTTGCCCAGTTGTAATCAAGTCATTTTCCACCACGGTGTGGACTTTCACTCCATGGTTGGTGTCTGTCTTGGGGACATTGTGGCAACAAATGCCTCCAGTTGTTTCTCTCTAAAGAGACAGGGTCGGTCAGGATCAGCCTCTCCACAGAGGGTGTTTCAGGCTGTTTGTTTGTCCCACATCTGTCTGCTCACAGTGGATTTCATCTGTAGCCACGGTGGGAGGTAAAGAAAATAAGATCTTTCCTTATCCCAGCCTAGAGACTTTCTTGAAATTGCCTTCCATGTGCCCATATTTTCCCAAGTAAGAGTTTTGCAGGGTCTTGGGTTGCAGTTTGTGATGGAGGTTGTGTTACTGTGGTAGCTGTAAACTCACCTGAGACCTGGGAGAGGTGAGGTTTGTTCCCAGTCCACTGCACTCACCGCTCCCCAAGCGAATCCTCAACAGTTTCTTGTAGTGTTGAGTGGTTACAGTGAGGGATGTCCATTGTGACATCATGGAACCACAGAATGGTTTGAGTTTGAAGGGATCTTAAAGATTCTCTAGTTCCAACCCTCTGCCATGGGCAGGGGCACCTTCCACCAGACCAGGTTGCTCCAAACCCCATCCAACCTGGCCCTGGACACTTCAAGGGATGGGACAGCCACAGCTTCTCTGGTAAAGCTGTGCCAGGGCCTCACCACCATCTGAATGTAGAATTTCTTTAAAAAAGCTGATCCAAGCCTCTCCTCTGTCACTTTAACACCATTACCCTTTGTCCTATCACTCCATGCCCTGATGGAGTCCCTCTCCACCTCTCTGGCAGACCCTCATTAGGTACTGGAAGTTGCTTCAAGGTCTCTCAGGACTGAGTATAACTGCAGAGTGCATTTCCATGGAGCTTAAGGTTTTTGGTGGTTGACATGATGATTGTTATGTGGTTGAGTGTCTTGCAAACCCTTGGTTTCCAGCTTTGCTGCCGGGCTCCTCTTGTTTGCTCCATCCTCTGCCTCCTCAGGGCACACACAAACACCCCCTCCTCCCTCTGGCTCTTCAGACTCTCACAGGTTGGCTGCCCCAGGCTTGGATGGGAGGCTGGTTCCCTAAAATGAAGGATTTGTGGCCTTGGGGCACCTTCAGCCTCAGATGCCAATGATGATCCCCAAGGCTGGGAGTGGAAGGTGTACCCTGGATTTTCTCCCCTTTTATTGGATTTGGTTCCCAACCCCTGCTCTCTCTTTCATCTTCTTTCATGTGTCTGACCCAATTAAGGGAGGGCGGTGAGTGATTCCTTCTAGTTTTTAGTCCTGGAGTTGCCCTGTCTGGTGAATCTCAGCAGTGATTTTTTTTTCTTTGCTTGGTTTTGAAACTCTGAAAGAAAATAGAGAGAGTAAAGTCCAACAGGTGCCTGAGACCATTAGGGTGTTCCCAGTACAGTGCAGGACGAACTGGGAGTTTCTGGTGCTCTGCTCTGCCTGGAGGACAAACCAAAGGAAGAGTTGCAAGTCCATGACTGTGCCAGTGTGTCTCAAAGGAGACTTTAGCCCTTTCCTGAGATATCTATCAGTGCATACATCAGGACATCATGCCACACATGGTCATGTGTCATTGAAGCCAGAGGTCATTCCCAGCTTTTTGAGTGTCAGAGGGAAGTGGCTGGTCCAGGACACGAGCAGTTTGAATATTCAAGCCCAGGATGAAGCACTGCAACTCGTATCATCCAGCCTTACACCCCAAACCCTTTCTCAGTGCAAGAAAGACATGAACCTACTGCAGCAGGAGCAGAGGAGGCCACAAAAAGGAACAGAGAGATAAAGTACATCTGCCATGGAGACAGGCTGTGAGAGTTGGGGCTCTTCAGCCTGGAGAGGAGAAGGCTCTGGGGAGACCTCGTTGTGGCCTTTCAGTTCTTAAATGGGACTTATAAGGAAGAAGGGAACAGACTTTTTAACAGGACCTGTAGTGATGGGGTGGGTTCACAGAGTGATGGTTTTGAACTGGAAGACAGTAATTTAGAAGAGATATAAAGAAGGATTTTTTGTGGTGAGGGTGGTGAAACACTAGGAGAGCTTGTTCAGAGAGAGGCTTGATGCCACGTGCTGGAAATATTAAAGGTCAGGTTGGATGGGGGTCTGAGCAACCTGGTCTAGTGAAAGGGGTCCCAGCCCATGGCAACAGGGTTGGACTTGTTTGATCTTTAAATGTTTCTGCCAACTTAAGCCATTGTGTGATTCTGTTGTCACACGAAAGGTGCTGCAATGGTTGTTGAGAGGGGGGGTTGTTGGCTGAGTTACTTTGTTCTGCAGCCTACAAGTGCCATTTATATGACAGAAGAGCTCCCTGCATGAAGGGCAGGTGATACTCCCAGTCCCCTCACACCACTGTGTCCTCTCCTCTGGACACTCCCATCCTACAGCATCACTGCTTGATGAAGGACTGCCCAGAAGGCCACACTTTTTTTGGTGGTGGACACACCTTTTTGAGCTTTTTTTGCTTTTCATAGCCTTGGTGTAAGGAAGCAGCAGCTGGGTTTGGTCCTGCAGCACGTCCCAGCATCATCTCCATGCCTTAGACCTGAACAAGTTTTCATTCCAAAGGCTTGGGACACCACTGATATGCTGGAGGCTTTCTGGGACTGTGGTGAGACATTTCTGTGGATGGGGAGGTGGGAAGGAGTAGCCTTTTCTCTGACATTGATCTCACCCTGCTACTGCTGCTACCTTAGACCTTGCAGCTTTTTTAAGTTAATTCTTTATATTTTTTTAACCAGCAAGGAAAAAATAACTCTGGGTCCAGTATTTACACTGGAAGCCCAGGAGCTTATAACACAGGAGCAAAGTCTCTCTTCTAAGAGCTCCTCAAGAGTGCAGTATGATGGATGGACTCCTGGCCAGCTGTGTGCTGGTAATGTTCCAGAAGACAGCATTACCATCTTTTTGATTGAGTGCTTAGTCTTTGCCTACCAGCTCAGGATCTCAAAGCACTTTGTGAACAGCAAGGAATTCAGAGTTGTCCTTTATCAATGGAGAAAATAAAGCACAGGGAGGTCAAATGACTTGCTTGTCCCCAAGATTGTTTGTAGCCCAGAAGACCTGGGTTTTAGTGCTTTTAATTTTTTGCAGATGGACATCCTGAAGTTGGGAGATTGCCCTATGTCTTCTATTTGTCTTTTTAATCCTCTTTTTTTTTTTTTCTTAGACTAATGGGGTTTAACTGACTTTTAACGTGGTTGTGTCTGTCTTTTTCTCTGCTTTTTAGGTTTGAAGTGTAATCCCCTATCCATCACTATCTAGAAAATGTCTTATGGATCCATTGATGGGAGTGGATTTGGGAGCAGGAACCCATTTGGAGGCCCTTCGAGACAAGGCTACCAACCTCTCGGTGAAGTATCGCTCCTTCCCTGTCATTTATTCCTCCTGACTCCCTGAGGACTGAAGTTTTCCTTGCTCAGGTTTTGTGTGGCTGGTGTATAAACACCACCCTCCCACCAGGGGTCATTTCTGATCTTGATTTTCAGAGGTGGAAACCAAACTGGTTGAGTTGGATTTTGTGGGATGAGGCCCAATGTGTTGCTGCGCTCCGGGTTTGAGGCTGAAAGGTGGAAGAGCAGCACTTTTGGAGGGTTTTGGGGGGATTTTGGGGGACTGAGAGGAGAAGTGTGGAATATTCTTTAGACCTGCTTGTGTCTGTCCTCGTCTCCCCATCACCTCTGCAAGAAGTTGGTCTAAGTTGGTTGATCCGTGGCTGGTTGGGGGTGCAATAACGGTGCAATTAGATGGGAAGGTGTACAAAATGCAGTGGGCTGTGCATTCCCAGAGGGAAGATTGACTGCTCTGGAGGCTGCTTGAATCTGGGAAGTGTGTTTGCATGTGGCAACAGGGTCAGAAACTTCCTCTGGAGATGCTGAAAACATAAAAAATGGCTGGCAAATGGCTGTGGATTCTTTCCTTGTGGCAGGTTTTTAAACGGATACCAGATGTGCTTTCCTTGCCTGTTCCCCCCTCACCCCAGAGGACTCCAGAAATGCTAAAACAGAAAGAAAAAAACATCCAGGTGACAACCTGTGCCTCTGAATTGGACCCCAATGTGCAGGGCAAACCTGCTCTTCATAAAAGCAAATTCCCTCTGGATCTGCCACGAAGGAGAGCACAGTTCATGGTTAGGACCTCCTGGTGGTGTGACTCTGCTGTGCCCTGTTCCTCAGCCAGGCAAGTTGCAGGAGGCATCCTCTGGCAGAACTTGGGGAGCACAGTGGTTGTCCCTGTTGATGTGGGCCTGGAGGTGGGAGGTGGGTCTCATCCTGCCCAATTCTGAGCAGCATGGGAAGGGAGAACCACAGCTGCAGCTGCCCAGATGTGCACCGGATCCCCATCCAGATGGGTAATTGCTGTAGGGCTGGTTTGGGTTAATCCAGTCTGGTTTTCAGCAAGTCTCTTTAGCTGGGAGATATCCTTCATTTCATTTCGGTCCTGGGTCTGGCCTGCCCTGGAGGGGAAACCTGCAGTGGCTCCAGTGTGGACACAACTGGGAGAGTCCAGACCTCTGCAGAAGCATCAGGAGAAGGGATCTGGTAACATGGCAATCAGTTTGCACCAGGGAAGAGCATCACCCCTCTCTTCACCTGCCTTTGATTTCAACTGTGCTCTTCATTAAGGCAGCCTGACTTGGTTTTCATGTTTTGAGGGTTGCAAATGTTCTTTGGGAAACATTTCTTTGTTTTGCAAATAGCTGCTCTGCCTGGAAGGAAATATATATATATATAAAGCTTAGAGGTTTCTCTTGGTTTTCTGTTTTCTTGTGAGTTTGGGTGTAATTGTGATTCTTTTCTCTGAACAGGGAGAAGGTTTTGAAGTGAGTTGTCTGTTCAGTTGTAAATAGTGATTTCTAGGCTGTTCTACAAAGCAAAATTAAAGGCATAAAAGCAAGGAAGAATGGGATACTTGGGCACAATCAAAGAACTGTGAGAAAAGAGAATTGAAGTGTGGACCAGACAAATGATGAATCTCAGTGTATTGTAGCTTAGGTTAAAAAAACCCACGAATATTTATGGTGCTGTATGAAAGGCCCCTGCTTTTAATGCAAATGCACAGAATAACTCAAGACACTTCCAATCTCTAAATATTTGAAGAGATACATCATTGTGCCAGGCTTGCCCATCACTTGGCAGTTACTGACAGGACACTGAAGTCACCCTTGGTGGATTGCAAAAAGGATCTGGGGTAGAAACATCAGCTTGTTTGAAACAAGCCTGGGCTGCTGTTGGCTGCCCATCCAGAGCCCCTTGATGTGTCGGCTTCTCCCCATGCATGCACACATCACCTCGGGTGGCATTCCAATGGACACATCTCCAAGGTCCTCCAGGGTTGATTTTCCCCAGGAAGCCAAAATTAGTCTATCCCTTGGCTGGGTGTCTCTGTGGGAAGGATTGCAAGGGGATGGACCTGTTTGTGTTGGCCAAGGCAGCTTGGAGAGGTTTCCTTTCTGTGTGTCTCAATCAGAGGTGGGTTCGTTCAACCTTGAGAAAAGGTTTAGGGGAGACCTTATCACCATGTCCCAGGATTTAAAGGGTGGCTACAGATAAGATGGAGAGACTCTCTTTTCCCAAGGAGTTGCATGGAAAATAGGAGGAGTAAGGGGTATAAGTTACTCCTGGGCGCATTCACATGTCAGAGACTCAGACAAGAGGAAAACAGTTCGCAATGAGAACAATCAACCTTTAGAATCATCTCCATGGGGAAGAGCTGGATTCCTGGATGCTGGGCAGTGTTAAGATCCAGATGGGTGGAATGCTGGGCCAGCTTGTTTAGGCTGTGCTTTTGCCAAGAAAGGTCAGACCAGATGATCCTTGAGGTCCCCTTCCAGCCTGGTATCCTGTGATTCTGTTCAATGTTCGTCTGAACCTGTGCAGCTCCCCAAGTCCCTTCACCATGGGAGGCCAACACATTGGATGCCTTTGGCTGTAATATCCCCAAACATTGCCATTAATTAAGTGTCAGGAGAGGGTAATGCAACACTAATCATCTGCCTCCTGCTTCTGGAAGATGGATGACTGGTTTGCTAAATAAAACTGCCCACTTATTAGATCATGGAGTGGCTGGAACAAAAGAGCTTGGCCATCCTGCCGGCATCCATACGTCTGCTCACAGCAGGGGCAGACCTTGATGGGCATGTTCTGCACATGCTCTAAGCCTCTCCTTCTCTCTTTCTCTCTAATAAATAAGTAAAAACAGGTGCCACCATCCTTGAAGGTACCTAATGTTCAGTGGTGTGGTACACTCAGGGATCCAACAGAACAACTAAGGTGACGGGAGCGGCCCTGGATGACCTTTTTACTCATGGAAAAGCAAATAAAGAGGGGGCTTATGTTTTGGTTGGTTTTGTTTAACAAAGGGTGAGACCACCATGAAGGTGTCCTCTGTCCTTATACCAGTCTGCCCTTCATGGCTCTGTTTCTTCTGTGCTCGATTCAGGCTGGGAAAGGTTAATTATTTGAAGGTGTTTCCCTTGGCTCTGGTCTGACTGGATCATGGACTTACAGCCTAATTATAGAGTTCCACAGGCTCCATTTGCAGCAGTTTGGGGAGGAATCCCAAAGCAAATTTTTAGGGAATCTGGTTTGCCTGGGGCTCCTTGATGTCAGACAACTCCAGTTCAAACTGGTATCGATGGTGGCTATCTAGGATTTCCTGTGGGAAACAAAAGCAACTATGCTTTTCTTTGTTATTATCACTATTATTTCTCTTGGAATTGTTGGCAGGAGAGAGAGAGTTTAGCTCAGCAGGACTCTAAAGTTCTGTAGCCTTAACCAAGGAGCACCCTAAGGTGGGTCACACGAGGGGTCACCAGGATTACTTGGAGCACAGTGGTTTTTTGGGTTGACAGTGTCATTGAGCCACTGAAGATCAGTATGGAGTGGTCAGTGGAGACATAAACCCTGTCCCTGCTTTGCAGTTGGGAGTTACAACTTGTTCCACCCACATCTGCTTTTCATCTCGTTCAACTTCCCAAAATCCACGGAAAACCAAGTCTCCCCCCCATCCCCTTTCCCTGTAGGAGCTTCGCTGGACTTCATCTGTTCATTGGTGTTGCATGGAAATATTGGAAAGTAGGGAGTAGAAAGTTGTTCCAGTTTTTCTTTTTGTGTTAAGTTTTTTAACCAAGTAATTAAAAAAAATATTTCAAATTAATTTCCTTCAATATGACCTGTCTAAAATAAAGAGCCCAAACACTGTACAGGTGTCAGAATTAAAGCCTGGATTCTTACAATTTGATGGGTGCAACGTGCATCCTCTCCCATCTTCAACCAATCTTCCCCAAACTACCTTTTTTCGTGAGGAACATGAGCCAAACCTGCCTTACACAGGGAGGCACAGAGGTCAGGGAATTTCAATAGCTCTATTTAAAATACCACAAGCCAGGGAACCTTTAACACTGCTTTTATTAACCTTACAGGGAGCTGGGAGTTAAATCCCAGATGTGAAAAGGCACAATTCATCTCACATTCCAGCAGTGCCTAAACTCCAGGTGTGCCCCAGGGACTGGTGGGTCAGTGCTTACTTTTGCTGGGCCTTCATTTGGACCATTTTCCCTTCAGTTTTTCCTTGAAGATGTCGTGTGGGACTCTGGCCAGAGTTGTACTCAAGATGTAGCACACAGGAGTCTTTCTCCTTGTTGGATAAGGTTGGTTATCTTGTCACAGAACAAAATTGGAGTGGCCTGTGGAAGTTGTTCTTGGCAGTGTTCACTTGGTATATATCACCTAATTATCATCTCAGTGCTCAGCAAATGCTGAATGAATTTTCCTCACATTTTTTCCTGGAATTGGGTCTGTAATCTTCTTTGCTCTGCCCTCTCCACCACTGACCTGCCCGTGTGCTGCACCAACCAGTTCTGGGGTGGAAAGTCCTGTGTCAGTGCTGGGAATGCTGTCTCTGTCCTGTCATAGAATCAGAGAATTGTTTAGGTGGGAAAAGTCCTCTAAAATCCTAAAACTGGCCATCAATCCAGCACTGCCATGTCCCACATCTACGCACCTTCTAAATCCCTCCAGGGATGGTGACTCAGCCACTTCCCTGGGCAGTCTGTTCCTATGCTTGACAACCCTTTCAGTGAAAGTTTTTTCCCAAATATCCAACCCAAACCTCCTCCTGAGCAGATGAATGACCCTTCTGTCTTCTCCATTCCTATTTTGCTCTTTTTCAAGCAGTTTTGTGAAGTGATCTCTCCTTAAATACCCATCATGGTGTTGTTGCCTCCAGACTGGCAAAGTCATAGAGCTCACATGCCACATGGCAGGGAGATGGTCACATCAATTGTGACCTCGTTGGTGGGATGGGGATGGCTGGAGCTCTGTTCTAGTGATAAAAGTCACTCAGAAGCTCATGGTCAAACCAGCACCATGGCTTGACCACCACATGGTCTCCCTGCAGCACTGAGGTCTGATGTCAGACTGTGGGAAGGAATGCAAGGCCAACTTCACATCTTGGTATTGCAAAGTGCTGAAGAACAGAACAAACTCTGAACTACTCAAGGAGTGCCCCTGAGGTTAATTAAAATGAAGCAGGTGGTTAATCCCTTCACTGTGTTGGGGCCTGAATGCTGCTTTAGTTCTGCATTAGCTTCTTAAATTAATTACAATTCTTGGAATGCTTTCTTGAAGGGACCTTGAAACCCTTGGTCATGGTAGCAAATGGCACTGCCCAAAGGGTCTGGAAGGAGGTCTAGGTCTAGTTGTGGAACTGCTCCAGGGAGGAACAAAATCCTGCCCTTAAGTGTCCTTAGGATGGAGTGTTAGAAAGGGTTTAAAAGCAGGGAAAGAAGCAAGAATAAAATGCTTGAATCCTTTGGGGAGATTCAAAGCTACTGTGCAATATTAGAGATGTTTTTTCCAAGTCTCAAACTGAAGGACTGGGCCATGTCTTGATCACATCCAGTATTATAACCACAGGGTGTTTTAGGATGGAATCCTGTCAAGTGTAGAATCACTAAGGTTGGAAAAGCCCTCCAAGGTCATCGAGTCCAACCTGCAGGGAAGGAAGGCCTGAAGATGTGACTTTTCTCTGCCAGACATAGGTGGGTTCCCAGATATTTCTCCAAGGTTGCCACCTGGACTGTAAAGAAAGTGGTTTGACCTCTGTTACATAGAGCAAAACCATAACATGGCTTGTCAGGTGTTGTGCTAAAGGTTTCTAAGCTTTCTAATCATTGAAGGCTTGGCTCCTGTCCCGTTTTCTTGGATTTATGGGAATACAGAAGTTGAGCAGTTGGGTGTTGTATGTAATAAGTGATTACTAAAGAGCAGGGTAAAGTTTAGATGCAAACAATTAAAAAAAAATCATAATAAAATGTTATATCTCACTAGACATCCCTAAACCCCCATTTTTTGTGGCATCTACAAAGGAACTGTTTCATATTTTCTTTGCTGTTGTTCAAGACTTCCAAATGTTATACATTTCTTTTTAGTCCATTTTCGCTAGATTTAGAGGATCTTCTCTGTTTTACATCCAGTTCTTAGAGACCTTAGCAATGATTTAATGAACTAATAAGCCTAAACATAAGAAAGCATATTAAAGAATAATGAACAACATGTTTTATGGCAGAAGGAATTGCCAGGAGAATTAACTTCCATGCACAAATTGACTTTGAAACTGTTAGTTTTGAAAACCTCTGCCCTATCCCTTCTGGCACTTTTAACATTACAATAAACATTTTGCTATAATCTCAGTATTTCAGGAAATTTAAGTGGTTATGAATTTATTTATAGAACCAGCAAACCCAGAGCACGGCATTGGAATAAATAAGTGTTTTAATGAAATATGTGAGGGTGAGCTGTCAACTTCAGAGCATTTAAAAAAAGAAACCAAACCAACCCAGAATCCCTTGGGGAGAGATGAACATTTTTCTCTACCAATTTTGTTTGCTACCCTTGGTCATCCAAAGCCATTTCAATGTCAAAATGTGAAAATCCTGCTGGTGGTCCCAGTCTTTAATATAAAATCAGAAATCCAAGACCTAGGCCTCTCCTCCATCATTCAGATGGAAATGCATTTAAACATCCCCTCAGAACAGTTTGCTTCATTTGCCACTTGATTACAGGTGGGATTAGGAGTAGTTGAAGATCCCCTCCAGTCAGGCTGCTCGTCACCAAGGGTGGAGGAGGTACCTTGGCAGGGAAAGCACAGCACAGTGGATGCTGCTGCCGGTGGCAGGTGTCCAGGCCAGGAGATGCCTTCCTGGCATGTCTTTCCAGGTGGATATATTTTCCTAAAGACTGTCCTGTGATTTGCTTTCTGCTCCTGAAATTAATACAACTCAAAGTTGTTTATTTTTTTTCCTTCTGGTTGCCCTCACAAAAGCTTTTCCTTGTCTCAGGTGCAGAGCAAAGAATGGTTTTATTAAAAAAAAAAATAAAACTCAGCTATTGCCTCATGTAAAGTTTGTACCAACTTTTGTTTAGGCTTTTCATACCTGGACAAGACATGAATGATTTTAAACTGAAAGAGGGTAGATTTAGATTAGATATTGGGAAGAAATTCTTCCCCATGAGGGTGGGGAGAACTTGGCACGGATTGCCCAGAGAAGCTGTGGCTGCCCCATCCCTGGAAGTGTCCAAGGCCAGGCTGGATGAACCGTGGAGCAACCTGGGGTAGTGGAAGGTGTCCCTGCCCATGGTTCCATGCTGGAACTAGAGGATGTAGAGATCTGACCCAAACCACTCCATGTTTCTCTGATTCTCTGATTGATGCTCCCAAGATTCCTTTTGGGATCTAAGAATTCTAGTGAATTCTTAGATTAAATCCAGTACTTTATGGCCACTTTCTCAGTTACTCTGGAGCACTTCTCCAGCTAGGAGAGTACAGATGTCTTCACTTTAGAGCCCTCATCCAACAGGCCACAAGTGAGTGCTTGGCTCTATCATGAAATTAATTTCTTTCTTTCTTTCTTTTCTTTCTTTCTTTCTTTCTCTCTTTCTTTCTCTCTTTTCCTTCCTTCCTTCCTTCCTTCCTTCCTTCCTTCCTTCCTTCCTTCCTTCCTTCCTTCCTTCCTTCCTTCCTTCCTTCCTTCCTTCCTTCCTTCCTTCCTTCCTTCCTTCCTTCCTTCCTTCCTTCCTTCCTTCCTTCCTTCCTTCCTTCCTTCCTTCCTTCCTTCCTTCCTTCCTTCCTTCCTTCCTTCCTTCCTTCCTTCCTTCCTTCCTTCCTTCCTTCCTTCCTTCCTTCCTTCCTTCCTTCCTTCTTTTCTTTCTTTTCTTTTTTTCTTCATTCTTTCTTTCCTGATGTGCACATCAGGAAACCAAAGGAGGTTGAAATTAAATTCAGCTTGGCCTGTCCTAGTGTGGATTGCCCGGATATCCATGTACAGAGAGTGAGCAAGTGCCTGCTCTGTCTGCTCTGTTATTGCATTAGTAACCCCAATAAATTTGGGAATGGGCATTCCTGGGCCTTGGAAGGAGAGCTCAGGTAGGACCTGGTGGGAATTTGCTCTGCCCACAGCATTCCCCAGGTGTGACTCTTAACCCAGGTGAGGCTGTGCTACCTCACCCCTGATCTGTGGCTGCCAAACACATTTCATGTGGACTCTTTTGCTTCAGAGGTTTTATGTGGGTTTTGATGCAGAATTTCTGCTTGGGGTTTTGGCTGTGAAAGGCAACAAATCCAAGCACCTGAAACCTGGGATAAAGTTTGGGAAGGGAAAATTTGGACCTTTGCTGCCTGTGCTGTTGTGATATGGGAAGTGGGTGCTGCAGGGCATGCTGTGTATTTGAAATGATAATATACTGATGTATTACATGTTAATATTTTGGATAATAAGAACTTAAAACTAATAATATATAAAGCAGAAAGACCTCTGTGTACGAATGCAGCTTGTAGCCTGCCACATCATTCATCTTTTGGAGAGCACATGCACATCCAGGCCCTGCTCCATCATTTCTGCTCCCACTTAAACATCTCTGAGCCTCCAAGGAGGGGGATTTTTCTCCTTGTTTGCTTGCACTGTCCTGGAGAAACCCACACAATTGCTTGGGAATATCTGGCTGAATCACCTCTTCCTTTTTTTTTTAATAAAAAAAAAAAAGGGTGACATGCTTCTTTACCTGTAACACAGCCAAGAAATGCATTTTAATATGGATTTTCCTGGTTTAACCCCAACCTGCAACTCAGCCACAACCAACCACTTGCTCATTCCCTCTCAGTGGGGTGGGGGAGGGAATTGGAAGGGTAAAAGTGGAAAAAACCCATGGGCTGAGATAAAGACAGCCTAAAAAGTGCAGTGAATGCACAAGCTCAGCAAAAGAGGGAATTTGCTGCCCACTCCCCACGGACAGGCAGATGTTCAGCAATCCCCGGGAAATGGGGGTGAAGGGAAGGGTGATGTGGGAGGGTGAACAGCATCACTCCAAACATCCCCTCCTTCCTTCTTCTTTCCCCAGCTTTGCATTCTGAGCATGGTGCCATGTGGTGTGGAGTATCCCTTGGCTCAGCTGGGATCAGCTGTCCCAGCTCTGTGCCCTCCCAGCTCCTTGTGCTCCTCCAGCCCCTCGCTGGAGGGTCGGGGTGAGGAGCAGAAAGGTCCTTGGCTCTGTGCAAGCCCCAAAACATCCCCATGTTACTGACACTGTTTCCAGCAAAAATCAAACCCACAGCCCCACAGCAGCCACCAGGGAGAAAATTAACTCTCCTCCAGCCCAAACCAGCACGTGGAGAGACACAAAGTGGTTTTAAACGCCAGCAATGCCCACGAGCTGATCTATTGCGTGACTTATGCCGGGAGCAGTTCCTGTTTGAAATGTATTATCGCTGTTTCTTTCCTGCAAGCACATCACAGCACTGAGGCTGGGAGCTGCAGACCACTGAATTTCACTGCTGAGGGAGGAATACTTTTATTCATTTATTTATTTATTTGGTCAGAGGCAGAAAATCCTTTTAAATTTTAATGTGCTGGACTTGAAAGTTGTAAACTTCTAAGTCTTGGTCACTTCTGTCCTTACTCTGAAGTGGAAACTCTTAACTTCCATGTGTTCTTGGTTGTTTGTTTTTTTTTTGTTTTGTTTTGTTTTTTCCCTCCTAGACTAAGTATCCTATTAATTAAACTCTTAATAATGTAGAATATGTCTTTTTTTAATTGAACAGAATAAAATAATGTAACATCTTTTGTGTAAGCATGCATCTCCCTTTTTCCCTCTGAAAATGCAAGTGGAGTTTTCTAGTATTAACTTCTGCCTAGAAAATGAGCCTGGAGGTTTATACAGATCCTGAGAACATGTAGTTGTGGATTTCTGTTCTGCAGCGCAACTCCAAAAAGATGTATTTATTTGCAGAACATACCAAAAAAAAATCACTTCTGTCCATAATGGAGGGGTAGACACAGCTGACCCAAATATGTGACACAAACAGCATTTGAGTTGAGTGGGGGAAATAAAAAAGGAGGAATAAAGCTTTTATCCCTGCTGTCAGTTCAGGAATATTATTGCTAAATATCTGTCCTTCCTGGCTGATGTTGGCTTGGAGACTGACACTGGCAGCCAGGAGTGGGCAGGGATTAAAGATCAGCAGTGAGGGAGGACTGGACAGATGTAAGCAGGTAGATTGGGGATTAGGGTGAATTAGTGTGCATGGAAAGCATTTAGGAGCAAGGAGGGATTTTCAGCTGGATGTTTGGGGGGGTGTGTTGCAAAGCTCCCCTCAATGTCTCTGTTCCACTTGGGTGTTAATGGCTGGGATTCGTGGGAATCCAAGTGGCTCTTGGTGTGGCTGAAGGTAGTCAGAGTCCTACAGGTTGTTGTGGAAACAGCTTGTGGGCTTTTTGGGGTGTGCAAGGGGTGGTGGAGTTGTTTCTACAACCAGCTTCCCATTGTTTCCTGATCCCAAGCTGGAGAAGACAGGAGGGATGATCAAAGTCCTTCTGATTTGGACACCAAGGAACAAATGCAGTGAGCTCAGGCTGCTCACGGGCTGAACCCTTGGCTTGCTGTATTTCCCTTAGGGATTATATCCTAAGTTTTGGAACATGATTTCCCTGGAAAAAAAAAGGCTTTTTCTTTCCCTCTCCTGAACCTCAGGGTATTTCTTAGCCAGACTCCCTTGATGTTAAATCTTGCTTATGCTCCTGAAGCAGAGACTGAGCTGTTCACACCTGGACAGGACATCAATGGCCTTAAACTACCAGAGGGTGGGTTTAGATTGGATATTAGGAAAAAATTCATTACTGTGAGGGTGGTGAGGCCCTGGAAAAGACTGACCAGAGAAACTGTGGCTGCCCCATCCCTGAAAGTGTTCCAGGCCAGGTTGGATGAGACATGGAGCAAACTGGGCTAGTGGAAGGTGTCCATGCCCATGGCAGAGTGGTTGGAACTGGATGACCTTTAAGGTCCCTTCTAACCCAACCAAAATCATTCTATGATTCTATGAAGGTGCAAAGTTGCTTTTAAATTTTAGAGGAAGTCCTTGAATGAAGCAAAACTTGACAGTGAACACTTACGTAGATTTTCTTTCCCTTCCCTTTGAAGAACCAGTGAGCAGATGTTTTCTGTGGATGACTCGCTGCGAAGGTCCATGTCTTTGAAACGTGATGGTTGAACAGGATGTTGTTCATCCTCTCATCCACACCCTGGTGTCATAGGAGATCTTCAGACAAACAAAGCAGAAACACATTTTGGGGATAACTCTCTGCTTCTTACCTTTCTCTGGCTGCTGAGGGCTGCTGTAGGATGATAATACTGCTTGCTTTCTTTCTAAGAACACCTCTTAAGAACATTAAAAAATGCTTTAATTCCTCCTAAATGGAGTATTTTTAATGGAAATCAGCACACTGAAGTGGTAGGCAGGTGAATCTTGGGAGATACTGTACCAGGATTAAAATGTTCCTAGTAGTCTCTTTTATTTTATTTTTTTTTTATAGCTTCTATCCTGTTTTCAGACACTCTTTCTAAGATCAGACCTCACAGATCTCCAGGTCCTCAGTGATGCAGATGGGGGTGGGGGTTGGACAATCCAAGGCCCCTTTCTGGTCCCAAAGGTTTTTAAGGATCTCTGGAAATTTCAACCAAATTCTTTTTCATAGCCAGTCAAACCTGAAATCTCCTAAATCCCTTGGAGCCCAGAAATGTGCTAAAATGGGGTAGTTCCTGGAAGTATTTTGAGGTGTTTGGGCAATCCTTGCTTTGAAAGCTTCACCCAAAGAGATTTGGGAGTGGGTTTTCAGAGAGACAAAGATGTTCACGTAAATGTGGATACAAAAACGGCTGTGCAGGCACAATCAGGGTCTTTCTTGGCTTAGCTGGGGGATTTGATGTCAGTTTTTTCCCCTAAATGCTTTACTCAGGTCCTTAGTGGAGCGCAGAAGACTGAAGAGCTGACACAACCACGCTGCATAAGATACCAGATCCTCTATTCCTTCTCCTCTCCAAAGAGAGAAACAGAAATGGAAACAGGGATATGGCTGGGCCAAAGTGATGTGAAGAAGATTTGTTTAAAGTCAGAAATCCATCTGAAGATTTTTAAAGCCATAAATCCATCTTTTGGGGCTGAGATGAGCCCGTGCCTTGAACTCATGTGTGAAACATCTGTTGTGTATGAAGCTGTGTGGAGGCAAGACCAGTGGCAATCCTGTTCCCACCCTAAAAAAAAAGAGGTTTTAAAGAGGAAAACTAGTCCTGGGTGTCCAAAAACTTCAGTCCTCCCTTACTTGTCCACAGGAATGGAGGCAACAAAAGTGATGGGATGAAAAAAATAAGATTTCTGTATGACTTTTTCCAACTTCTTTTTTTATTGGTATTTTCACTTCTGTAAGGTGGTATAAAGCAAAGATTTAGAAGGAGGGTTTGCTGTAAAATGCAGTTGGCAAAGAACTTGGGTTTATGATAAAATGCAGCAACAGGCTCTTCATTGCAACATGTAGCAGTCAGGATTTTAGATTTATTGCAGGCATTGCAAGAGTTAAACAGTTTGGGAAAGAATTGTCTGCTGCTTTTCCTGCAGTGCTTTCCCAACCAGGTTGTAGCCAGATGGCTGAGACTTTGAACAATACAGAAATAAACCCCAATCAGGATCTCATAATGAGGAAATTACTAAGAACAGACAGAATGTGCATACCTGGGGCTGTGTCTGGGTGGGCTGTGTGTCCATGGGGGGATTTGAAAGGTAATGTGGAGGTTTCAGTCCTGTTGTCTTTTCATCCCACTCCCTTTACAGTCATATTGGTGAAACAAAGGGATTTTTATTCAGATTTTTTATTTTTTATTTTGGATTTGTTAGCAAAATTTCAATATTTTCAGTGATTTTTTTCCCCTTCCTCTTTATGGGGTTTTCACACTTATTGCTCGTTAGTGGAGAAGAAACCAAGCCATGTGAACATCCTGAGAGAGAGGAAAAGTGCATGTTTATGTACATGAGGAATAAGAAAATTACCACCGTGGCAAACAAGAGATTCCTTTTAGGAAAATGAACTTCCTGGAGATCAGAGAGTTTGGATCACTTGGCATTTGGGGTGTGCGTGATATCCCCTGCTCCTACAAGAAGAGGGACATTAATTGAGTTGTTAGTGTGTCTTATGTCAGTGCTTCTTTTTCCCTCCATACCCCCAGATTTGACTTGGTACGACTCTAGATCCCTTCCCTTCCCTTCCCTTCCCTTCCCTTCCTTTTCTTCTCCTTTTCTTCTTTTCCCTTTTCTTCCCTTCCTTTTCTTCTCCTTTTCCCTTTTCTTCTCCTTTTCCTTTTTCTTCTCCTTCTCTTTCTTTCTCCTTCCCTTCTTTGCTCCATCTCTTTTTCTATTGCCATGTTTTGCTTTTTCCAGGCATGTCTGAGACATCCTCAGAACTGAGAGAGGAGCTGAGGAGCAGCTCGGCATTCCAGCACCACAGTGACAGTGCCTGCCTGCCATGGAGAGCTTTCCAAGAGCTTCTTTGGCATCTTCTCCCCTTGGCATGGGCATCAGGGTGGCTGAGTCAGGCAGGAGGGGTTCCCTGCTGAGGGCTGGGGGCTTTCCCTGCTGGAGCTCACTGGGAGTTCTTCTTCTTGGCTGAAAACAAAACCCAGCCTGCTTTTGGGGAGAAATGCTGGGCATTGCTCTCTCTTTGCTGTCTCTCCCTTTCCTATTTCTAGACATCCCACCCCCTCCCTAACCACTGGTTTAGACACAGCAGGGATTGAGCTTTATTCCTCCTGCCAATTGTTTTTGTCTCTCTATTTCCCTCGGTTGTTTTCATTCTCTGTATCTCACTCCTTTTCTCCTCACTTTTCCAGGCTGTTTTCCTTGGCCATGTTTCCCTCAGCAAAGGCCATGATGTTGTTTTGCAGTGCTCAATAAATCCTCCCCTAGTTTGTGTCCACCACGTGTGTGCACCAGGTCGGTGCAGGCTGCAGAAGAGCTTCCTGGTCAAACCCAGTCCTTAACCTGAGACTGCCTGGAGCACCTTCCAACTCTGAGCTGCATCTCCATGGCAAGGATGGGAACAGCCACCAAAACAAACCCTGCTCTGTGAGCTCAAACGAGCACTCGTGGTGCTCCCACCATTTGGGGCTTCATGGCCTTGGAGGTCTTTTCCAGGTTTGGTGATTCTGGGGTTCTATGGTCAGTTTGGGGATGTCCATTCTGACTTCTCATCTAAGATGGGGACCATCACTCATAGGCTTGGGTGGGTTGCATGATGTTAAGCTTTGTGTGGGACTCTGTTGGTATCAACCCTTGAAGCTCCTGCCAGAAGGATTTGTCTGTCACTGGTGTTCCTGTGTGAGCTGCACTCTCAGCACAGTAACAGAATGTTCTCCTTTATCTGCCTGCTGAAGGATGTGTGCATTGCTGTTCTCCAGAGAGGTTCTCCTTGGTCCAGGTTGTCCTGGTTGTTTCTCATGAAACTACAGGCACACTAAAGATGGTATTTGCCATCTCGTTCATGGACTTGGGGTTTTAGTTCTTACCATGGCTCATTGGATTTCCCAAGGGAGGCAGTCAGAGAATCACAGTCTCAGGGAATTGTTTAGGTTGGAAAAGACCTTTAAGATCATTGAGTCCAACTATTAACTCATCATTGCCGAGTCCACCACTAACCATGTCCCCAGGGGACACACCCACATGTGTTTTAAATCCCTCCAGGGATGGTGAGTCCACCACTGCCCCGGGCATTCTGTTCCAATACTTGTCAACTCTTTTGGTGAAGAAATATTTCCTAATATCCAAGCTAAACCTCTCCTGGTGCAACGTGAGACCTCAGTCACCTTTTCTCCAGGCTAAACACCCTCAGGTCCCACAGCTGCTCCTCATCCCTTGTGATCCAGACCCTTCTCCAGTTCCATTGCCCTTTTCTGGACATGCTCCAGCCCCTCAATGTCCTTCTTGTCATGAGGGGGCCAAAGCTGAGCACAGCATGTCCACAAACTGACTGGGAAACTGTGCCTGGTTGCAACCTGCAAAGCATAACCTGTGTCTTTGCATCTGCAGGGACATCATTTTGCTCTGGGATTTTGGAGCAGGAGCACCATAATTACATTGTAGCACGTTTGATGTCCTGTCTTAAATCTTAAACTATTAATTAATGAAGTAGGCTCTTAACACCTTCCCCTACTCAGGAGCTACCATGTTAGAGGATGGAAAATGCTGCTGCTTCACCTTTCCTGGCCTTGGAGAGGCAGAAATTAGTGCTGTTTACTCTGGATTAATTATTTTCCTCCCCAGGTCCTCATCAGTTTTTGATGGAGAGCTCCACGTGGGCTTTTAGCCGTGGGGTTAAGCAGCTTCCTGCCAGGGGCAGCTGCACCTTGCCACTGTTTGCAGTGGCACATTTGTAGACACACAAACTAAATGCCACTTTCTAACTCTTGCAAGGGTATTTTAAAGGGTAGAGGAGGGTTGGTTTGTGGTTTTTTTTCCCCCACTGTGAAGGCAGATGATGTTATTATGCATTCTTTTCAGCTTGAGTAGAGCTGTCCTCTGACACAACCAGCCTGGCTGTGTGCAAGTGTTTGTTTCTTTAGAGAGTGCTGGTGCAGAAGAAGGTGGAAAACTGTTCCGATTGATTTTCTGTTTGTGTGGACAAAGGGGAGGGTGAGATGGTTAAGTTGCCACTTGATGTGGAGATGAAATTCTGTTTGAGCAGTGCAGTGGTGTATCACTGAAGGTGAGCTATTCTGAATAGGTGATTCCTTAATCAGAAGGCTTTTTTAAGTGTCTTTAAAGTGTCCAGTTTAGGTCTGCAGTCTGTCTGAAAATATTTGGGGTCCAGAAGGAGTCTCCCCATTTTTGTACAAGAAGGTCTCCATCTTTCCTCCATAAGGAGAGAAGAGGAGAGAGTGGAGAATGTAAAAACTCAATTTTTTCTTAGTGTTCAGGACAAGACTGAAGAGTTGGATATCACAAGGTCTTGCCTCAGACCTGACATTAATTCTTTCACCATTTCTGGGCAAAATCTGTAGCAACACTTCTTTCCCTAATGAGGTTGATAATTTGTCTTTCTCCTTGCTCTTCCCTTTGTAATTTTGAAGCATATTGAGGAACTTGCTGTGAGCATGAAAGTTGCAAGGAAATATTTCTGTGTTTCCAAGCTGTCAGACTGGGCAACAGGAAAGGAGAAAAAAGAACTGCCTTCTTCTTTTTTAGGGATCAAAAGGCTGGTAGAGGATGGGGGGAGAGCAGAGGTGTCCAGTCTCCTGCCAGACATTTTGCCTCTAAATTCCCTCGTTCCCAAGCGTGTTTCAATATTGGAAAGGTCTCGTTGCAGATTTTGCTTTGAGTGCTAAAAGCTTTGCTCCCCTCTGCCTCCCTCTGTGATTTAAAAGCTGATACATCTCTGAGACAGAATCTGTTACACTCCCCCTGCCAAGCAGAGCTGTGGCACTTGCTTTATTTCCCTCCTGCCAACACCCCCTTTGTTCTTTGTTGGTGCTCAGCTGGCCACAGGGCTGAGCACCAGCGGGGCTCCCTCCATGCAGTGGTTCCCATTATCTGCCTCCTTCTTCATTTCATTATCCATTTCTAATGGATATTTAATGTCTCAGCTGAAATTTCAGCACCAAGGAAATGTTTCAGGCAGGGCAAGATTGACCATCCACCACTTGCCTGGTGCTCTAGAGAAGGGCTGTTCTCCAGGGTGGGAAGTGCCTTTATTTGAGGGTTTGTTTTTCTTTTTCTTCCCTTGAATGTGGATGCTGGAGAATTGACCTGTGTGTGTCCTGATCTTCCTACCAGTTTGTAGCATTTGCCACTTTTCCTCCTTTATTCACAAATTATTGAATTCTTGGTTGGATGTATGTTTAGAAAATCTTTGTCCACTTGGATCTATCCAGGTGTAAGAAGGTTTCCCAGAGAGGTTGTCCAGGTTGCTCAGTGAGGTTTTGGACTCCACATCCCTGCAGGTGTTCAAGGCCAGGCTGGGTGGGGTTCTGAGTAACTTGGACTAATGAAGGTGAGATGGATCTTGGAATGAGATGATCTTGCAGGTCCCTTCCAACCCAGACCATTCTGTGGTTTAGTGGCAGTTCTAGGACATGGTGCAGGGGTGGCTGTGCCTGGAGATTGTCATGGGAAACACAGAAATCTTCCAATTTTTGCAAAAGAGGCAAAGACAACAAGACCTCTTGCTGTTGGCCTTGTAGCGTGGCGAGAGAAGTACCAATTGCAGTGCGTCATCTCTCCCCACTCTCCTCTTTTATCCCACAGAAAGTGAAAGGATTGACAAAATTAGAATTTCTCGGGTGTGAAACCTGGTATGCCCATATTTTATAGGGTTATAAACAGATGAAAAAAGCCCTCCAAATAAAACTCCCAACCAGAGCTATGTGCTGTCTGGAAAATTTCTTGCTTTTTCTTCAGAGCTCTAGCTGGGAAATTTGGGTGTAGTTCTGAAAGTGGAAAAAGAGTTTTCTCAAAGGGCAAACTGCCATAAAGTGTGAAATAAAACCAATGAAAACTGATAATATTTATGTGAACAGCAGTGACCAAAGGTAGTGGAGGGGGATCACTATTTATTCCCTGGAAAATAGAGATCATATCTGCCTATTTCATCCCTTTTCTGCTGAGCTTTTGGTGCATTTATTCATTGCTTTTTCTTCTCAGCAAAGACTTACAAGTTGTGTTTTCCCACCACAGAGGGACAGGCAGTGAAAACAGAGGAGGATGGGCAGATCTGTCTTTTGGAAAGGCAAGGACAGAAAAGATCCTGGTGATGCTTAAAGTGTGTTTGTTGTGATACTGAGGTTTGCTAAAGCAAAGCCTGAGAACATAATATGTGTGATCTGTTCCATCAGGTGTTTCCTAAACCAAGAGTGGATTTAGCTGAATTCCTCTGGTGGGAAATACCGGGGTTTTTTAAATTTTTTTCTCTCAGTATAGCTGATACTCATGTCCTAAAAATAAGCCTTCCTTCTTTCCAAGGACAGGTGCAGTAAAGGGAGCTTTGGGATGAATTTCCCCTTCCATGGCCTGCAGTGCTGCTCCACAGCAAGAGGGGATGGAAGGGGATTGGTTTTGACTTTTCAACCACTGTTTATGTTGGTTATAGATATTCCCAGCAGCATTTGGCAACTCTTAAGCAAACCAGGAGTGTTAAGCACTCAAGTAAAGCCAGGCACTGTGTTGCAAAAGCATCTGTCCCTCTGGAGAGGAGGGACCAGAGGTGTGAGTGGCTTTACGAGATGCAGTATCAAGTCACTTGGTGCACTTTGCTGGAGGGTTGCTCTGAGAAACTGCGGCGCACAAAGCTCTCCCTCTCATTTTCCCATGTCTTTGGCCACCTGAGGGGCTCATTTGATCTGTTCTCCTCATGGGGCACGAGGTTCTGTGAGCCACCAGCTCAGCTGCCTGGTCAGGATGGTTGGGTTCAGCTCAGTGCTGCTCCCAAGCCAGTCCAGGCAGGGCTGCTCAACCCAGTCACACCATCCAGATGTGGCTGCAAACCTTCAGTCTGCAGCTGGCAGGTGGATGGGGTTTTTGGGCAGCCTGGGCTGGTGGAAGGTGTCCCTGCCCATGGATGGGGGTTGGATGAGATAACCTTGAAGGTCCCTTCTAACCCAAACCATTCTATGATTCTCTGGCTACTCATGTTCTTGTAAGGAAAGAAGAGGGGGGGATAGGAAAAGTGCCAGTGGCTCAGTGCAGGTTCTTCGTCACAGTCTTGTGAGGGTGGCCAATTTTGCCAGTAAAGTGAAGTCCTTACCCTTGGGCTTCCAGAAGATTCGTTGGAGTTGGCCAATATTCTTCCCCATAGTTCAGCAAAACAACAACAACAACAACAACAAAAAAAAGGCTAAACACCAACTACAGGAATCTGTAAAAAAAAAAAAAAATAAAAGAGGTCAAAAGAATAGCCAAATTTTGGGGAGTTAATTTATTTTCAGTACTGGGGGAGGAAAATTTGCTGTTCCTTGCAGTTTGCCCACAGATGAGAAATGCAAAGAAATATATGTAGTCATAGAACCATGGAATGGTTTGGGATGGAAGGGACCTTAAAGATCAACCCCTAACCTTTCTGCCATGGGCAGGGACATCTTCCACTAGACCAGGTTCCTCCAAGACCCATCTAAATTGGCCTTGAACACTTCCAGAGACAGGGCAACCACAGCTTCTCTGGGCATCCTGTGCCAGGCCCTCCCCACCCTCCCAGGGAAGAATTCCTTCCTAATACTTAACCTAAATGTGTCCTCTTTTAGTTTGAAACCATCATACTGGGCTCCATCACCATCCTCGCATGCAAAAAGTTCCTCTCCCTCTATTTTATAATTCCCTTCAAGTGCTGAATGCACATCTTGGGGCATATCAGATGTACATATCATGTGTGTCTTCACACAGCAGGCCTGGTGGGGCTTAAATATGCTCAGAATAGAGGATTTCACTCATTTCTTCAAAACTGTACTTTCCAGGAGAGGGCTGGAGATGTTCTTTTCAGGAGAGGGTCGGATATGGCCTTTCCAGGAGAGATGAATATGTCCTTTCCATGAGAGGGTTTGTACATGCCCTTTCCAAGAGAGTTGAATATGTCCTTTTTAGGACAGGATTGTAGATGTCCTTTCCAGGAGAGGGTTGGAGATGTCCTTTCCAGGAGAGGGTTTGTAGATGTCCTGTCCAGTAGATGGTTGTAGATGTCCTGTCCAGGAGAGGGTTGGATATGTTTTGCTCAAGGGCATGGTGCGCTATGAGTAGAATTTCCATTTTGAGAAAAGAGACTTCCCAGACTGGCTGAAAAAGACAGGCCTGGCTGCCTAAAATGAATAAATAGAGTATAACAGAATGTCTCCCTTTAATCCTGCCTGGTTTGGGGTGCTCCAGCCTGGCTGGAGTGGGCTCTTATTCGTGGAGGAGCTGTTAATGGCCGTATGTCTGCGGGACAGAGCCCACCCCAAAGAGCAGATTTCACTATAGGCATAGTGAGTCCGTGGACCTGCTGGAACAAAGAAACATCCAGCGCAAGCTCTTCTGGGGAGGAAGGGCTTCATCAGGTGTGTCTTGTGCAGAGCGTGGCATGACAGAATATCAGGGAGCAATTCATCCCCAGCACTGGTGCAAAAATGGTGATTAATCAAATTATAACCCTTTATTCCACTAATCGTAGGGTTTTAGGCAGGCTGGTTGTGTCTTCTCCCCGATTCAGGAGATGGGAGATAGGATGCAATTATTTTCATCTACGTGAAGCTTGGGGAATGTGATAGCTCAAATGCTTACTCTCCAGTTGCTGATTTAATTATATGAGATGTCAAGTTGGTTTAAGAAATACTTGGGGAAACCCTTGCCTCTGTCAAGGAGGAATATGCCAAGTGCTTCAGAAGACAACTCATACCTTGCTATTAAAAAAAAAAAAAAAATAATAAAAATCAGGCCAGAAAGCACCACTGTGCAATGAGTATTGTGCCTTGAATATTATAATAAAAAATGAAGCAATTTATGTGATTTGCTTTCATTCTTTGAGAGGTGAATGAAACAGGTTTGTGTTGCTCGTGGTGTGTCTCACAGGTGCCTTTTTATCGCTGCTGCCTTTTGAATGTGGTGAATAAAGGTAGAATTAGGGCTTTGGCTGGGGAGGGGAAAGGTGTCCACTGGGTTTTTGGTTAACGAGGTCCCTCAGAGGGCCCTGCATCTGCCACGTGAAGGTGAACTTTGCTGCTGTGGCACTGGACCCAAAGAACAAGGACTGACACTTCAGTACATGCATACCTAAAAGAAAACTAGACAAGCTGAGCGTTCTGCTGCCACTGGCCACTCTGCCTCCAGGAAACTTCAGATCTGGAGGAAAGAACAGAAGGGGTGGATGTGCTCTTTGCTGAGATCAGAGAGAGTTGGGGGTTCTGAAGTGCAGGTAAACCACACCAGTTTAACAAGTTGCTGTGGTTTGTCTGCTGGATCTGATGCAAGTGTGAGAAAAAACACACACCCCCCAAAATCTTCCACGTGGGTGTGAGCAAGGCAGAGTTTTCTTGGTCTGCTGGTAGCTCAGGGCTCATGTGCCTCTGGTTTCATCAGCTCAGTCGTGTAACTCGGTCGTGTGTTGAAGTCTCGGTCCTAAAGACCAACACCGGTCGCTTTCGTTTGTCACCAAGAGCCCCGCTTAAAACTGCACTGGGGACCCCACAAATATCCCCTCTAACTTTCTGGGAGTGATGAGCAAATTCCAGATGTGTCCTTGGTTTTGAATTACGAACTTTAGATGTGTCTTTCTGGCTGGATATAGCCCTGTGCAAGGTGTGGATGGCCCCTGGGTGAGATCCTTCTGCAAACGCCAGGCCACTCCATCAGCCTCCAGAAGTTTATTTGGATGTAAACTACTCCAGAGATGCAAAATATTTGGAAATGTCTTCCGAACACAAGGCTGAATTTAGTAACATCCTGGTGGAATTATTGGATCAACAAGCACTTTGCACACCAGTGGCATAAGAGTGTTTGAAGAAATAATTGGTTGCTATTTTGGGGTAGAGCTTAAGGAGAAAAATATTAATACGAAGTGAGGAACTTTGTCAGGATTTAAGAAATACTTTGCCAGACTTGGGAAGATAAGTGTCTTGTCAAGAGGAACAGACAATAGCTTCTTTTACTAATTATGGACAAAGACTGTCTGAATTTTAAGAAAGCTCTCTAGAAAAAGGGAAAAGTTTTACATGGGCATTAAGAGTATTTTCAGTGCTCTTCAAATAACAGTTTTGCCTTCTCTGTAGTTTTTTGCAAGATCAGTGATCTCTGGATGAAGACTAAATATACGGAATAGTTGCAACATGATTAAAGGTGGAACTCTGCATATGTCCTGATATGAGATCCAAGCAAAACCAGGCTGGATGGGGCCCTGAGTGACCTGATCGAGTGAATGACATCCCTGCCTATGGCAAGGGCTTGGAACTGGATGATCTCGAAGGTCCCTTCCCACCCAAACCATTCTCTGATTCTACAATTCTGTGAGACCAGAGTGGTTACGAGGCTCTTCAGCATGGACAGATGTTCTCTGCATGGTATTGTAGATACTAAGACCAACTCTGGATGGATCTTGGAGGTCTTTTCTGACCTTAATGATTCTATGACAGTCAAGTCCAGGCAAACCTCTGGAAAAGACGTCCCAGATTGTACTGGTAAAGGAAGAGGTGCATTTCTTATAATAAACCAATGGCACCATTGCTGGTGCTCTAAAGCCTCAGATTTATTTTGGGGAGCTGTTTCAAGTTTCTTTTCCTCAGACCTTTGGTGGTCATCAAAAGTCAGCCTTCCAGTACCTAAATGGAGCCTACAGGAAAGCTGGAGAGGGATTTTTTACCAGGGCATGTAGTGACAGGACAGGAGGGAATGTCTTTAAACTGAGAGCAGGTAGGTTGATGAGGCACTGGCACAGGTTGCCTGGAGAAATCATGGATGGTCCATCTGTGAAAGGGTTCAAGGCCAGGTTAGATGGGGCTTGGAGCAACCTGGTCTAGTGGAAGATGTTCCTGCTTATGGCAGGGGAGTTGGAACAAGACAATCTTTAGTGTCCCATCCAACCCAAACCACTGCATGATTGATTCTGTGACTCCATTGAGCCAATTCTAGGCATGTTGTAAGAGAAGGATCAACAATCTCTTCTAGTTTAAAATATCGAGTTCTTCATCATAAGGAAGGAATTTATGGTGACTTGTTTGAGGCTGTGTAGTAAGAATGAATTTGGTTCCTGGACTACTGAATGAGTTTGAGTTGGAACTCCAGTTCCTTAAAATAGTGTTAATTTGACCCATTTATGAGAAGGCAAGTTATTTGTAGGAGCACAATATAGACCAGTCTTGTTTCTGCAAGCAGAAGGAGTTCCCACCAGAGGAGGTGCCTTTTGCAGGTCTGGTCTCAAGTGGTGCCACAGTCACCGTGCCTGTCACTGAAACTGCTGTGGGTCACCTGTGTGGATATGTGGGGTGTTACTGTTCTTCCTCACCTTAAAGTTCTTGAATCATGAACACAACAGCTCTTTTTGGGTTGTTATCTCCTTTAACGTATGCAAAGTGTTGTGAATCACTTCCCAAAAATTGACATTGCAAAGCATTTCTGGGTGTCTATAATTCTATGGCACGGATTTCTTTTTCCTTTGTTTCTCAGATATATTCTGGTTCTGTGAATTTGTTTCAGAGCAGTTCCTTGGAACTCTCTATCAAAGCTCCTGTTTCTAGTCCTGCAACTCCTGGCAGGACTTCTGACTGATCATTGGATTGCCACGAGGGCTGAGTCATCCTCCCAGCCTGTCCTTATGGCCAGAATCATGGAATTCAGCCTCTTTGTTGCAAGGAGCTTCAGGGAGATAAAAGTACTGGAAGATCTCTAAAAGGGAAGAGGAAAAAAAAAAAACAACCTCAAACCCAAACAAACAAAACAAACAAAACAAAAGAAAAACCAAACCAAACCAAAAACAAAACAAAACAAAAAGGTTTTTTTTAAGCTGAAGTGATGGCCAAACCTCTCAAAAATGTTTCTTTCAACTCTGAAGTAGTGTGAAATCCTGTTAAAAAAATTCAAGTACGTTTTTGTGCCTGTGTTGTACACACAGTTATTTCATAGGTAATCACCTGAGTTCAATCAAGAAAGCACAAAAGAAACCCTAAAATTTCCATGATCTGCCTTCCCTTGGACCTCTCTTGCTCCTTTGCCCCATCAGGTCAGTTTTTATGGTAGCTGAGAACTTGGTTAGCCCGTCCAGGACTTCAAGCCAAGTTTGGGGACAACGTGTGTGTCAAACATCTCTGCTCCCACACGTGGACAGTTGCAAATTTGCTTTTGTTCTGCCAGTTGGAGAATTCATGGTGGGCATTTCCCTTGACTTGAAGGGCATTTTGGAGACACCTGCAAAGCCTTGGAGGAGCCTGGAAATTTGGTGGGCTTGTCACACTCCACATTTAATTGAGTGGCATCTCTCATGTCGTTTTGGGCTCAGATTGAGCCATGGGAGGTTTCACCATGGTTTTCCTCAGCACTGGCTGCAGGTGTCCAGCTCAGTTCTAGAGTTTGTTGCCTCCCAAGGGAACTTGTGGCTCTCACCTGAATGATACATTAAAACACCAATAAAAGAGAGGTTTTATTAATCTTTTGGGCAGTGATCCCTGTGCCCAAACCACATCAGTGGGGAAGGCACTTGGTGTAAAACAGTGCATGCTCCTGCCACTGTTTGCTTTAGTGTTCTGAGTCAGAGCCTTTAATTCTCTCTTCTACAGTTCCCTCTGTAAATTAGGGATAATTCTTGCCTTCTTCACAATTCTCAGGTATATTAGAAAGTGAGGCTTGAAAATGCATTTTGTTTTTCAGACACAAATGTTACGAGATTAGAATTCCCACCTCCTTTTTCTCGTCATTCCTGCAATGATAAGTATTTCATTATCTGATAAACCACCCAGCAGTCTCTGGTGCTGTGGTTTCTGCTGTTTGTGGAAGAGTTTCTTCTTTAAAGGGAGGAATTTCTGGAAGGATTTTGAGCAGAATCTCATGAAGAAAGGCTGCACTCACTTTCCTGGGATGGTGGTGGTATCATGGAATGATGGTTTGGGTTGGAAGGAACCTTAAAGCTCATCTCGTTCCAACCTCCTCCCATGGGCAGGGACACTTTCCACCAACCCAGGTTGCTCCAAACTCCATCCAACCTGTCCTTGGACACTTCCAGGGATGGGGCAGCCACAGCTTGTCTGCCCAACCTGTGCGAGGGCCTGCCCACCTTCTCAGGGAGGAATTTCTTCCCAACATCTAATCTAAATCTCACCTCTTTTTGTTTATAATTTTCTGCCTTTTAGTTTATGGCTGCAAACATACAGACACACTGACAAAGATGAGGGGGTTGATTCTGTCTGCCTCAGTGATTTTTAGCATTTAATTAATTGATTTTAAGTGCTTTAATACTGATAGAGAAAAATAAACTTTCCCTGCACTTCCTCTCTTGTGGCAGCAGAGTCTTCAACTTCTCTATTTTTTTTAAAGAGATGTATGTACTGAAGTATTAATTTCAGTATTTGTTCTTTGGGTTCAGTGTCACAGCAGCAAAGTTCACATGTCAGGTGTCCCCTTGTGAGGGACCTAGCTAGGGAGAAGACAGCCTGCCTGTGTCTGAGGGATTCAGCAGGGATGAGCTGGCCCTAACACACCCCTTTCAGCAGCAGCAGCAGCAGCTTTGGTCCTGCAGCACCTCCCGAGGTGGAGGTTTAATGGTCCACAGCACTTTCCACAGCATTGAGCACAACCCACTGGAGAGGCTTCTGGCTGTGGTGGGCTGACCCTGCTGGATGACAGGTGCCCACCAAGACCCTTCATCACTGCCCTCCTCAACTGGACAGGGGAGGAAAAAGGATATCTAATGTTTGAGAAAAGGGCAGGGGGAGATCCCTCACCAAACTATTGTCATGGCCAAACAGGCTCCACTCAGGGAAAATGCGTTTATTACCCATCAAAAGTCAGGGTAATGAGAAATAAAATCAGATCTCAAAACATTTCCCCCTCCACTCTTCTCTTCTTCCCAGGCTCAACATCTCTCATTGATTTTTCCACCTCCTCCCCTCCAGCAGTGCAGGGGGAACAGGGAAAGGGGGCTGTGCTCAGCACATCACATGTTGGCTCTGCTGCTCCTTCCTCCTCAGGAGTTGGACTCCTCACACTCTTCCTCTGCTCCATCATGGGGTCCCTCCCTCGGGAGACAGTCCTCCATGAACTTTTCCAACAGGAGTTTTCCCCATGGGCTTCACTTCTTCATGACCTGCTCCACTCTGGGTCCCTTCCAGGGGGTGCAGTCCTTCAGGAACAGGCTTCTCCAGCCTTGGTACCCCACAAGGTCATGGGTCCTACCAGCAAACTTGCTCCAGTGTGGGCTCCTCCTCTCTCCATGAGGCCACAGGTCTTGCCAGGAACCTGCTCTAGTGTGGGATCCTCCTTCAGGCCTCTCTCAGCTCCAGTGTGGGCTCCTCCACGGGCTACAGGTGGATCTCTGCTCCCTCCTGGACCTTCACAGGCTGCAGAGGGACAGCTGCCTCACCATGGTGAGGATAAGCATCTCAGAGATGCTCAACAGAGAGAAGTAAAGCTGGTCACTGCTGATCTGCAATTGGTGATTTTGGAGAGTGGCCCTGTGGCATGATGATACAATCCATGAGGAAGAGACCTCCAGACACAACCAGAACAGAAGACCAGCTCCAAATAATCCATTCTGCAGAGTTTGATTTTCCCCTTAGCTTTCAGCTTTTCTCTGCCACCCACTCGATGTCCTTCAAAAGTTGACTGCTGGGAGGTGACTAATGCACTGGTGTTTGTCCTTCCCTGTGTCAGGATGACAAGTGGCTCAGATTCATCAAATCTGGAAGTCAATCTCTCATCAGAGACCTGAGTGGTCTCAGCCTTCCTCAAAGATGTCATTTGCTGCCTCCCATGTCCCTGTGTGGGTTTCAATAAACAGATAGCAGAGGAGCTTCTAGTCCTGCTGCCCAGCTTGATGTTTTGTCCAAAGCAGGGCATGATCCAGCCCTCAGTGCAGCAGAAGACACAGGACAAGGGGGGATGGCTTTAAATTGAAAGCCAGTACGGTTAGGTTGGATTTTAGGATGAAATTCTTCCCTGTGAGTGTGGGGAGGCCCTGGAACAGGCTGCCCAGATGAGCTGTGGCTGTCCCATCCTGGAAGTGTTCAAGGTCAGGTTGGATGGGGCTTGGAGCAACTTGGTCTAGTGGAAGGTGTCCCTGCCTGTGGCAGGGAGCAAGATGATCTTTAAGGTCCCTTCCAGGTCAAACCATCCTACGAAATCCAGACTGCAACGAGGTCTTTCTGAACATGACATTGCCATGACATGACATTGACCATCAACCTGGTCTAGTGGAAGACGTCCCTGGGTCTAGGGAGCCCTGCTTGAGCAGGAGGGCTGGACTAGACAACCTCTACAAGTCATTTCAGCCTCAGGTACTCTGTGATCCTGTGCTCCTGCTCTGTGACGTCATGACTCACATGGCACCTTGGCAGAAGATCCAGCAATCTGGCTGTGTGCCCCGTGCAGAGATGTTCTGCTGGAGAACAGTGGCCAGGCTGAGAAGGGCATTTCTGTTGCCAGCTTTTTATCTGCCTCTTCTTGCACTCCATGCTGGTCTTCTCCTGTCAGACTGTACAAAAGCACACTGAAAACGAGCGTGCAGATGGGTTTCCCAAAGGGATGCAGTAAATCCATGGCTGAGCAGGTACTGGTGTGGGAGTGACCAGGTCTGCTGCTTTGAGGGATCAGGGAAGTCCTCCCTCTTTGGTGCTCCTTCTATTCTCCTCACCAGCATGAAGACAACTGTCTCCTGCACTCACCTCTAAAGAGCTGGAATACACGTGTAGGTCACATCGGACCCTGCATCAGACCATCCTCCTCCTGCTGGGACACAGGTCCTGACCAAGGGCAGAGTGTTTCCTGCCTGATTTGTGTCAGGAAGGGCAGAGTGTTTCCTGCCTGGTCTCTGTGTCAGTAAAGGCAGAGTTGGACTCGATGATCTTGGAGGTCTTTTCCAACCCAGTCGATTCTATGATTCTATTCTATGATTCTATGATTGGGCAGCAGAAAGTGGGATTTCTCTCCATAGGTCATTTTGTTGCTGCCTGCTTAGGATGGATTATCTTCTCTCTAGTTATCCCTACTTGGTTTTGTTTTGTTTTGTTTTGTTTTGCTTTTTTTCACAGNCGATTCTATGATTCTATTCTATGATTCTATGATTGAGCAGCAGAAAGTGGGATTTCTCTCCATAGGTCATTTTGTTGCTGCCTGCTTAGGATGGATTATCTTCTCTCTAGTTATCCCTACTTGGTTTTGTTTTGTTTTGTTTTGTTTTTTTCACAGCAGTCCATCCAAACTTAGAGAGTCACTGCCTACATGGGATAGGGGTGGAGGGGGAACCTTATTTAAGATGTAAAATTGCCAAATAGAGGGAAAAAGGTCTAAATTTTTATTTCACAATATAAGAGGATATAAAGCTATTAGAAATTGTCCAAAGGAAGGCTATGAAGATGGTGAAGGACCTTGAGGGGAAGCCTTATGAGGAGCAGTGGATGTCACTTGGTGTGTTCAGCCTGGAGAAGAGGACACTGAGGGGAGACCTCATTGCAGCTACAACTTCGTCACGAGGGGAAGAGGAGGAGCAGGCACTGATCTCTTCCCTCTGGTGATGGAACCTGAGGGAATGGCCTAAAGTTGTGTCGGGGTAGTTTAGGTTGGATATCAGGAGAAGGTTCCTCCTCCAGAGTGGTTGGGCACTGAACAGGCTCCCTGGGTCAGTGGGCACAGCACCAAGGCCGACAGAGCTCAAGAAGCATTTGGATGGTGCTCTCAGGCACATGGGACACTTGGGGTTGTCCTGTGCAGGCTCAGAGGTTGGACTCAGTGATCCTTGAGTCCCTTCCAACTCAGGATATTCTGTGATTCCACGATTCCCTTCCTGGCAGGTTCCAACACGGTAGAGACCTCCCCTCCATGTGCTGTTTGTGGCCCTGTTTTCAAAGGCACTTTTGTTTCCCCATCCAGTGGCTCGAGCGGGAGAGGACAAAGTGGCTCAGACAGCTCAGAAGAGGAAAATTAGCTTTGTAAAATGCTTAGTATTTGATTATTTAGCCAGGCAAGCATTTTCATTTGGAAGGCAGAGGAAGAGAGAGATGTTATCAACAAAGCTGACTGGCTCTTTACTTTTGTCCTCTCCTCTGTCAGAATAAAATTAATGTCTTCCCTTGAAGAAATATGTATTTTTCTTGATTTCTAGAGGATAAACTCAAAGTTTAATTAGATTCTGTGGTGCAGAATCTGCTGCTCATCTGCTGATCACTTTAATTAAATTATTCCAAGGATTGGAAAGTATTAATGGAGTGGTTGGAGAAGTGAGCAAGCACTTGGGAAGTTTTGTGTGGTGGTCCTTACCTTGAAGCAATTTCTCTGTAACCACACATGGCTCCGTGTTTCTGTTTTCCTTCCTACTTGGGCTCATTATCTCTTTTCCTGGGATATCAAGGAGATGATATAATGCCTGGAAGTGCATGAAACATGTAAGACATTATGGCAATTACGCTCTACATTCATCAAAGTGTCACACACATTAAAAACTCAACAATTTCATTAAGAGCACACTTGGAATTTTCATGAGGAATTTGGAGGCTTTAGCAGAGATTTAATAGCAGGTGTTTTTAATGTTCTCACTTTGTAGGACATCTCAGGGAAATATTTGCATTGAGAATGTAATGTGCTGTAAAATTTGTTTTATGTGTGTCTGGGTGTGCAGTGCCACATCACATGTATCTGACTACTGTGAGGTGAAGAATGATCACTAATATTCTTGCCCTAGCAAGAGGAATTTGGGTATTTTCTTGCATTTACTTGTTTTGAAAATAATAAAAAGGTGTTGGGTTGTTTTTTTTAGGGGGTTCTTTGATTTTTTTTTTTATTTTTTTTTTTTGGGGGGGGAGTGTTTTGGTTTTGGGTTTTTGGGATTTATTTCCTTTGAAGCAGAGAGGGATGAAAAGGTCCCAACTTCACACTGGCAAAGTTTCAGTCTGTATGGCTGAAGAGTGTTATGATGCATCCTGCTGTTGAATGCAAAAACCTGTGCCCTGTGTATGTTAAATTCCCTGAATCTAATGGAAATATCTCCAGGGATTTCCAGGTTTATCACAGTTATCCTGAGGGACTGGGCAATGCCTGGCTGTATTCTCACTCTAAACAATTTGTCATGGTTTTCTTTTCTGCTTTTCTTGTGTTCCTTGGATAGGCCAGATGCCTTGCAAGTCACTAGAGCAATTATTTAATGCATAATTCTATTTATACAGTGGAGTGTAATGCAAAATAATCCACATCTCTATTTTGATGGCATTTCTGTCCTGGCGGTGGTTTTTTTTCTGCTGAACTCAAATTCCTGTGGTTTCACTTGTTTTCCTCCTGCTTTTATGAGCAACACTGTTGTGGTAGAGGCAGAGTTTGTCCATCCCAAAGGAGCTTGTAGCTTGCCAAAAGAGCAAGGATTCCACGTGCCTCAATGAAAGGGAGCTGCACCTGTAAAGCAGCTGAATTATTTTATATCTATTGATGTTGGCTGCCAGGAATCATGTTTATTAGTATCGATTTGGACTTAAAACATCTGCAGTGGCTGTTCCTTCACAGCCCTTTGGTGTTCCCCACTGGCTGTGGCTGGTTTCGTGGGTATCCTTCCCGGGGAAGCTTCTCCTGACGTGCAGCCAGGTGGGAGTGACAAGCTGTGAGACAGCACGGGGAACCTGTCACGTCTCTGCTGCAGCTTTAATGGGCTGACTCCCTGGAGTTCGTTGCCTGACGGTGATTTTCCTACATGGACTTGCCTCCTAAGCTGTGCTCTTGTGGACGTGGTGGACACACTTGGTTGGCACAGCAACACCTTTCCAGAGAGATGGCCACTTGTTGCTGTGCAGCACAGCTGAGGTGTAGGAATAAGGGGATGGATTTATTCACTGTCATAGGTTTCTGTAGCTGAATTTTAGTAGAAAGGGGGGGCTACCAGGGTGGCTTCTGTTAGAAGCTGTCAGAAGCTTCTCCTGTCCTGTGGAGCCAAGGACAGCCAGGGCCAGGAGGGACTTCCTGCTGGTGGACAGAGTTGAGCCAATTAAGGATCACAGTCACAGCTCTGGGATAACAGAGTTAAGAATTTAGGAATGTGGGGCAGTTGGGAATTCCAGCCATGGGATAACAACACAGAGACCAAGGTGGGAGCAGGAGGAGGAGAAAAAGAGATCCTATGATGGAGCAGGGAGGGAAGGACTCAAAGCTGTGCCCCCCCTGCAGCCCCTGGAGATCCATCGGGGTGCACNCCCATCGGGGGGCAGAGACCCGACTGCCCCCCATGGAGTGACCCCCAGGACAAGAGCAATGGCAGCAACAACAACCACCTGCAAACCTCCCATTCCCTGCTCCCTGGAACTGCTGGAAAGAGGGAGGAGTGGGAGGAGAGGGGTGTTCTTAAGGCTGTTTTATTTCTTACTCTTTAGTTTTCTTATTTTTAGTTTCAGTTCTTCTGTTTTTAGTTATAAATTTAAGTATTTAGCCCCTCTGAGTTGGTTTTGCCATTATCTCTCAGCTGGTTTTTTTCCTTTTCTCCTTTCGCTCTGGGAAAGGGGGAGCCTGGAGGTTTGGGTGGACACCGTGTGAAAACCACCACAATCCATGAAGGAGGCTGCCTGACTTAGGAAAAGCCAGAATGGGATCGTTGCTTAATGCTCATTTTGACACATCTAGGACTGTTTTCCTCCACGTGTGGTGGCCTTTCCCCTTTCCCCACCCTGAGGGCTCCCTGGCAGGGCTGGGAGCTCAGCTCAGACAGGTGGATTGGTCTGGCCCGTCGTTGGATCAGGCTCGAGTCAAAGTTGTTTTATTGCCTCAACCACAGTCTGATGGTTTCCAGATCTCTCATGTTGGAATTAAAGGGCAATTATCCACTCATTTGAGGTTCTCCTTCCTCCTCCTGTGCCTCAGCTCTGTCAGCCTGCAGGCTGCCTTCCTCCCTGGATGCTGCTCTGCCTGGTGGGGAGGGATGGGAGCAGCTCTTGGTCCCCAGTGAGAGGAGGAAGGTTCCCAAACAAAGCTGAGGGTGTGTTCACTTGGAGGACAAAGCTGGAGAACTTCCAACCCCTCCCTGAATGGTGTGGACATCCCAACCCAGGTTGATTTACCTTGTGCATGGGTGGTGCTGCCCTCCACAGCTCAGGTGTGTCCTCCATCCCCTGTCTGAGGGGAGTTGGTGCCTGCAAAGAAAGTGCCCTCCCTGAGATGGGTGAAGAGGAGGTGCAGTGACATGAGAGCCAAACCAGGGACAGGAAATCTTTGCAGGGTTTTTTTATGGCATCCTTACAGGTTTTCTTTAAAAAGGCAAGTGTTTGATACAGATTTTTTTTGTGCTGGAGCCTGGGTTGTGCCACTTCAGCTGTACTAGTGCTGATATTAGGTTGTCCAAGCTTGATGTGGATAAAATCTGACCTGGGTCCAGATGCCAGCAGAGATTACAGAGCTCTTCTGTGTCATCCTGTGTCCTGGAGGTCACCACTGCCAGGAGATGCTTTCTAGCAATACCCAAATGTAGGGCAAGTGGGGCTGTGGCACCTTCATCCACGCAGCAAACATATTTCTTCTTTTGGTGTTGTTTTTTTCCCAATAAGCTGTTTTCCAGGCAGTTTGTAATGATTCCATCTGCAGGTGATTTTTGCTGAAGCTGCTCTTCGAGTTTTGCAGTGTTCAGAACAGAGGCTGTTTTGGGAATAGTGTGCTCTCCACATCCCACCAGCCCTGTCCACATTTGAGGCTTCAGCATCAGGGCATCATTGTAGCTGTAAAACAGTCACTGCTGTGGTACATAATCAAGTGCCAGCAGAGGAGCATCTTGGCATCTTCTGGAGCACCTTCAGCACAGATGCCACATCCCAAGGGCTCTATTTTAAGAGAACCAGGGTAATTTAGTCCCCTGTTAGTGGGACTGCTGGTGCCCAGGGGCTCCATGAACCTCCTTCCCATGAAAATAAGGATTTCTGGTGATTCCTCCCAGTCGTGTGTAGTGGGGGAGTTCCCAAGACTTTGAGAGAATTCCATCACTGCTGTGAGAAGGATCTTTAGGAATGGCGTGATGGGAGCTGAGCTTTCAAAAAAAGACTAGGATTGTGCCTTTCCTCGTGTCATGTCTCACAGGACAACACTAAATGTCTCTGTGCTCTAATTATTGTGTGCAAATGCCACCCTGCAGCTGTCAGGTTGTAGGATCATGGAATCTTGGGGTGGTTTGGGTTGGAAGGGACCTTCAAGGCCAGCTAGACCCATTTGCAAACCAGACCTTGAGCACTTCCAGGGATGGGGCATCCAACAGCTTCTCTGGGCAGCCTGTTCCCATCCAATGACCATTGTCCTAAAATGGAATAATTAAGGGTGGAAAAAACCTGGAAAAAATCATCAAGTCCAGCCATAAACATAATCCTGCCAAGTGCACCACAAAACCAGGTCCTGAGGTGTCACCTTAGGGTCCTTCAGATGGGGAAACAGGCTAAGAGCAAAGCAGTCTTCAAAAAAAATCTGTATATTACAACCTCTTGAGTAAAAACCCGCTTTTTTGACCAAAGACAAAAAAATTATAATGAATTTTAAACAAGATGACTCTTGCTTTTGGCCAATGAACTGTGTTCTTAAAACAACCCCAAAACTGAGAAACCTAAGCCTCCAAATTTTAATGGTGGCACAGGAACTTTAACTTCCCTTGTCTGTGAAGCTTGATTTTATTTTATTTTATTTTATTTTATTTTATTTTATTTTATTTTATTTTATTTTATTTATTTTTTCTTATTTTTACAGTGTTTTAAGATGAGACATGGAAGTCCCCAGACACAGTCCCAGCTCATTTAGACACAGCATTGCTTTTAATGACACACTCCTGCTGGAAATGCTCCTTTTAAAAGTGTTGTTTTCCACCCACTCTGAGAGTCCAAAGGTGCAAAACTTTGCTGGAAGTTTTGAAATGCTGTTCTTGAGCCATGTTCTTGGGGGAAAATACCTTTAGCCTTGCTATTAGCAGCAAGTAGCATTATATTTTTCTTCTTCCTGGCATGTCTTTCAGCTCTCACAAGCACGGATTTTAAAGCTGGGAGGGATCATGAAATTATTTTGTCAGTCTTTTGGAATCACCTGTGCACTAAGAACCTCCTGCAGCATTCTTTGGTGTCCATTCAGCTCCTTGCAGCTGGAACCCAAAGCTGCTCCTCCCCCTCAGTCCTGCAGGCAGGATCACAGGGATTTTCCAGCCTCCCTAAAAACAGGAGGCAGGATTCCAGTGGAGCAGGGAGGGAGCTTCAGCTGTCACAGATCACCCCTGCAGAAGCAGCACCAGGACTGGGGTCATTCCCCTGCTCTTGCCTCTGCAGCTTGCACAGAACGTGGCCCACGGTCTTTTGGAGGACAGGAGGGCTCTGCAGGGGGACCTAGATGGGATGGATGGATTGAATCCAATGGGATGGGGTTTGACATGGCCAAGTGTTGGGTCCTGCCCTTGGGCCACAACAACCCCATGGAGCACCACAGGCTGGGGACAGAGTGGCTGGACAGGGCCAGGCAGGAAAAGGGACCTGGGAATGCTGATGGGAGCAGCTGGACATGAGCCAGGTGTGCCCAGGTGGCCGAGAAGGCTGATGGAATCCTGGCCTGGAGCGGGAATAGCGTGGCCAGCAGGAGCAGGGGTGGGATTCTGCCCCTGGAATGGGCACTGGTGAGGCCACACCTCGAGTGTGTGTCCAGTTCTGGGTTTGGGACAGCAGGAGGGAATGTGGTGGAGCAGAGATTTGTCAGCATTCCCATTCCTTCTGCTGGAACAACGTTCTATTTTATTGTTGCAATCCTGACACGGACACAAATCCAGGGAACCACTGCTGGGGTGTTCAGAGTTCCTGCCAACAGAGGTGGACACAACAGGCAGTGGCTGTAGAAGTGCTGAAAATCAGATGTTACCCCTTTGATAAGCATTTTATAGGGAATATAAGCATTTCATAGGGAATGGGAGTGGGGAAGGGTTTCTTTGAGCTCAGCTGCAGCAACATGCCCAGAGAAGCTGCAGCTGCCCCATTCCTGGAAGTGTCCAAGGCCAGGTTGGATGGGGCTCTGAGCAACCTGGGATAGTGGAAGGTGTCCCTGCCCATGACAGGGGGTTGGAATTGGATGAGCTTTAAGTTTCCTTCCAATCCAAACCATTCCGTGATTCTCTGATTGTGTGACATGTCATGTCAGAAAATTACTGTGTCACTTTGCAAGGAGGTTTGAAGAGAGGCTACAAGAGGAAAAGGGACATGAAATAGTTCAAAATGGGATTTCTTGGATTTATGGACAGAATGACTGCCTTTAAATGCTAGTCCTATTTGGCATTCCTTGATGGTTCCCAAAGGGCAAATCCTGTGGAGGTTGCACATCTCCCAGAGCTTCAGTCTTGAAGCCAAAACCTTTCAGATGTATTTTGTTTCCCACCTCTTCACTGTGTCTTGTGCACGCATTTCTCTCTGCATGAGCAGTGGTGCTGGTGCTCAGAGGGGTGGTGGAAATGATGTTTTTGTACTTTTTAAGTTTTTCCTCCTTATGGCTGCCAATTATGTTTAGAATTTCTCTGCAAGTTGGAAAAAAAATCAAAAAATAATAAAAAAATAAAATAAAAAATAAAGAAGTGTTGCACTTTGGGGAAAAAAAATCTCTTTTTTCTAGTTTTCTTCTCTTTGGGGGTTTTCAATGTGGGAAATTTTTGAGAATATATAGTATTTTTGTTCCAAATATCAAAACATTTCCCTCTGAAAACTTGCAATGGGCTATTCCAGCTACGATAAAGGGAGGGAGAAAAAAAAACCAGCCTTTCAGCTGAAACCATCTTTACTGAGTTTGGCATTTGTATCTGTTGATCTAAACCAGAATGCTTCAGCTAATCAACCAGTTGTCCAAAAAATGTAATTCAGCCTTTTCTTCATCAGTTTTCTGTCACTTCCACTTTCTCACACTCATCAGTCTCACAGCGCCACAGAATTGGGTTCTTTAGGCAAACACTTCAACCCGTGTCTCCCTTTTGTTTGGAAAGGAAGGGGGAAAGTCTGCGTTCCAGTGCATTACAGAGCCTTTCCAATTAGGATGAAGAGCAAAAACTGGTCTCCAGATACTTAATGAGCCGTGCTGAGGATGAGAAACAGAGCGAAGTTCTGCTGAATTCAGCGGCGAAAAGGTGCTTTCTGCGTTGCTGCTGAAGGCTCAGAGGAGCCTGAGGATGGGTCAGATGTCCACACACTGGAGCTGAGGCCCAAGGCTGGTGTCTGACCCATGGGGAAGGGAGATTTTTGCTCATACAAAGGTGCAAAGGGCAATATAATACTGTCTAATAAATGTTAACACCCACACAATCCTTTTCTCTTTTTTTTGGTCTTTTTTCTTGGGAAGAATAAGAACAAAATTCATTGTCCAGATCTCATCATACATGGACTGAATTTCTTCTGTAGCTTTGCACAAGCTTCTAATGAACCTGTCTTTCATTTATTATATTTTTTTAGCATTGTCATGGGTTGTGCTGCTGTGCATGGGTTGGGGCTTGTCTTGTACCGTAACAGGTCTATGAGATTACTTTTCACAAGAGCATCTAAAGATAAGACAAAGGGGAATGACTTTAGATTGGATATCAGTAAGACATTGTTCCCTGTGAGGGTGGGGAGGTTTGAAGAGCTTGCCCAGAGAAGCTGTGGCTGCCCCATCCCTGAAGTGTCCAAGGCCGGGTTGGATGAAGCTTAGAACAACCTGGGCTGGTGGAAGGTGTCCTTGCAAGGGGAGGTGGAACGAGATGTTTGACATCCCTTCCAACTCAAGGATTGTGCCTGAAATTGTCTGTGAAACAGCAAAGTAGTGGTTTTTTTCTGTGTAACAAAGAGCAGTAAGGTGATGTTCCCCTCTGCTTCTGCCTCTGTGTGGGAGGAGGGGCTGTGGCTGAGTCAAAGTGCCTCTGTGTGCAAAGAATAAAAGACTAATTCTGTGGTGTTTGCCCACACTGACCATGGGATGAACGATACAAGGCCCTGTTCTGAGTCTGACACCTCCAAATCTGCTCCGTGGGAATCCCAGGAAGAGGGAGCTGAGCCTTTCCTTTCCAGTGAGGAACTCCAGCAGTGGTTGGGGAACGAGAAGTTGCAGATCCCATAAGCTGTAGATGGCTGGATCTGCATAAACTATCCCCCGGAAACAAACCCAGAGACTTGCAGAACCTCTGGCAGATGGTATTTCATCTTCCTGAGTGGTGTATGGGGTTTTGTACATATGGATTATAAAACCCTGTATGGGTTTTGTGGTTTCTTCCAGAAGAGCTGGTTCTTTGAGCCAGATGGTTTCTATTATGGTTAATCTTAAGCACACAAAAGTAATTTTTCACCCCCTGGTTAGTAAAGGTTGCAAAGGTATATAAAGTATTATACATAAATTAGCAGTATCGTTTTCTTACTTAAACATGTAGACAAATAAAGTAAAATAAAAAGAAAAAAAAAAATATATATATAAATATAAAAGCTCACATGAGAACTCATCCCAGAGCCACTTCAGGGCAGCACGGGCCCCTTAAGGGTCACAAACTCACACACACACTTCATGCAGTGAATCAATAGCCAAAAAGAATCTTTGCCACAAAAGGATCTCTGCCACAAAAGGATCTTTATTAACATATCACACCTTGTATTTATAATCTGTGCTTTTCAGTTACATTATTATATCAAATGATTGGACAGCTTAGAACTGTCTATTCTCAGGCCACCTAGATTTCGTCGACCATTGGTCTTAGTGTTAATTAGTCCTCCTGAGGTCCACCTTCTTGATCTCATCCAGAGGAATTCAGGGAGTATCAACAGATGTTCTTCTTATAGATAAGTTCTCACTCCAAGGCTGAGAAGTGCTCTCTTGAAATCTGTAAACACAGGCCTATTTTTCCTGGGAACTGCACAATGAATTGTTCACAGAATATTCACAGAATATCCAATTTTCTGCATTCTGCAACAGATAAAGATTACCAAAAAATGGCAAAGGATGTCTTGCACTTCCTCCTTTCTCTTCAGGTCACTTAATAAATCACCTTGCTCCTTTTTTTTGCTGGAGAATTCGAGCTCTCCAGAAGAGGATGGTGCATCACTTGGTACTTTAGTGTGAACGTGGAAATCTGCTCCAGCACTTGCAGCTCTACCCATGCACAGACCCCTTCTCCCCATGGACAGAGCCCACCTGCTGCATTGCCCCACTGCACCCACCCTGGCTGGGTTGTTTCTGCTGTCCTCTCAGCCCAGATCTCATTTCAGCTCTGGGATGCTTCTGCTTCAGGAAAACTCTCCATGCAGGTCTCGATGACTCTGCAAAGTCTCTCGCAGAATTTTGTCTTTACTTCCTGCTGGGGCAATTTATCTTTTGTGTCCTGGAAATGGCCTGAAACTTTAGTCCTGATCAACAAAGGAAGTGATGAAGAGGAAGGAAAGGGGAGGGAAAGGCATTTTCTACACTAGAGCTTCTTCAGCCTTGTGGTTGACTCTGAAGCAGTTTGAGGGTCCAGCAGCACATCCTTTAGCTGCAGAGCTCTCATGCATATGTTGTCCTGTCCTCCTACAGCCTTTCTTCTGTGTGGACTTGAAGAGGCCAAGGGGTTGGGGAGAGGCTGAGTGAGCTCATTGGGTGCCAGTGGCCAGAGCATCTCCCACCCGACGGTTCATCTCCATCTGATGCCACCACTGTTGGTACCCTGAGTCTCAGATCTCTCATTGTTCATGTCAGAACAGCGACTCATCCCAACCCTGGAGCCTCTCTGGGGTGGTCGTGGCAAGGTTTGGGATGGAAGGGACATTCCATGGGCAAGGAGAGAGTGGTTTGGGATGGAAGGGACCTTCCATGGGTTGGAATAGAGTGGTTTGGGATGGAAGGGACCTTCCATGGGCCAAGATAGAGTGGATTGGGATAGAAGGGACCTTCCATGGGTTGGGATAGAGTGGTTTGGGATGGAAGGGACCTTCCATGGGCCAAGATAGAGTGGATTGGGATAGAAGGGACCTTCCATGGGTTGGGATAGAGTGGTTTGGGATGGAAGGGACCTTCCATGGGTTGGAATAGAGTGGTTTGGGATGGAAGGGACCTTCCATGGGCAAGGACATGATCCATAGTACCTGCTGGGATCACACATTCTTATCTACATTTCAGGATTTTGTTTGTAGAGGTTGTAATTTGCAAGGAGTGAATTAAATACCCATTTACCTGGAGCACAGAATGCTTTGGGTTGGAAGGGACTTCAAAGATCATCCAGTTCCAACCCCCTGCCATGGGCCGGGACACCTTCCACAGGACCAGGTTGCTCCAAGTCCCGTCCAACCTGGCCTTGGACACTTCCAGGGATGGAGCATTCACAACACCCCATCCTAATGGGTGTGTTCAGCTGGAAAGCTGTAGCAAGGTAATATTTTTATAAGGTTTCTTTCCTTCACCCATAGGGCTGATTTTTCTGACAGCTCTTCCTTGTGTCACATGGACTCAATCAGAAAAAAAAACCCCCAATCATCTCCATTCTGTCATTAATAGCCTGGGTCTTTTAAAAGATATTTTCTAAGGCACTTAGTGCTGACTTAATTAATAAGACCACAAGAGAGGCTGATTAAGTGCTAGTTTGAAAATAAAACCAGGATTTTTGTGATTTCTATCGCCAATATATCTTTAAATAGCAACGTTGTAAAAATATTTGAGTTCTTCATCTTGTTTTGCTGGCTGCTTTCGTGTTCCACATCCAAGAGCTTGGGCAGGAAGTGTGAGGTTAATCAATCATTTCCACTTGGCTTTTCACTCAGTTCCTTTGCATTTTCACATCTCGAGGGTGCTGTTTGTTGTGCGTGTGAGTGCAGGGCTGCAGACCAGCCTAGGAAGGGAGCAGTGCAAACCAAACTTGCTTTCGCTCGAGTTTTATTTATAAACTCCTACCAAGTCACCGTTAAAAAATGAAACAAACTGTCAAATACCTTAAATTGCCTGTTTGGTTTTTGTTTGTTTGTTTGTTTGTTTTGTTTTTAAATGACTTGTGTATCCTTTCAGAAACACAGGCAGACACTGCCTTAATGCTTGTTCCTGCTACTGCTTTGGAGCATGAAGAGGGGAACAGGATTAAACTTTCCATCTTGGAAAGCAGGAAGGAATAGGATTTGATGGGGAAGTTTCGCAAATTAATTGGTATTTTCCAGTACATTGATTTATTTCAATCAAAAATGAATTGTCCCTTTAACTCTCTCCTAATCCACTACCAGCAAAAATAATATGAAACCCTGAAGTGATTTGTTTTATTTCAAACTGACTTAACTGCCTCTTGGTAACACGTCAGAATTATGCAAAACCTTTTAAAGTCTGTCTCCCCGTTCCTTCAAAATGGAGAAAAAAACTCTTAATTGTAAAACTGTCCAAGCAAAGCCAAAACTTCCACACCTCCAGAATTAGCAGCTTCTTAATCCATTGCACAGCTCTGCTCTGCACTTATTCTTCATCAAATTTTCCTTGAAAATTTGAAGTCTCTTTTGCATTTAACCCTCACAAGATCAACATTTCCCCTAATTCTCGTGGCTGGACAAGAGCACCTCAACCACTGTGAGTGTCTGTGGTGGAAACAGGAATTCCCTGCGTGGCTCTGTTCATTTTGGAGGGATTTTCGTTGGTGGAAGAGGGCTGAGAATCCCCCCAGCTCACCTCCCAGCCTTGCCTGCCCTTCCAATCCCTTTTAAGCATCACATTGCAGCATGAACTGATGGACTTTTTATTTTAGGAACAGCCTCGTGAGTCTTCAACATTCCCTTCTATTAAATCAACCAGAGCTGCTGTTTTTCTTTGTTGTAGAAATTAGAAGGCAGCGTGGGGTGGTTTTGGGGGTTTTTTTGAGGGAGTTCTTTTTCATGCTGGTTGTTTTTGGGTTTTGTTTGGTTTGGTTTTTTTTTTGGGGGGGGTTTTTTGTTTGGTTTTTTTTTGTTTTGGTTTTGGTTTGGTTTTGTTTTGGGTTTTTTGTTTGTTTTTGTTTGTTTGTTTTGCTTTTTCTTTTCTTTTTTTTTTTTTTTTTAAACTGCTGCCTGAAAAGCACTGTAGGATGAGAAGGTTTTGTTTTGTTTTTTCTGGCAGCCATGTGGTTTAATGCAGATGTAGAGAATATCAGGCTGCTGTTCAGCTTCTAACATCTCTAACAAGAGTGAGAAGAAAAGACTGAAAAAGCACAAACTGTCAGTCACTGTTGGAGAAAAAAAACAAACAACAAACAAACCAAATCCTGATAAATCCTAGTGGTCCTGCAAAAGCAGGGAAGTGGTTCATAATACATTAAAATAAACTAATGGGGTAGTAATGCTGCAAAGCTTCTAGGGTGGTTGGGACTTTTTTTGTTCATTTTGTTGGGTATTTTCCTCCCCATCATCAGTTGGAAGCAGCATCTTTCCAGCATCTCTGCTCCATCTCACCACTTCTCCTTTACTTTGTGGTGTATCTCCTCTTCTGGGTGACCCCTTATGGCAGAAACTTCCTCTCATGCTGTTTCTGATGCTGTCTGGGATTTCGCTGCTCCCTGCCAAGATTGTCCAGGATTTTGGTTGAGATTTTGCTGTTCTGTCACAAAAAGTCCACCTTCAGAGCTGGAGCAAACTTGGGGCAGGGCTGTCATGTCTCACATGGAACCACGTGGTGCTCACCAGGGAGGAACTTTTCCCCTTGGCCAGCTGAACAACGAGCCATCAACATATTCCTCTGACCACGGCGAGGGGGTTGGAACTGGATGATCTTCAAGGTCTCTTCCAATCCACCCCTTCCATCCCATGATTTCTCCTGGATGCAAATCTCCTCATCCAGACTCCCTGTTCATGAGCTGATACTCTGGCAGTGTGTGCAATTGTGCTGTCCTGGGCACACAGGCTGAGCTGCAGGGCTGAGAAGATTCCAGCCCAAGTTCGGCACCCACAAAGTCCTGCTGCTCTCTTCTTCTGCAGTTTGCCATTAGCAAACATGCTGAAGGAGACAAAAGTGGATGAAAGCATCTATAACTAGAAATAACACAAAGCAGCTCTGATTGAATCTTGAGTGCACAGTTAAAAGATAATTAATCATAGACCCAGAGAATGGTTGGGTTGAAAGAAACGTTAAAGATCATCTCATCTCAAACCCCCTTCTATGAGCAGGAATACTTTCCACCAGACCATATTCCTCAAGGTGCAATCCAATTTCTCCTTGAACACTTCCAGGGATGGGACATAAGTCAATGCTCACCCTTTCCTTCCTTGAATTCCACAAGGGATGATTGTCCATGGCTGGGCCGTCCCTGATGATGCCTCCTGTGCCACCAGAGCACAGACACTTGGCAAGCTGCAAAGTTTTGATCCCACTGCCCTGGACTTCACTTTTGCCTAGATAGCCTTTTTCCTTGGCTTTTTAGATTTTCCTTGGGATAGGCACAGTCTTTCTCTAAGCAATCCATGCTGTACATGTATTTAAAGCATTGCTTTATTATTATTATTTTCTTTGCGAGGCTTTTATGAGGAAGAGCCACGCTGAGCTCCAGTTAAAACTTGCAGGCTCTGGCAGGAACATTTGTGCTGGGGACACTGCAGTCACTTCTCTGGGAACATGTTAATTAAATCACAAATCTCAGGGTCTTGAAAAAAAGGCTTAGGTATTGAAACTGCTTCAGAGAACCCAAAAAAAGCCTTCATGCTTAGGTGGGGTCCTTACCAACCTGGAATGATTCTCCCTGCCTGCTTCGCCTCCCTGGATTGAATTTAGACCCTGAATTTAACTTGTTTTAGAGATTATAAAATCACTGTCTCCTCTGCTCAACTCGCTATAGCTGTGGTAGGACTTTCAAAGGAAATCTCTGCTGCTAAATAGATGTGAGTTCTTTGCTCTCATTTTCACCACATTTTGTCTGTGAGTGTTCCTGGTGGGGAGGTAAAAGGTGGTTGCTTAGGGTGATGCTGAAGTGGAGAGACAGGCACTGGTCTCTTCTCTGTGGTCACCAGTGACAGGACCCGAGGCAATGACATGAAGATGTGTCAGAGGAGGTTTAGGTTGGATTTTAGGGGAAAGTTCTTCTCCCAGAGGGTGGTCGGGCACTGAAGAGGCTCCCCAGGGCAGTGGGCACAGCACCAAGGCTGGCAGAGCTCAAAAGCATTTGGACAACCCTCTCAGGCACAGAGTGGGATACTTGGGGTTGTCCTGTAAAGGGCCAGGAGTTGGACTTTGATGATCCTTGTGGATGCCTTCTAGCTCAGGATTAGTTTCTGTGACTCTTGGTTTTCTCTTGGGCAGAGGAGGAGGCAGGTACTTCACCACTTACCACATCTCCCTTTTAGATGGGTGGGATGAAATCTGTCCTTCCAGCTGAGACACCTTCAAGTAAAGCTCCATTTCTAAAACTAGTGAAAAAAATATGTTCAAAAGAACTCGGGAAGATGATATTTTTCAACAAAGAACAGGAGTTTATAAGTGTAAATGCAAACAGAGACCTTGAGTTAATCCACAGGTAATGGAGTTCTTGAACACACTGACCCCACTGTGTGAGCAGGAGGGGTTGGCAGGGGATTGATGCAAACCCCAACTTCATGTCATTTCTAAACACACCATCCCCTCTTGGTGCTGAGGACACCCAGGCTTTTTGTCCAAGCCATGAACAAATCTGCAGCAAAGAGCCTCAGGGCTTTTCCACGTGAAGCAGCCTCAGGTTTTGCAATGCTGCTGAAAACTCACGTTGCCTGATGAGTGTGATTTTTGCCTACATTTTCCTTTATCGCTCATTTCACTCAAACCTCAGCAGGAGGAAGTAAAAACCTCCTACATTTGAATACCAGGAGAGACTTTGCAGAATTAAACAGGATGCTGCTTCTTGAATTTCCTTCATTTCACTCTCCCTTTTCAGCTCTTTTCCTCAAGGGAAGGAGCCTTGTTTAAACCTGCTCTTGGCCAACCCTTTCTATCCTGGTACTCCTTGAAGGTCTTCTGACCAGTTTCAACAGGAGAGCAGAGGTGATGAGGACAAACGAGGTTCCTGTGGTTTATGTGAGTTTGGAAAGGCAGTGGAAGACCAAACCAAGGTTGTTTCAGTGGCAGAGACCAAGGGCTGGTATGAGACACGGGATGAGACACCGGAGTCCACAAGGAGAAGCTGTTAAGGACTGGTGGCTTGAAGACTTGGCTGGGGTGGGTGTAGTTGTGTGTGCACCCACCAGTTCTTGCTTGTCTGTCCTCTTTAACGTTTTCTTCTTCCCATGACAATCTACTTCTTTGTCTTTATTCTTTTTCCCCTTTGCCTCCTTCATCTCTTTCCACCTTTTCTTTTTTTTTTTTTTTGTCATTCTTTGGTGTAAAAACTAAAATAAAGACATGAATTGTCCATTTTGCTCCAGAGCAACTCTCTTACTCTTGGGCCAGCAGCCAGAAATGAATCTCTTCCTCTCCCCTGAATTCATTTCCCAGTGCCAGAGGCACATGGATTATGGATCACAGTCTTCAGGAAAGCATTACCCTCCTGGATAATTCTGTGAAATGTCTTCAAGGGAGGAACTGAAGCCTTGCAGTGACTCCCATGGTCCTGGAGGTGCTTTTTGGGTGGGATTTATCCCTTCAGTTGGGCTGGGAAGGGGTTAAGCCCCCAGAGATCCACGCTGGTGGAGGTAAACTGAGGATTTGGTGGCGATGGTTTGAAGTCAGTGGTCAGGTTGCTCCCTGCCTGCTCTTTACTCCTTGCAGGTGTTTCATGGGGCAAAAGAGGAGTTTGAATGCCAAGTAACTTTCTGTTGGAAGTTTCTTCAGCAGAGGATGGTGCTGTAACTTCAGCTGAAGCTTTCAGAGGACAGATGATGCACATGCAGGAAACCTGTGACTTTCTTTAACAGAACACAGACATAATTCTTGGTGGTACTTTGGGGATAGATACATCACACTAGGAGGTGCTGAGTTGCTTTGCTACCTTAAGTATTGTAAGTGGAAGGATCAAATCCTTGTCCTGTTTTTCCCCCTTTTCCACCCCTTTTTATTGAAGTTATTTTAATCATTGCTTCTTCTTTTCTGCAAATTTCAAGTTATTTTAGGTTTGCTGCAGAATTGAGTTCAGGGAGGCAATTGACTTCACCTGGCTGCAGAAAAGCCATTAGGAGCTTCAAATTAATGTGAAATAATTAATAGGCAAGGAAGATTAATGTGGGCAACACGGGCAGTTTTCATTAACATCGAGCAAAAGGATGTTCTGTAGGTACCTTTGCCACGTGTGTCGTCCTGGACCTCCAGCAATTCCCTTTGGACATTAATTATATCCAGATCACTGGAGACAAGACCTTATAAGCCTGGTCATGCGTGGGATTTGGCTTGTCTGGGAGAGGAACTGAAGGACATTCCTGCTCAGCAGCTCTCTGCCATTGCTCCTTTCCCCACTGTCCTGGTTATGGCAGCCAGGACCAGTTTGTCATTGGCTGGGTGTGTAGTCTAAAGCCTCTGTGTCATTTTTCTCATGAGCTGCTCACAATGGACCATTGGCAGCAGCTGCCCAGGGCACACCCCACCCCTCAGGGCACAGGGGCGTGTTTGGGAACTTCTGTGGGATAAGGAAGTGTTCCTGTCTTCACACCAATGACTCAGGTGTGGTAACTCCCCTCTGGGGAGCCACCAGCACCTTCACACCCACCTGAGGGGTCATGTCTGCTTGTGGACCATCAGGGATGCCAAAAACATGCCATGATTGACCTCACAGAGTAAATCACCCACTGTAAATCTCCCCACCCTGGGGGAGGGACTGGGCGTTCCCACCTGAGCCCAAACAGAGATAAGCTTGGGGTTTTTGGACTGGGATCTCCAGATCTAGAAGAGAACCAGAGCCTCACCAGGACTGAGGCTGCCACCAGACTGCAACCATCATCCTCACCAGCAGGTTTCTTCCTTTCTTTTTACTCTGAACTCAGGAGGCCCACGTGGTGCTCAGCACAGGGATCGGTGAGCTCCATTCTGGTCGCGCCCCACAGTTCTGGGCTGCACAGCAGTTTCTGTGGCTCAAACATAAGATTTTCCTTCTGTCTCAGTGTGTATTTTGTGATCTTTTTATTAAATTGTTATTCTGACTTGCAATCCCTTTCTGAGTTGGATTCATTTCTCCTGCTGGTTTAACTCTAAACCTGCACACCCACCAAAGCCCCTGGTGGAGCTCAGAGCTGTCAGAGCACCTGAGAGCCCCAGGTTGGCCCTGAGCTCTCTGAGTGTTGGGGCATGTGTTTAATGCACAGCAGCATTTAATGCACATCAGAAACCTCATCCTCCTTCCTGGGCAATCACAATATTTTAGCATTCACTTGATGCAATCAAAGAGTTTAATTTTTTATTAGATCCAACTGTGCTTCCCATTCCCTTTCCTTCCCTTCCCTGTCTTGATTTGTCTTCCTTAGCTTGGTAACACAAATGCAGTTTTGCTTTGCTTTCTGCTGCTGTTTTTAAATTGCTTTGCTTGTCTGCTTGAGCTGCTGAATCCTCCATGAATAGTTACAACATCAGGTGATGTGTTGAAGCTTGAAATTGGAGTAGTTAAAACAACCTCCTTGTTACTATTTTCTTTCCTTTTGTAAAATGAACCCAAAATAAACCCAGACCTGGCAGCGTGCTGCCACATGGAATGGAAGTCCAGGGGCAGAAAACTTGGAAGCCACACTCAATTCAGTTTTCTTAGACAAGACATTCTCCAAGAATTTCATTTTCAAAGTAATTATAGGGAAAATCTGGCCAAAGGATCGTCTCTCTGGGGTTTTTTATTTAATTTGTAATTTTTTTTGAGTTGTTATGGTGATGTGGTGCTCTCTGGTAGATATTTATGGATTGAGATTTCAAGCCTTTGAGAGGGGATTATCATCTCAGAGTCCTCTTGCATTTGGTTAAAATGAATATGCAGGGACTTAAAAATGTAAGTATTTCCATGTCTTCAGAGTATGATTCTCACACATTGTCCTGTTGCATTTTGCCTTTTTTTTCCATTAGGGCAATGTGGTGCAGAATGAGAAAATGGGTCTCCCACCAATAAATATCAACAAATTTCACCCTCCCAAACTAACTCCTCAATTTCTGGGTCATTTTTAACTTCGTGGAACAACTCTGGACTTGCAGTGTTGCTCAGTGTTTCTTTCTCAGGGTGTCACAGGGACTCCAAAATTCAGGTGTGGATTCCTTGGAATAAAACTGGCAGCCCTTGGAATGAAATTGGTGCTCCTTCTGCCTTTTGTGACATTTGGAATATTTCATCGTCAGTTTTGGGGTAGTTTTGACATTTTAAATGTCTCCCTGAGGCACCTACTGGATGCTGTGACTCTCCAGGAGTGTCTCCCCGTGGGAACACACTGAAGTCTGCTGTGTGCATTATTTTGGGAGGTTTAATGCAATAAATGAAGATCTGAAGGAGCTTCCAGCCCTTGGTTTGGCCACATCGTGGTTTATCTGAGGCTTTGTTCATGTGGACCCAGGATCACTGGGCCAGGCTAAAAATCTGATAAGGCAAATTCAATATTTTTAAGAAAAAAAATGGGAAAAAATGGATAAAACCCCTCCACTCAAAAAACCAAACAACCCACCCTAAAAACAATCCAAAACCAACCAAACAAAAAACCCCAAACCAAACCAACCAAACAAAAACCAATCAACTAACCAACCCCCAAAAAGCTGCCCCACCCATCCACACAAAGTTCTATCACCGAATGTGTGGACCAGTCCTCTCAGCATATGGAAATTCAGCCAAGCTGGAGCCATGTCCTGGCTGCTCATCTCCCCATGATTAACCTGGAGCATGTCAGCACTCTGAAAAGCCAAGGAAAACCTCCTTAAATGGGGGGTGATCACTGTCTGTAAAAATGTTAATTTCTTATCCTGTGCTGCTCTTTGGCCAGTGATTTAATGAGAGCCGGATCTTGTTAGCAATGAGTGAAATTCCTGGGAGACAGGTGAGCTCCAGCTAGTTTCTGATGTACAGCCTCATCTCTAAAGCAGAGGAGAGGAGTGTCTGGGGCAGCTGATTTAGGAGGAACTGCAGGGAGAGAAGACTGGGAAAATCTCTAGCCATGAACCCCTGTGCACTTGGATGAAACACCATTTAATACCCTGGATTTGGGTCAACCTGAAAGACTGATCTGTGACTTTATTTACAGCTCTTCCAGGGCTGAGCCCTCTCATGTGAGTGTGAGGAGCAGTGCAAATTCTGCCCTTTGGATGTGGAGCTTGTCCTCAAGTGCCAGGAGATGCATCCTCAGGACTAACCTGAGCAGTGCATCCAGCAGGGTTCTCTTTTTGTTCCATTTTTCCTGGGTTTTGCCTGACTTTCTGCCTTTCCAAGCACAGGTTGGGCATGTGGTGGTTTAAGAGCTTAGGGAAATCTGGTTAAGGCATGTGAAGTATGTCACAGTTCCAGGGTGATGAATTTAAAATGTGAATTGTAGCTCCTGTTGGAGTCTCTGTGATGCTTCATCTCGGAGGAGTGGCTTGAAAATAAGCAGGGGCTGTTTGGCTGTGTAGGGTAGACAAGCCCTGGGGTGCTTCTGGACATGACCAAAGTTTCAGGAAGAGCAGCTCCTGTGAAACCTGAAGAAGTTGACTCAGGCTGGCGACAAAAGAAGGGTAAACCAGGGGAAAATCTGCTGTGAGGCTGCTGCCACGAGGCTGGTGCCAAAGAAATGGTTACAAATGAGTGTTTCTCTGGTGACTTATCATTCAAAACCGAAATGCTTGCTTGAAGCTTATTTAAGTGCTGTACCCTTTCTCTGTAATCTGGACTTAATTAATGCAGTCATGATTAATAGCCTTAAGATGAAGGAAGGTAGATTTAGATATTAGGAAGAAATTCTTTCCTATAGGGATGGTGAAGCACTGGAACAGGTTGCCCAGGGAAGTTGTAGATGCCCCATCCCTGGAAGTGTTCAAGGCCAGACTGGAAGGGGCTCAAAGCAACCTGGGATAGTGGAAGGTGTCCCTGCCCATGGCAGGGGGTTGGACAAGAGTGTCTTTAAGATCCCTTCCAACCCAGACCATTCAATGAGTCTATGACTCTATAGTGTAGCCCAGTCCAACCTCACATGACTCCTTATCTGGAAATGATGGAGCTGTGGAAAAACTTGGGATACTTTCGGGGGGCTTAAGGTTGGGAAATGAAGCTTAGAAAAAAAAAGGTCTGGACAGCAGCAAAAGCAATTTCTGGCACTGACTCATTGCCCCTTGCTGATAGGCTATTAGGAGGAAACAGGAAGAAGAGGAACATCTCTTGAGGGTTAGAGGAGGATTGTATGGAGGACCCATCTGTTCTCCCATCTCCCTCCTGTCCCAAAGGCTTTGAGCCCATGGAGCAGTTGCAGAAGGTCAAAGCTTCCTCCCTTTCTTTGAAGGCAGGAGCTGCTCACGTGCCCTCCTGCTCTGGAAAGGGATGGATAGTGATGCAGCTGTGATTGTGGCTTCTCATTTAGTTGGGATTCTGATATTCCTACTTGATTAATGAGCTTCCAGTTGCTAATGATTTCTCCGAATGCTGTCTCAGTCTTCTTTATCCATTGTGTTCAGCAGTCCTGGATTTGCCTGCCCAGTGTAAGTTGCATTATCAGACACTGTGCAGGGCTACATCAAACCACCCTTTCTGGGCTACATTTCTGCAGCAAAGAGGAACCTGCCTTCCACCTGCAAAGACCCACCCTGCTTTCAAAGTGATCAGTGGCCTCCAGTATTAAAATATCTGTCCTGTTTTTGTCTTCACAGCCACCCAGATCGATCCCAGCGAGCTGCAGGAGCTTTTTCAGGAGACTTCGGCCAACGTGTTCCGGATTAACTCCAACGGTGAGTGTGATGAAGGGTTTCCCAGGGAACTGTGCCCTCCTGCTGATGACTCGTGGGCCTGGGCAGGCTCTGTGGCAGCTCCTCTGCTCACAGAGCAAATATTAATGCAGCTTTTCTACTGCTGCATCTCCCGAGCAGCTGCAGCAGCAGCACATGTCCAGTACACAGTTCTTTAGAAGATGTAAAAATATTCCACCATATGTTCCCTGAGACAGGCACAGATATATCCCAATCCTTGCTGAGACCACATCCTTTGCTATTTTTAATTATGTCATCTGTTACAATGGGGAGTTAGAGTGCAGAAAGGTGGAACAAGCCAGGCTTATTTCCTAATATGTTGCAGCACTACAGTGTTCAGAGCCTGGCACGTGAGCTTGCAAAACATCCACCTCCCTTCTGCAAACACCAGCACCAAAACTCTTCTGTTATTCTTCACGCTGTCGATTGAGCAGGGATGCTACTCCTGCTGCTGTCTCCTCAGACCCCAGATGTGCAGAGTGTTTCCCTCCTTTGGAGACAGGCTCTGGCTCACCAGTTGTGTGGGATTAGGCTGGAGGAATTTCTCTTGCAGGCAGACATAAACTAACATTGCTGAATGGAAGCTGATGTCACAGTACTCACGTTCTAAAACACACTGATGTCGGACAGGGAGCTGAAATTATTGGTGCTGATTTTACAACAGACCTGGAAATTGCTTTAGGATCACCTGAACACCTTCTGTGTCTGTAGGGACTGAGTGGCAGAAAGGCCTGGCCTCGATGTAGGGAGAAGATTTTAGGGCCTCTTTATTTGTGGAATTATCCCCCGGTGTGTCCCAGGGGTGGAGCCCCAATCCTTGCAGCAAGGAATCCTTGTTAGAAGAAGGATGAAGAGCAAAACTTCTAAAACATAGTAATGTCTGCTTTGGAGGAGTTGTGTATGCCCAAAGTGCCAGGAAAATTCCAGCACCAGGTTTTGACATGACTGCAAGGGATTGGTGACCCTTGTGTTGGTGACACACCCCATGTAAACAGGGGGTTATGGCCACCATGGGAGCTTGAACCTCTCAGCTGTGGCCACGGGTACTTGGCTTGTAGGTGAGTGAACATCCACACCAGAACACAGAAATTGCTGCGTTAGCATCAGTTTTGGCTGCTCCAGCACTGAAAATTTCAATTTGCAGTGGTGGTGATGAATGGCAGTAGCTCTTCTGCTCCAAACTGAAGGCTCAGGTTGAAGTTCTGCAAGTCTGTGTGTGCTACTCCAGACACAAACTATCATCTACACCAGCCAGGTTGAGGCTGACTTATGTCCCTGTGCTGCAATCACAAGTCCTGCCGTAGGGCAGTTTATCCTGAGAAAACCTTCAGATGAGTGGCACTTTTTTTTTTTTTTAAATGCCACAACTCATTTTGTGTTTTCATTCTTTGTTAGAACTGCATTAATCTGTTCAGTGAGGGTTTGAACAACCTCTATTGGTCGTTGTTTCTCCTCTTGAGTTGGCGATGATGTGTTTTTTCTGCTAAGAGATGCCTGCGTTGAGTGGAGCAGGTAATGACAATGCCTGTACTTAAAACTGTTTTGCAAAACTGAAGAGGGTGCAGAGAAAAGCCACAGCTGTTTAAAGTCTGCAAACCAGACTTTAAAATCTGTGCCATCTGAACTTCTGTGTGAGACATCCAAGAGGACTCGACCGTGGCACGTAAGTAGCTCTGTGGGAAGAAAGACATCAAACAGATAACAAGGGGCTCGTTAATCTGAGACTCTCACACAGAGGGAGATCAGGAGATAGAGTTAAAACTGGACAAATTCAATCTTTCTGTATGAGGATAACTGGCCATTAGAGCTGCTTATGGAGGGGATCTGATGGATTTGGCTTTGCCTCGAACCTCTAAATCAACATTCAAATGTCTTTTTGTAAGATATACTTGAGTCCAGCTGCAGTCTGGAGTCTTCATGTAGGAGTGATGGGACAAAATTTTATGGCAGGATATCAGATTGGATAATCAGAATTGCTCTCTCTGGCCTTTAAAATCTATGAATCTATGAATTTATAATGCCTTTTAAAGTGCTTCAGGTTGAAGAAATGCCCAGAAGATACTCCACTGTTGTTGCTCTGTTCACCACCCGTGTTATTTTTTGTCTGATAAAGTCAGTTCCATTCAGTTGATGTGTGTGGTTTATTATAGTCTTTCCCCAAAAAAAGTAGATAGAGCTTTACAAGAGAGGGATGCTGAGTGAAGTGCTAAGATTTGGCAGAGCTAATCCGCTTTAGGTAAAGAACTTTTTAGGGTTAGAAAACAGGGAAGAATGTCCAGGATTCTTTCTGCCTTTTACAGCTGTACCATATTGTCTCTTCAGGAAACTGTGTCAGAGCATGTGACAAAAATCAGTGCTGTTGTTTGTGTCCCACCACACAGGCAGCCAAGCAAGGAAAGCGTATCTCCATTGCAGGTGCTCACCAGATGATGGGTTTTACTCCTCCTGTGCTGGGCACGGTGTGTAGAACATCCTACAGGTTGGGTAAATCCCATCACTGCTCCTCTTTTCCTTCTTTTCCTGCCTTGGCTCAGCCTCTGTGGGGTTTTTCAGTTGCCCTGTTGTTCTTGAGGATCAAAGCATGCACTTTTGGGATGCTAAAGGTCATTGAATCATAAAATCACTAAGGTTGAAAAGACCTCCAGGATCATCAAGTCCTGAATGCCACCAAGCCCACTAAACCATATTGTGAAGTGCCATGTTGACTCAAACACTTCCAGAGTTGATGATTCCACCATTCCCTGGACAGGCTGATCCAAGAAGTCACATGCTGCCCATGTTCTGCTCCTGTTGTTTAGATTTCAAAAATTCCAGGTTGTGGGCAAACTCAGCAATATTTTTTATGCCTTTGGGGATTGGCAATTTTTAAAGAAACAAGAAGGTAACGTTGTACTGGGATTTTAAAGCACCATTGAATTTTATTGAGTAACTGCACAAGTAATAAACACCCTGTCCCTCTTTGCTTCTCTTCTTCTTTTTCCAGAGTCCTGAGGCTTTGGGCTGATTTAAATTCCTCTTGGGCACTTCAGAACTTGCTTCCTGACCCAGGGGGATTTTTACAGCCCTGAGCTGGTCGTGGGTGATCTCACAGATAAATAATTCCTGCTCCTTTTATCTGCTCTGAAAAGGGAGATCTTCCTCATGTGTAGAATAAAAATCTCAGCCAGGTCAGCTGATTCTGTTTATGTGTTTCTGGATCACTCTCCTGCCAGGTCCTGAGCTTGCAGACTTCTTGTAATGCCATCTCTTCACATCACGGAAGTGTGAAGAGGTAGAGGGAGATTTTTCCCATTCTTTGCATGTGCTTTTTTTCTCTAAACCTCTTTGGGCTGTCCCTCTTGACAGCAGGGAAGGTTCATAGAATCATGGGATCATAGAATGGTTTGGGTTGAAAGGAATTTTAAAGGCCACTTGGTTCCAAGCCCACAGCCACCAGACCAGGTTCGAGAGATTTTTGCAGCTTTTATAGGTTAATTTAGCTGGGTTTTTTTCCCTATCAGGACACAAAAAGAAGCTAAAATACTGGCTGAATTGGCCTTATTTATGGCTTTTCTTCTACACATTTTCATCAAGGTTTTGTGTGTTGTTCAGTGTACACCTTTCAGCTGCCTCTCAGCAAGTGCCTTATAAATAAGTAAAATAAATAAATAACCCTCCTAACTGGGGTTGCTTTACTTCATCCTGTCTGATCAGGGAAGGACACACTGAGGGCCTCAGCCCTGTTCTGGCCTGGTGGAGAACCTGAGGGCTCTAATGAGTCTCTTCCCTCTCTTAATTCCTGCTACTTGCTCGTTAATGGCTGCACACAACAGGTTGGTGCCGTGCGCGGTCCCGTTACCTCGGTCTTAAAGGCTGAACTCAGGTGTGGCAGGGTCTTCCTTGCCATCTCAGGAGGGTTTCTTGTCCCTCACTGATTTCAGGATTGCAGCAACCAAACTCTCAGGTTGTGTAAACCTGAGTGGAAGACTTTTAAAAGAAAGGATCTGGTTTTTAACCTTGGCTTCACAACATCCCTCCAGCACAGCTGCTTGTTTTGCTCCTCTGGTAGAGATCCTGCTCACATGGCCAGAACTGCTAAATTGAGAGGGATTTTCCACAGCCAGCCCAGGGACTGCACAGGTTTTGGTAAAGTGATCCTTGGACAAAGCAGGTTAGATTTAGCCCAAAATAGGTCAGACTTAATCATAGAATGGCTTGGGCTGGAAAAGACACTTAAAGATCACCTTGTTCCAACCCCTCTGCCATGGGCAGGGACACCTGCCAGTAGCCCAGGTTGCTCCAAGCCCCATTCAACCTGCCCGTGGACACTTCCAGGGATGGGACAGCCACAGCGTCTCTGGGCAACTTGTGCCAGGGCCTCACCATCCTCCTAGTCCTTAATTTTTTCCTGAAACTTAAACTAAACCTGCCCTTACCCTTAACCTAAGCCATTCCCCTGTGTCCTCTCACTACAGACCCTGCTAAAAACTCTCTCTTCAGGTCTCTTGGAGCCCCTTCAGGCACTGGAAGGGGCTCTGAGGTCTCTCTGGAGCCTTCTCTTCTCCAGGCTGAACACCCTCAGCTCCCTCAGCCTGTCTCCATAGGAGAGGGTGCTGCAGCCCCCTGAGCATCTTCGTGGCCACCTCTGGACTCTCTCAGGTCAACGCTCTTCTGATGCTGGTGGTCCCAGAGGTGGTCACAATGCCCCAGGTGGGGTTTCATGGGAGGAGAGTGGAGGGGCAGAATCATCCCCCTTGATCTAGTGGCCACTCCTCTTTTGATGCAGCCCAGGACAGGGGTGACCCTTCTGGAGGTTCAGGAGACTCATGTTGGAGTCTGCATCCTGCTATTTTGCAGGTAAAAGCTGTATCAGACGGTGCCCTTTGACTCCTCCAAAGAGCCTATCTTGTCATTTTGGGATAACTGACCTTTCTGCAAGTGCATAAATGCTGTGTTCAGACTGGAATATTAGGGAAAATCATTGGATGAGGACCCAAACTGTGTCATTTTTCTCACTTGACTGACAAGTGCTTTCCTCATCTCTTGCATTCATGTCTCACATTCTTTTTCCTTTACGTAAGTTTTTAAAACACTTCACAAATCTGACAGCTCATGGATGTGCCTCAGTGTGAAACGGTGTGTCTGTGAAGCCCTCAGTGGTGTTCTACAGTAGGAAAACTTCCTCCTCCAGTCCTCTCCACTAGAGTTGTCCTGATTTTGCAGGTCTGGTTTGGGAGGTTGATGGATTCTGCAGCTGCTGTTTTTCCTTCTGGAGCTGCACACACCACGTTAACACGTTCTTACAAATTCCATGTCCACACAAGCCCTTTCTTGACCTTGACTTGCTGTCTATTCTCCAAGGACCACACCCTGCTTTGTTCCCAAGGGCTGATGGGCCCAGAAGAATTTGTAGTTGATGCAAAGTGTTATATTTGAAAGGGAGGGCATAGAGATTGCATGGGAAGTTGGTGTGTTAGGATTGCAGAGAGGGGAAGAGAAGGAATCGTAATATCCATGAGATCTCCAAAGGATCAAGTCTGTTCTTCTACAGAAGCAAATGGTTATTAGTGAAAAATTCCAATTTATTCTTTAAAACATTGTGCTTCCTGCAAAGAAGAAAAATTATTAGCTCGGTTAGAGATGATTCTTTGAGACTTTATCCTACTGAATCTCCAAATTCTGCACTAAAATCTGTTACTGAGTTGTAGCATTTGGGGTGAAAATACATGGCTGCATTCAAGGTTTGATTGAATATTCATGTTGTCCAGGCAAATTCAATACTTTTCATGCTGTTTAGTGACTTTTGGTAACTTTTGAAGCCCAAAAGAGAGGAGAGGATTTTGTCTGTCAGTGGAAATCTAATTAAGTGACTTGTTCAAAGTTACAGGCCAAGTCCAAGTCTGCAGAGTCATTAAAACAGAGGATTTCCTAAATTTCCCCTGAAATAATCAAACCATGTTTCTAATCTGTCCTCCTTTTTCACCTTAAATACTGCAGTGTGACTGATAACAGGTCATGAGGTTTTTACAACTGGGAGCATCCTGAGAAAAATCCCATGTGTAAATATCAGCAATGTAATTTATTTTTGTGGGGTTTTTTTAATTTATTACTTAATTTTTTTTTTAAATTTTTGTGTAATTAATTTTATGTGTTTCTGGGTGGAAAATCTTCAAGTGCTTTGCATACTCACTATGCTAAATCCAAAAGTAGTGACCTGTCATTCATCTGAAAGTGAATTTGAGACAGGGAAATTCAAGGGTGTAAAAAGACAGCACTGCCACTTTTCTGCTACTTTTGTATATAGATATGAATATATATATCTATTTCTTAAATCTGAACTCATTGCAAATGGCAAATCAATCCATATTTGCACCCTCCAAGTGCTCTTAGGGCAGAGTATCCTCCTCTCCTGTTGGGAAAGCCCAAGTAGTTCTTCAGCTCAAACACAGATGGCTCCAGCAAAGGGCTCTATTTTATCTGAGCCAAAACACAGACAAGATTTGGAGTGTTAAAGACTTGCACCAGAAGATGGAAGACACTGGAGTGGGCATCAGTGTTCCGCTGCTTTGTTTTTATTCAGAGCAATGGATAGTTATTATGCAATTTCTTTCCTCTTCAGTGGGGGCACTTTTCCAGGTGGAGATGCTCCATGCACAGCTCGGTGTCATCTCAAGGCTGGAACAGCCAGAGCTCTGTGCAAGCTCCATGGGATGGAGGTTTTCTTGCAGTTGGAAGGAGCTACATTCCATCATGCCATGGCATGGGACACATGGATTCAACCTTTGTGCATCCGAGGGACCCAACTGATGCTTTCTATTGCAATGGCTGTTGCTGATGTTGTCCCCCTTGTCCCTGTTCAAATATCTCATTGCATTAAAAAAAACACACAAAAAAACAAACAATTGAACTAAAATCCAGGGGTTTGTTTGTTTATTTGTTTTTTTTCCTCTGGAAAAGTGTACTGCTTCTTCATCTTTCCTTTCTCTACTGTTGACAGTGACCTCTCTGGAAAGAAGTCTTCGATCTCTGGGGACCTCAAATGACACTCAAGAGCTGCAGGATGGACTGTGAGTTTGTTTTAAATTGCTGCAGATCTTTCTCTGTCCCAGCCTTTTCATCTTTTTACCTCACCCTTTCTTCAGTCCTTTTATTAGAGCTGGACCCATTTTTGTCAGGGTTACTTGTTTTTTTTTCCATCTCTCTTGGTGATTAATGGTGGTTGGATTTGTATTGCTCCTATAAAGCTTTGCTTGTGCTGGTTTGAGGTGGCAGAGAATGGTGGGGAGATAACAGAACAAGGTGGCCCACGGTGAGAGGGGGATTTCTGTGCTTCTGTGTGTGTTGGGGTTTTTTGTTATTTGTTGGGGCTTTTTTGGTGTTGTTTTTTTTATTATTATGAATTTATTTTTAAAGTGAAGCCAAAGTAGGATGCAGAGAATGGTGGGGAGATAACAGAACAAGGTGGCCCACGGTGAGAGGGGGATTTCTGTGCTTCTGTGTGTGTTGGGGTTTTTTGTTATTTGTTGGGGCTTTTTTGGTGTTGTTTTTTTTATTATTATGAATTTATTTTTAAAGTGAAGCCAAAGTAGGATGCAGAGAATGGTGGGGAGATAACAGAACAAGGTGGCCCACGGTGAGAGGGGGATTTCTGTGCTTCTGTGTGTGTTGGGGTTTTTTGTTATTTGTTGGGGCTTTTTTGGTGTTGTTTTTTTTATTATTATGAATTTATTTTTAAAGTGAAGCCAAAGTAGGATGCAGAGAATGGTGGGGAGATAACAGAACAAGGTGGCCCACGGTGAGAGGGGGATTTCTGTGCTTCTGTGTGTGTTGGGGTTTTTTGTTATTTGTTGGGGCTTTTTTGGTGTTGTTTTTTTTATTATTATGAATTTATTTTTAAAGTGAAGCCAAAGTAGGATGCAGAGAATGGTGGGGAGATAACAGAACAAGGTGGCTCATGGTGAGAGGGGGCTTTCTGTGGCTCTGTATGTGTTGGTATTTTGTGTTGTTTGTTGGGGTTTTTTTTGGTGTTGGGTTTTTTTTTAATTTATTTTTAAATTGAAGCCAGAGTAGGATGCTGTGGAGCTTTTGGCTGGGATGGAGTTCATGTTCCTCACAGTGGCAAGTAGGAGGCCGTATTCTGGATTTGTGATAAAAGCAGTGCTGATGACCCAGAGGTGTTTTGGTTGTTGCTGAGCAGAGTTTACACAGAGTCAGGGCTTTCCTGAGAGTAAGGAGTGAGTAGCTGTGTGAGGGTTATNGGGGAGATAACAGAACAAGGTGGCTCATGGTGAGAGGGGGCTTTCTGTGGCTCTGTATGTGTTGGTATTTTGTGTTGTTTCTTGGGGTTTTTTTTGGTGTTGGGTTTTTTTTAAATTTATTTTTAAATTGAAGCCAGAGTAGGATGCTGTGGAGCTTTTGGCTGGGATGGAGTTCATGTTCCTCACAGTGGCAAGTAGGAGGCCGTATTCTGGATTTGTGATAAAAGCAGTGCTGATGACCCAGAGGTGTTTTGGTTGTTGCTGAGCAGAGTTTACACAGAGTCAGGGCTTTCCTGAGAGTAAGGAGTGAGTAGCTGTGTGAGGGTTATTTGCTGCCTGGAGTTAAACCACAAATAGATATTTGTGAAGTTTTTTTTTTATTCCCCTACCCCCTCTTGCACTTTGCCAAAGCCCAGGAACCCAAGAGAAGAAAGGGGAGGTTTTGACAAGGGCATGTACAGATGGCACAAAGGGAATATCTTTAAACTGAAAAACAGTGGGTTTAGATTGGATATAAAGACAAAATATTTTGCTGGGATGGTGGGGAGCCACTGGAATAGGTTTCCCAGAGGAGCTGTGGCTGCTCCATCCCTGCAAGTGATCAAAGGCAAGTTGGATGGGACTTAGAGCAACCTGGGATAGTGGGAGGTGTCCCTGCCCATGGCAGGGGGCTTGGAATGGGATGATGTTGAAGGTCCCTTCCAACCCAAACTATTCTATGATTAAAAAACCCCCAAACAAACAAAACAAAAACCCCACAAACAAACAATGAAAAACCCAACCAACCAACAAAAAAAACAAACAAAAAAAAACCCAAAAAACCAAGCCAACAAAAAAACCCCAAAACCCCCAAAAATTAAAAACAAACAAACAAAAACCCAAAAACAAATAAAACAAAAAAACCACAAAAACAAACAAAAACCCCAAACAAATAAAACAAACAAACAAAAAACAACAAGAGAGGGAAGATGATATTTTATAGGTGGAAAAAATGTGTTGAAAGCTGCATCAGGTGACAGTGGCAAAATGAAACTTCAGTTGCAAGAGATCCAGTTCATTAAACTCCCTCTCCCAGAGCTGTGCACACACAAACAGTCACAGTTGGCTTTCACTGCATACATGCTAATTAGAGAATTAAAATGGCTTTTCCAAACGTAGCCCAGTTTGTTAAAAGATGCCTCCCTTAATGCAGCTTGCATGCAAAAATCAGGTGTTTAGGCTGAGGCTCTGATTTCCCGTGTAGAGCTGCAGCTCCTGCTGAGACTCAGCTGTGAAGAAAGGAGAATTTGGGGCTTTTTTTTGTTGTGTGTTGCCTTTATGCTCCATAGTTTGTCTGATGGACTTGACTCACCTCAATCCAATGTGAACTCTCAGGCTGGTTTTGAGTCTCTCCTTCTCTCTCCAATTCAGTGCTTTCATCAGAGATCTGCCCTAATTCACAGCGAGTCTATTTTGCAAACCAGAGGATTAAAATTAGTAATAGCAATAATAGTCAGAAGATTTGAAAGTAAAGGTAGGAGGTTGGAGAGGATGTAGGAGTACAAAATGGGTGTGTGGAGATCGATGCAATCAGGAAAAATGTTTACATGTACAAAATTATTTGCAGCACAAACAACCTTAATAACTTGAGATTCCTTAGCCCAGGAAAGCCTTTGTATCACAGCTATTGTGTTTGCTCCTCTAAAAGCCTTCTTTTATAATTTAAGAATCAATTCCTTGACTCTTCACAGCACTCAAAAAAACCCCAAACATGGCTAGATAATTTCCTTCTTTCCTGAGCAGTTACATAAATAGGCACTAATAAGGCACTAATTGCACTAATCATTTTCGATCTTGGAATTATCATTAATTGTCCAGGTAGTTAAATGCAGCTTATTTTTATTTTAACCATGCTTTCCTACCCCTCTTCTCAGCCCCAGAATTCCTCCAGCTGTCTCATGGTTCATCCCCAACCCACATGCTCCATCAGGTCTCTCCTGGTTTCTCCCATTTGGCTTCTTGTCTCTCCAGATCAGACACTTCCAGGGCACTCTGCGTAGGAGGACCAGCAGTTCTCTTCCCCTCAATCCTCTCCTAAAACTGAGGTGTCCTCCCACTGCCCCCTTTTCCATGGCCAGATGAAGGCAAACAGCCTTGAGTGCTCTGCAGGAACCTCTGTCTCTCGTGAGAGCTGCACCAGCAGAAAGCAGCTCACCGTGAATCACAGAGCTGGCAGAGCTGAGATGTCTCTTCAGGGATGGGGTCAGCTCCTCAGGTGAGACCCTTGGGGCAGCGTTTTCTGCTTCCCCAGCTGCAAATCATGGCTTAATCTTCTTCCTTTGCCACTTGACCCCTTTCCTTCAAAGGTTGATGCATGTTTCTCCTTGAACACCCTCTACCTGGGACGATGGGAGCAGTGAGTGAACATTTGGTAGGTTTATAGCCTTGGCCATTAGGAAAATGCTGATGTTTGTGGGTGTCTAAATAGTAAAATTGTCACAAGTCCTGCTTTCATATTGAGTGACTCTCACTCTGCCTAAAATGAGGCTGTTATGCAGGTGAGGGGAGGCACAATATTTGGGAAATAGGGATTAATGGTGATCCTGCCTCACAGGCTGTTCAGCTGCTCTGGGCTGTGTTCTGCAGGAGGGTTTGCTTACCTGGCTGCAGGGCCCTGCTAAAACAGAATAAATCCAATGTTACCTGATTGCTTTGCAAATCTACCCAGACTTTCTGCCTCTGAAGCCCAGGACTCATAAAGGCATCAGATAAGGGCAAGCATCTGGCTGTCACATTGGGCTATTCCCTTTTGTGAAAGGGTTTCTCTCCTTGTGAGAGCTGAGTCTTTCAGAATAAGGATTGTATCCATGGCAAGTGGATTTTTGGGAGGGTTCATCCCCAGTGGAATGCCAGCTCTAGTCAGTGAGACAGACCTGGCTGTGAGCAGGGTATATGTGAGACCCAAAAGTGAATAATTTGTAGTCAAAGCTCTTCTCAGAGCCAGCACAAATCCTGTGTGCTCTGTGCTTGGGGCTGGATGTCCTGGCAGGCAAAACACAAATGCCCACAAGGAGCTTTGGATGCAGTTGGCTGAAGACAACTGACCCTGGATTAACTGAGGAGAGAATGAGAGCAATGGGAAAAAAAGGGGGCTTGGAGCTGGGATGAGGAGCTAAGGCCAGGAGGCAACACCAACAGCTTTCTCCAGGGGTCCTGGGCTACACACAGCTGGTCAAGTACTCATATGTTGCAGTAAAAACCAACTGATTTGTGCTCTCTGACCTTTGGTTTAACAATCTGAGGTCCCAAAGCATTTATCTGCCTCCTTAGCCAGAGGCTGTGGGATGAAGGGGTTCTCCAGCATTAGGCATTGAAGGTAACTGGCTTTTAATTTAGGCAAATCCAATTTAATTCTCAAGTAGGGCACTGTCTTCAAGAGACAGTGAAAACCAGTCTCCTTCTGAGTGATGTGCCTGGTTAGTCTCCCAACATCCTCCACAAAGGGGCTGGAAATGAAAGCATCCCTGTAACCTGGACAGTGCTCTCTGAGAAGTGTGATAGAAGAAGAAAAGAAACAAACCCCAAAATCTTTCTTTTTTTTTTCACAACCTGACCCTGTCCTACCGTGATCTCAAGAAAAGTGGCCATGCAGGCTGCAAGTAGCATTTGTTGGCTTCCTAGAAAGCCATGAGACTGAGCTTTAAGTGGCATGAAGGGTCCTTGATGTCCTTTCCCTGGAGGCTGGTTGGTCGGGGCAGCAATCCATGCTCTCCAAAGAAGGCTTCCCAGGGAGGAGTTTGACTCCTTCTGGGACATTTGACCTTGTCTCACCATAAGGTCAAGAGCAGTGACTCACACTCATGCATTTTCAAGTGGGTCTGGGATGTGGCCCCTGAGTCTTCACTCCGTGGCATTTTCAGATGCTTTACTAGTGACTAGCAGAAGCATTTGCCTGTTAAAGGAGGAGTTCTAAGAAGGATATTTTGGGGGCTTTTAGCACCGATGAGATTTACTAAAAATTGTGTTGATTTTTCCTGATTTAAGGAAAGAGAGAAAAAAAAAAAGCCTTTCAGTTCTCCCATTCTCCATTTCATCCATTCTCCCTTTGGCATTATTACTTTTTTTAAGAAGTGAACATTATTGAAAGGTGTGGGATTTTTTTTCCCCTGCACCTGAGAGAGAGCTCAGCTCTACATCTGTACACTGTGAGAAAATAAATCTGCTTTTCCCATTGAACCGATGCACAGCCCTGGTTAAGATGGTGCATGGCAAAGAATTCTTACGGCCAAAAAGGAATTTCAAAGTATTTTCCAAGCTCACTTGGAGATCTGAGCTGCCTCAGGGTGAGCCAAGTTCAATGGCTCTGGAAGAGACTGAAAGTTCAGCTTTTGTGTTGCTCCTCCTACCAGTCTTTTGGCCAAAACATGAACCTCAAGGGCACCTGTTTTCTCTGGCCATGCAAGCTCTGCCAAAATGCACATCCAGATTCCTGCATCCTTTGCTGGGATTAAAAGGAATTCCATCTTACCCGCCCTTCCCCAGGAAATTTGCCAAACCACCTGAAATTATTTTTGGAGTGATGAGTCCAACCATTTCCTGAGTTTCTTCTGCCACCACAATCAATGGATAAATGCCACTAAAATCAGTGGATACCTGTGGGGAAGTATTTTCAATTTGGGATGCTTTTGGGAAGAGAAGAACCCCTGGACAAGCTTGAAGCCAATTAAAGTCAACTAAACTATGGCCACGAGATCCTCAGTGCTTTGCTGGATTTGTAGGAGCACTTTGGAAATGCTGACATTCAGGATATGATCAGTGAGTTGTGATGGGCTGGGCTTAGCTGGGAGCTTTGTGTGGCATGAGTTGTTCTCCCCTCCTTAGGGGTAAGACACCCAAAGTAGGTGCCTCTGTCATCTCAGTCCGTGCTGTCTGTCAGGATTCAGCTCATCCTGATAAACCCGTGGAATCATGGATTGGTTTGGGGTGGATGAGACCTTGAGGATCATGTAGTTCCAAACCTCCCCTGCCACAACATTCCACTATCCCAGGTTGCTCCAAGCACTATCCAATCTTTGAACACTTCCAGGGATGGGAAATCCACAGCTTCTCTGGGCAACCTGTGCTGGGGCCTCTCCACCCTCACAGGGAAGAGTTCCTTCCTATATCTAAGCTAAACCTGCCTTCCCTCAGTGTGAAGCCAGTCCCCCTTGTCCTGTTCCTTCATCCCTTATCCAAAGCCCCTCCCCAGCTCTCTTGGAGCCTCTTCAGGCACTGCAAGGGGCTCTCAGGTCTCCCTGGAGGCTTCTTTCTCCAGGCTCAACAACCTGTATCCATAGCAGAAGTTCTCCCTCCTTCTGAGCATCTTCATGTCCTCCCTCCTTCATGTCCTCACTCCAACAGCTCCACACCCTTCTGGTGTTGGGGATCCCAGAGGTGGCCACAGTTCCAGGTGGGGCCTCATGAGGGCACAGGAAAAGGGAAGAACCCTCTCCCTCACCCTGCTGCCCACGCTTCTTTTGATGCAGCCCAGGACATGTTTGGCTTTCAGAGCTGCAGAGTAGGTGACTCTTGAGGCTACTGAGATATCCCAGAGAGTCTGAGACAGCGTCTGGCAGTTTGGACACAGGACTTGTTCTCTCAGTTCTGAAACAGCAGCATTAGGTGTGGTGGCACCCTGGGACACTTCCAGTGACACTGAGTAACCCCCTGAACCAAATGAGGGAATCACCCCTGGTATTTCACCGTTGGGGTGGATGACTAAGACAACTCAGTTCCTTCCCACCCAGCTCATATTGCACCAAGAAATGTAGTAACCCTTGGCTTTTTGAAGGGAGGGTTGTGGGGTCATTCGAGTCTTCACTGGATCAAAGTGATCTTCACACATTCCCATGTTCCTCTGGGTGCTCCAGGGAGAAGGAATGGTTGTCCTCATGGCTCGGAGCCTCACCAGCCATGAGGATGGATCCACGCTCCTCTGCTTTTTGGAGTAGTCATGAAACAAGAAGGGCTTTGTGCTGGTTTAGAGTTAAACCGGCAGGAGAAATGAATCCAGCTCAGAATGGGATTGCAAGTCAGAATAACAATTTAATTAAAAGATCACAAAATACACACTGAGACAGAAGGAAAATTCGTTTGACCCACAAAAACAGCTGTGCAGCCCAACACAGTGAGGCATGAGCAGAATGGAGCTCACCAATCCCTGTGCTGAGCACCACGTGGGCCCCCTGAGTTCAAAGTAAGAAGAAAGGAAGAAACCTGCTGGTGAGGATGATGGTTGCAGTCTGGTGGCAGCCTCAGTCCTATTGAGGCTCTGCTCCTCCTCTGGATCTGAAGAGAGTTCCTAGTCCCAAAACCCCAAGCTTATCTCTGTTTGGGCTCAGATGGGAACACCCAGTCCCTCCCCCAGGGTGGGGAGTTTCAGAAGGGGTGATTTCCTCTGTGAGGTGAACAATGGCATATTTTTGTCAACCCTGCTGGCCCCTGAGCAGACATGACCCCGCAGGTGGGTGTGAAGGTGCTGGTGGCTCCCTGGAGGGGAGTTATCACCCCTGAGTCATTGGTGTGAAGACAGGAACACTTCCTTATCCCACAGGAGTTCCCAAACACCCCCCTGTCCCCTGAGGGGTGGGGTGTGCCCTGGGCAGCTGCTGCCAATGGTCCATGGTGAGCAGTTCATGAGAAAAATGACACAGAGGCTTTAGACTACACACCCAGCCAATGACAAACTGGTCCTGGCTATTATAACCAGGTCAGTCTTTTATTCTCAGTTCATTTTATCATTTATGTGTATTGTTTCCTTTTTCATTCTCAATTTTACCATTGTTTGATAAGTTGGAGGTATAGCTTAAACATTTATTATTTTTTTTTAAAAAGCCACTTTTAAAAAGGTTTTAATTCCTGTGGAATGCAGATTCATTTTGAACAGAAAGATATTTTAAAGTCGTCATTTACCAAAAGAAGATTTGTTCAAGTAAATCAGACAGAAGCTTTTAAGTGTCAGCATCTTTAATTAAGGGCGGGATTTAACAATATTTTACATGGAGTTGTTGTACTGCTTGTATAAGCTTAAAAAGAAAAAAAAAAAAAAAGAAAATGATTTCCATAAATATTTTGAAATGTCGTTTTGATTCCTTTAATATGTTAAACCCTTCAAAGTAATACCTTCCCTGCTCGACTCAAAGCACTGGGATTAACTTTATCTCCCCTCCATTTATCGCTGCCGTCATCGATTCCTGACAGGGGAAACCTCCTTGGCTTGGCAGGAAAAACGCGTTGCCAGATTGCAACAGTTGCATTTATCCGTTCTCATGGGTTTCTGTAGCTGAATTTTAGTAGAAGTTGGGCTACCAGGATAGTTCATGGTAGAAGCTGCTAGAAGCTTCCCCTGTGCTGTGGAGCCAAGGACAGCCAGGGCCAGGAGGGACTTCCTGCTGGTGGACAGAGTTGAGCCAATTAAGAATCACAGTCACAGCTCTGGGATAACAGAGTTAAGAATTTAGGAGTGTGGGGCAGTTGGAAATTCCAGCCATGAGATAACAACACAGAGACCAAGGTCAGAGCAGGAGGAGGGGAAGGAGGGACCCCACGCTGGACCAGGAAGGGGAAGGACTGAAAGTTATTCCCCCTCCCCTGAAGTCCATGGAAGAGCTGCTGTCCTGTGAGAGGCCCAGGAAGAGCGAGATCCTGGAAGAGACTTTTGACTGTGACTTGTGGAGAAGAAGGAGACCTACCCTGGGGCAGGTTTTTCCCCAGGTAGAAGTTTTGCCGGGGGGGTGGACTCACGTTGGAGAGTCTCTCAANGCTCCCTGGAACTGCTGGAGGGAGGGAGGAGTGGGAGGAGAAAGGTGTTCTTAAGACTGATTTATTTCTTACTCTTTAGTTTTCTTACTTTTAGTTTTAGTTCTTCTGTTGTTAGTAATAAATTTAAGTATTTAGTCTCTCTTCCTTTTCCGTTATCTTTCAGCTGTTTTTTTTTTGGTTGGTTGTTTTTTTTGCCTTTTCTCTTTTTCCTCTCCCTCTGGGAAAGGAGGGTCCTGGAGGTTTGGGTGGACACCGAGTGAAAACTGCCACAACTGTGTAAAACACTCTCTGCACCAGTAACTGCATTCCTGTGACAGATCTCCCCCCTGAGGATCCTGGAGCTCCAGGTATGGGCCATCCCTGTGGGAAATGACCAAAGCTGGGGATGAGCTGCAGAGCTCTCCAGCAATGATAAATTCATCCACTTTTGAGCTCCTTCCCTGCTTAGAGAGGTCCTTGGAGTGCCCCTTCACATGCCTGAGCAGTTTCTAATGGTCGCTACAAATCAATCTGTCAGAGAAGTTTTTCTCTTTTCAGTGTTTTCCTCCCAAATTGTCCTTGCCAGAGATCTGAGTTGGCCAGAGAGCTGGGCCAAAGCAATAGTGCCTTCCCACACTAATAAACCTTTGGACATAGGCTGTGAATTTTAAACCCTGTAGGGATGGATGCTCCAGGAGATGCAGGATGGGTACAGGGAAGGATGGCATCTGGGGGGTAACCAAATATCTCCTCTTGAAGGTGTCTCGCTGCCACTGCTGCTTATGCAATTTGTTCATTCTTTTGTATCTCACCTCGTGGTTTCTGTTCTCTCCCCTGGGTAAAGGCGATCACAGAATCACAGAGTGAGGGAGGTTGGAAGGAACCACAGTGGGTCATCTGGTCCAACCTCCCTGCTCCAGCAGGGTCATCCCAGAGCACACGGCACAGGGCTGTGTCCAGGCAATTCTGGAATGTCTCTGGTGAGGGAGACTCCACAACATCTCTGGATAATCTTTTCCAGTGCTGGGTCACTGCACTGCAGTTCTTCCTCATGTTCACAGGAAACTTCCTGGGCATCATTTCCCTCTTGTCCCATTGCTGGGCCCCCCGAGCAGAGCCTGGTCCATGCTCTGCCCCCTCCCTTCAGACACTGATGGACATGGGGGAGGCTCAACAGCCCCAGCTCCCTCAGCCTTTCCTCATCACAGAGATGCTCCAGACCCTTCATCATCTTTGTCCCCCTCCACTGGACCCACTCCAGGAGCTCCATGTCCCTCCCATCCTGAGGAGCCCAGCACTGGAAGAAGGAAGGAATCCAGCCAAGGGGTATCCAGGTTCTTGGGGTCCACATGTGCCCGGGCATCATAGGGGGACCTTTCATAGATAAGTTTTCCCTGCTTGTTTCTCACTTTCTCTGCAAATTACTCATCAGGCACAGTCTGTTCTTCTAGACCTTTTTGGAAACGGGCTGGAGGTTTTAGGGGTCTTGGTTGCTCTTGATGGTCCCCCTTCAACCCAAGCCCCCTTCTCAACCTCATTCCTGTCTGTGTTGTGCTTCTTTCCAGAAGTCAGAACAAGGATGTTTGTCCCAGAAAAGAGCTGCCCCACCTTCACAGGGTCCCTTCTCCAGCCACATCCTGCTGTTCCCAACAATCCTTGCTTGGCTCCACACCCATCAAGCTGTCACACATACTCATTAACCCCTTGATCTTGTCTTCTCCAGCTCCCAGGGGAGCCGACTGCATCCTCCAGCTCTCTTTGGAGCCTGAAAATCCTGCACTCCCAGCACTGTGAGAGCTGGATATTCCTGTGTGCAAAAATACCGTCATATTTGGTTTTCTCAGAAATTTGTTCTTCGATGTGTATCTGGGAAAAGCTGATTTTACACTGATCTTGTTTTGTTTATTTTTTGTTTGTTTGTTTTCTTTATGGGTGACAGAAGGAGGAATAAATAAATAGGATAAAATGTTCCTTCTCTTTTCATGTCTTAGGCCACCATGGTAGTTTTTCGAATTTTTTAGACATTTTCCTGAGATTAATCATTGAAAAACATGCAATTTCCCCCCTATTAATATTACAGAAATATTAGCTTTTTAATTCAGAGTTAATTTCTTTTGCCATTTTCCTGCATTAGAAATGAAATGTGGTGTTTGTTTAGGTAAAAAAATTGGTATTTCAAGTCAACACAGAAAAGTTCATCCTCCCTCACCTGGAAAAACCAACCAACTTCCAGTATTTTGTCCCTTTCTTCCTGCAGAGTCAGAGTGCAGGGCGAGTTCACCCTGTGTTAGCACAGCCTGCAGAGGGCAAAGAAGTTTATATTTGAGTTGAATTATCCACGGGTAGGACGTTTCTCTAATGCCTTGAGATCCTGATTGGAGTGACTTGGCCTCTGGGTTTCTGTGTGCAAGGTTTGTAAAATTTTTTTTAGACAAAAAAAACCCCCATAAATTGCTGAAGAGGGGACGGGGAGTGTCTATGGTGAGTTTTTCTGCCTTCAGTTGCACATTCAGCCATGAGGGTCGTGTTGGTGGACCTGGAGGGACCTGGGGGATGGAGTTTGTTTAATCATTCATGTGTGCAGGTGGAGTGTGTGGTTGGCAGGGCTGAGCATCCCTTGGGCCATGGAGTCCTCCAGGTCACACCGATCCAAACGTGCTTACTGGGACACCTCTGGTGGCTTTGTGTAAGATCTGATTCATTTTTTGGGCCTGGTGTTGCCCACAAAGCCAAGAGCAACAGTCTCATCACTGAGAATGATGTTTATTGTGACCTGTGGCTGATCCATTCAGTCTTCTGCAGGCTCTCTGGGTCAGCATTTACCATCCTCAGGAAGGTTTGCTGGATTTGAGGCAGGAAAAGAGAAGGAAAGCAAGTGGAGTCCAATCTCAGACAGGAGGATGAGGATGCTCCAAGCTGTTGCTTGCTGGAGAAGTCATTTTTTTCCCAGCAGTGCTCTGATGGGTGACTCATTCTACACTGTGCTCCATCAGGAATGAACCCTCTGAGCAGACCCCCATCCTTTGCAGGAGGCACACCAGGGGTTAAGCAAATCCTTAGGCTGTTTGTGTGGACCTTGGGGGTTTTTACTGAGCACCTGGGGGTTTTTACTGAGCACTTGGGGGTTTTTACTGAGCACCTGGGGGTTTTTACTGAGCACTTGGGGGTTTTTACTGAGCACCTGGGGGTTTTTACTGAGCACTTGGGGGTTTTTACTGAGCACCTGGGGGTTTTTACTGAGCACTTGGGGGTTTTTACTGAGCACCTGGGGGTTTTTACTGAGCACTTGGGGGTTTTTACTGAGCACCTGGGGGTTTTTACTGAGCACTTGGGGGTTTTTACTGAGCACCTGGGGGTTTTTACTGAGCACTTGGGGGTTTTTACTGAGCACCTGGGGGTTTTTACTGAGCACTTGGGGGTTTTTACTGAGCACCTGGGGGTTTTTACTGAGCACTTGGGGGTTTTTACTGAGCACCTGGGGGTTTTTACTGAGCACTTGGGGGTTTTTACTGAGCACCTGGGGGTTTTTACTGAGCACTTGGGGGTTTTTACTGAGCACCTGGGGGTTTTTACTGAGCACTTGGGGGTTTTTACTGAGCACCTGGGGGTTTTTACTGAGCACTTGGGGGTTTTTACTGAGCACCTGGGGGTTTTTACTGAGCACTTGGGGGTTTTTACTGAGCACCTGGGGGTTTTTACTGAGCACTTGGGGGTTTTTACTGAGCACTTGGGGGTTTTAACTGAGTGCTGAGGTGGTTTTTTTTTTGGGAAGTAGCCCTTCCACAGAGCAGGAATGGGAGATTGGAAGGGAATCTCATAGGGGATTGTGTTTAACCCCCTTTTCCAACCTTGCTTGAAGTGGAACTGGATAAGGCAGATGAGGATGCTCTTTGGGAAAATGTCTTGGTGGAATAGAAGTGAATTATGCCAGATGAAAACTGAAAGAAGGAAAGGGGAAAAGGAAAAGGAAAAGGAAAAGGAAAAGGAAAAGGGGAGAGGAGAGGAGAGGAGAGGAGAGGAGAGGAGAGGAGAGGAGAGGAGAGGGTTTTAATACATCACCTGGTTGTTACTGATATCACAACTTTTTTGAATTTAGCATATGAATAAACAGATTTATTCCAGAAAATAATCAGAGGTCCACAACATCCTCTTGAATAACAAAGCTGAAGGTCAAGTGTTCGACAAATGCATGTGTTTTATTTTGAAATAATTTAAACCTCAAGGGGATTTTATGTGTTTACCAGGACATTTCATATTGCTGTCTGCTTATGTTCTCTCTTTGTTCACAAAACACAGATGCAATTTGTACATGGAGACTTTCCCTGTTCGCATCCTGTGATCTTCAGGCATTCAGTCTTGCAGAATAATGAACAAGTAATGTCATGCCTCTTTCTTAGATTGCAATGTCACAAAATGGGGATTTTATTTCTAGATTTAGGATGATGAAGGGGGAAAAAATAAATCTAAGTTCCCCAATACACATCCTTAGGGGTTAAACTAGCTGAGGAGGAATTTCCATCATCCTTTCGAAGTTATTTAATGAATATTGATAAGCAAATAAGTCCAGAAGGTTAAGATGGCACATGTGACTCTCTGTGCTTTGCCACAGCAAACAGTTCCATGAAGTTGGAGTGGTGCTGAGGTTTGAGTACCAGGAGTGCTCTGCCACCTGGTCCCATGGCAACAACGATGTCATGAAAGGTGCAGACAAAGCAAACCTGTTAAAACATTCAAGAGGTGCAGCATCGAGCAAGTGCTTTGTTTCAGCTGCATTCCTCCTTTTCTTTCTCTTAAGCTGCAGGAAACAGTGACCCTGCCTTTTAAAAGGTGTTAAAAATGGTAATAGCCCCCATTTTGGTTAAAAAATGGAGAAATCTGTTGCTTTGAGAGGAGGGGATTGTGGCTGGAGCCCAGTCCTGCTTCTGGCAGAGAAATCCAACCAGCAGCACAAGAAGGAGCAGCAGCTTTTGTTCCTGGTGCTGAGTCCCAAGAGGTGCAAACTGAAAAATCCAGGATATGGCCAAAAATAGCACAGAGCTGTTCTGGGCTGCCTAAGCTTGTACCAGCCCTGAGTCAAAATGCTGCTTCTCAAGGCATTTTGGAGCATGGCTTCATGCAGGACTTCAGAGGACACTCCTTGAGATGACGGAGCAAAGATATGAAATGAAAGGGGCAATAAAAGTTGTTGTAAATCTGGTGAACACAAACTCTGCTGCCTGTGGGATGGGGGGGAGGGGAGGAGGTAAATTAGGGTCACTGGTGGAGGTGAACCTGTCCCTGGTGGAAGGAAGGGGGTAAGAGCAGCCTTGCACTGCACTTGCTGGTGCAGATGTGGATTCCACACCTCAGATCCTGAGTTCAGTTTTGGGCCCCTCATGACAAGAAAGACATTGAGGGGCTGGAACTTGAAAAGGGCAACGGAGCTGGGGAAGGGTCTGGAGCAGCAGGAACAGCTGAGGGAGCTGGACAAAAAGAAGCTCAGGGAGGACCTTACTGGTCTCTAAAACAACCTTGAGAGGAGGTTCTATCCAGGTGGGGAGGTCTCTTCTCCCAAGTAGTGAGCAATAAGACAAGAGGAAACAGCCTCAAGTTGTGCCAGTGGAGGTTTTGGCTGGATATGACAGAAAATTGTGGGTGGTCAAGCATTGGAAGAGGCTGCCCAGAGCAGCAGTTGATTCCTCATCCCTGGAGGGATTTAAAAGATGTGTAGATGTGGCATTTGGGGAGATGGTTTAATGGTGGGCTTGGCCGTGCTGGGTTACCAGTTGGACTTGGTTGTCTTAAGTATCAGTTCCAACCTAACTGGTTCTGTGCTCCTGTGGCAGCAGGAACCCAGCTGGAGCAGGAGAAGCTGGGGTTGTACTGCCAAGAGATGATCTCTGTTATGGTAGTTGTGTGGGGAGGGACTCCCAAGAATCATCAGGGATTTGTGAAATCAATCCTCTGAGAGCCTCCCTGGCATGCAGGAGTGGAGCCTCTTCCCAAAATGCAGCTGCTCTCAGTGTGATTGCCCAGCAGCAAAGCCTCTGCCTGACATTTCATTTTGGTGTGTTTGGGGCACTGCACGTGGCTGCAGTTGGGTCACTGCACAGGAGGTAAAGTCATCTCAGGTGGTTCCAGAGGTGCTGAGGGATTCTCTACCCATCCAGACTGTTTCATGTCTGAGGCAGTGTGGTGGTTTTCACCCGGTGTCCACCCAAACCTCCAGGCTCCCCCTTTCCCGAGGGAAAGGAAAAAGAAAAAAGGCAAAGAAACAGATGAGAGATAATGGCAAAGCAAACTCAGAGGGGCTAAATACTTAAATTTATTACTAACAACAGAAGAACTAAAAGTAATAAAACTAAAAAGTAAGAAAGAAATCAGTCCCAAGAACACCCCTCTCCACCCACTCCTCCCTCTTTCCAGCAGTTCCAGGGAGCAGGGAATGGGAGGTTTGCAGGTGGGTGTTGTTGCTGCCATTGCTCTTGTCCTGGGGGTCACTCCATGGGGGGCAGTCGGGTCTCTGCCCCCCGATGGGCTCCGTGGGCTGCAGGGGGACAACCTGCTTCACCACGGTCCTGCCCACGGGCTGCAGGGGGGCCACAGCTCTGAGTCCTTCCCCTGCTCCCCTGGGGTCCCTCCCACGGGAGACAGTCCTTGATAAACTCTCCAAGGTGAGTCCACCCCCTGGGCAACACTTCTGCTGGGGGAAAAACCTGCTCCAGGTGGGGCTCCTTCTCCAGGAGTCCTGGCTGCAAGTCTCTTCCAGGATCTCGCTCCATCCTGGGCCTCCCACAGGGCAACAGCTCCTTCTGCATCCACCTGCTCCTCCAGGGGCTGCAGGGGGGTTTGTGCGCCCCGATGGATCTCCAGGGGCTGCAGGGGCGGGAGGATATTAACTTTTAGTCTTTCACCCCTTACTCCAGTGTACAGTCCCTGCTTTTCCTCCTGCTCCAACCTTGGTGTCTCTCTCTGTGTTGTTATCCCACGGCTGCAATTTCCAACTGCCCCACACTCCGGAATTTTTAACTATGTTATCCCAGAGGTGTGACTGTGATTTTTAATTGGCTCAACTCTGTCCACCAGCAGGAGGTCCCTCCTGGCCCTGGCTGTCCTTGGCTTCACAGGACAGGAGAAGCTTCTGGCAGCTTCAAACAGAAGCCACTCTGGTAGCCCCACCTTCTACTAAAATTCAGCTACAGAAACCTCTGACAGGCAGCAGATGGCAAATGGGATTTGATATGGGTTGGTATGAACTGCTGAGATGTTTGAGAAGGTGGGAGAAACTGCTGAGTTGTTTGCCAAAGAGCAGGTCCCGGCAGGGGCTTGATGGGAGATTTTGATTCCAACGGTGATGAAGCTCCTCAGGGTCTCCTGCTTGATTTGTGACCAGAGTTAGAAGGAAAATCCAGCTCTGTCACATTGTCTGAATAACAGAAATGAAAGGAAGTGAGATTATTGAATTGCTGAGCATGGAAAATCCCCCCAAGCCCTGTGGAATAATGTGTTTTAGTGATGCAGTACAGTTTGTAAAGGTCAGTTTGCACTTCAATTGCAAATCCAGGTTTAAAGGTTGTAAAGGACATGGGAAAAATAGTAATTTCTTCCTTTTTTTTAAAATTTTGTTTTTCCTTTTGTAATTACTTCTTGGAGTGCTGATAATGTTTCAGACTCATTTGTAAAAACATTTCACAGCACTATAGCAACAGGCATTTTAAAAACCTTGGTAGAAATGTCAAAAATCGAGGTCCTGGTTTTATTTCTCCATTTTTCAGATGGACAAAATAAGCCTTGTGAATTTTTAAGGTTTTACAGGGAATTAATCTCAGAGCTGGGAAGCAGTCTGTTGTGAAAGGTTCAGCCAAATAAAAAAAAAAACAAGTTTAAATAAAAAGAAGGCAATTTTTTAAATTTTTTTTTTCTTATCCCTTTTTACCAACATTCTGGTGTTCCATCATCTTTACTGACACAGGGTTGGGACTGCAGCGTCTTTGCATCCTGCTTAAATCTAGAGTTGACTGAACTGACAAGAGAAAAGGTTTCCCACAATGAGCAAATGACCAAAGAACTGGAATAACCTTTTTCCTCCTGCATAGCTTTGATTTGAATTGGGTAAGAAATGTTATTTTTAAGTAGATGAGTAGATGCCTTCTGCTCAGGCTCTCCCTTCCCACAGATGGCAGCCCTCCCATAGCTCCCTATAACTCTTTTCCTTGGCTCTGCCTCAGTGACCACACTGCTACCCAGCCAATTAGCACCAGGCTATGCTAACTGTGGCACTGAAAAGTGAATTTGAAGTGAATTCGTGTAGCCAAAGACTTTTTGCACAGGCACAGTTTTACTGTCTTGGTAAGAGGCTTGTAAACCTTAGTTGTTAATAAGACAACCTGACTGCAACAAAAACAAAAATGAGAGTTTATTCCTCTTTGTCTGAAGTTCCAGTTCTACTCAGGAATGGCAGAAAAGTCATTAAATGTTTCCATTCTTGCATCTTTATGTTCCCCTGCGTGGGGATTTCAAGAGTGCAAGAAAGGACTGTCTTAACAAACACTTCTACATATTTTCTAGAACTCATACACTCCATCAAAACTATCTAAAAACACACAGCTGTAGCCAAGTATCAGCCAAGACATATTTTGTAATTTTTGTGAATTCACACAGTGCTTCTCTATCTGAATTTCCTCTTCATTAATAGAACCCTTCACTTGTGTCATTCCATGGGATACCAGCAGGTTCTCCTCTCAGGTCACTGTTGGCCAAGGTCATTTTGCAGCTCCCGTCATTATCACTGAGGCTTCGTCTTGGAAGCTGCTTCTGACTTCTTGGGCTGAAAACCTGCCCGGGTTCCAACACCACTGGGCTTTCTTCTGTCTGGGCAGCTGGGGGCTTTTGCATCCCACCTCTTCCCAAATCTAAGATGACTCACATGCTGAGCCAGGGGAGTTTGGGAGATGGGCTATGATGTTGCCACCCAGTAATCCCAGTCACACTCCCAGCCCCCTGGACATGGCTCGGGAGGGAAGTGCTCGGAACACACGTCATATAGGATGGTTAGTGCTTGTTAGTCACAGCCAAGGAAATGTCAGCTGTGGTTCAGCCCAATTTTTATGAAGCCACTGGGGCTCATTTTCTTTCTGCTCAAGCAGTGCAACGCACAAGCATTATTTTAGCATTTAACTGTATGTTTTTCCCCCAGTATATAACTATATATAGATTGTGTATGTAGGTGTGTATGCATAAGTGTGTCTGTGTACACTACCCCTACATAAATATATAAAACATTTTATTAGCTCTATAAAATAATAATTTTGTGCTGTGTTTCCAAGTGTCTTGTGTGTTGGTGTGAGGAGTGTCTGCCACGCAGACTCATAAATTGAGGCACGGAAAGGGATGAAATGAAATGAGATTGGGATTTTTATGTCTCCAAACACCCATCCAGCAGCTTTAGGGACACAGTTTTGTGGCCAGTGGAGCAGTCACAGTGCCTGATCCTGCTGCAGTGTTTTCTGCTCCCACTGAGAAAGTTTCCTCCTGTTCCATCTTGCAACACAGAGGTAAGAGAGATGAGAATACAACCTGATCTGGGGAGTTGGAACTAGATAACCTTTAAGGACCTTTCCAACCCAAGTCATTCTATGTTTCTTATAAGGGCAGAGATCATTTTATGTGGATAATCAGGATATATCATCAAAGGGTTATACATCTCCTCTTCCATTTCTAATATGTAAAATTCATTGCATATTGAATGTTTTAGAATTGGGATGTTCTCTCATTCAAGAGTGCTGACCATCTTTTTTCCCCCTTTGTTGGTAAGAGATGCAATGGGTACATCGAGTGCTCTTCTTACACTGGTCAAATGGCAAGATGATGGATAAGGAGGAAAAAGAGATGCTGCTGCTTGTCAGTGATGCTTACATCCTGCTGAAAGCAAAACACAGTACATTTACTAGGAAGGCATTCCTGAATCCAGCTGTGAGATCACAGAGTTACTGTGCAGCTCTTAGAAATCCACAGCATCTCTTCTTGCCGTCGTCCACATTTCCTTTTCATGGAAAGGACATTTCCCCTAGACTGGTCCCAGCAATTTTCCCAATCTGCCCATCCAAAGAACATGCAGAAAGCCAGATCAGCACCTGCTTCCCTCTGCATTCAGCAGAGGCTGTGATGTGGAGAGGGCTGGGAAGAGCTGGTTTATGCATGAGCTGCTGTGCCTGCTCAGCAGAAGCAGATTATTCCTGTGCAGATGGGTCGTGTTCCCAAAAAAGTGCACCTTGGTGGTTTGTCTCTTCAGCCTCTTCCCTCCATATTTTGCAGGACTCAAGGCAAATGACAAGTACCCAGGATCACAGGCATTTATTGCTGTGTAACTGCAGGGAGTGTAGTTCTATTATTCAGAGGTTTCCTGCTCGTGGGGAATTGTGTCTTGGGCTGCGTTCAGACTGTTCTTCCTCCTGGATTTTGGAAGCCACTGGTCAGACTCAGTCTGTGTTGGCTCAGCCCTGACTTCTTATTTTCTAGAGAAGAAATTATTCCATATTGATGAGGCTCAAAATAAAAAATCCATGGGAATAAAGGTGTGGTGCAAAGAGCTGGTTCCTCTGTTGGGTAATGCAGGATGCTCTGAACAGTCCACCAGGAGCTGTCCTTGCTGGATCGTGGCCAAATCTGCTGCTTTTACATGTTGATCAACACCAAAACAGGAGTATTTATGGGGTCAGATGGAGCTCAACAGGAGCCAGAATATACCCTAATGGCTTTAGGGTCTTGCAATGTGCCCTCCTCACCCCTTGCAAAAAGAAAATGGGAAGAGGAGGAGGGTAAGCAGGGAAGGTTATCAGCTCTGTGATGCCTTACATGTGAATGTTGCCCTAGAAAAGAAACCTCCCTTGAGTCTCCCATAAGATCATGGACCATGAGATGCTTGTTGTGGCCCAGGGTGGTTGTGGATGCCTCATTCCTGGGGATCTTCAAAGCAAGGTTGGATGGGGCCCTGAGGAACCCGGTCTATGGTGAAGCATCCCTGTCCATAGCAGGGGGTTGGAACTAGATGATCTTTAAGGTCCCTTCCAAGCCAAACCATTCTATGAGAGGCACCAGAGCTTCTGATGTTTCCTCCCTGAGGTTTCTCTGTACACACAGTGTCTTATTAACATGAGCATGAGCTGTTGGACCTATCAAGAAAACGTGGCAGCTCAATAAATGATGATGCAGGCAGCATTTTATTCATAAATGATGGTGCAGAAGAAGGCAGAGAGAAGGAGCTCAAGGAGGCATTAAATCTGGCATTTGTAGAGTGGGAAAATCATCAGCATGAGGGGGAGCTGGAACATGCTGGACTGTTTATTGTGAGAGAGGAGAGATTTATGACAAGCGTGTGAACGGCTCACTGTTTTCCCCATTGCCTTCTGTTTTCGCGGAGAAATAGAGTTTTGAGCTGAACTCAAAGTTTGCCTAAGCAGGAACAAAACAGTGCTCAGAGAAACCAGGGGGAAAAAAAATAAATAACCTAAGCAAAGAACCTCATATTACATTTTAAACTACCCCTGGCACAGTGTGAGATGATTGTAAAATCACAAAGATGCCTAGAAAACACAAACTCTGAATAATTCCTGGGCGAAATGAAGAACAGGATTGACTTCAAAAGAATGCTGTACGTAATAAAGCCAAATAAAACACAGAAAGCTGACTCCAGCCTTTCATTTGTACCCATAAACATTCATGTTTGGTTTTTTTTTTCCAGGCCCTTCTTCCCTCCCTCATCAATTGGCTTCACAAAAATCACTCCCTTTCTTCATGGAAATATGAGTCCATGGCTTTTAAAGCCCAGGGCCTCCCACCCTGGTGGATGCAGCAGCACATCCATGCCCTGATCTACCCTCACTGTCACTTGTCCCCCGTGCATTCTTATTTACTGTACTGGTGAATTTGCTGTATTTTCTTGCCCACTCTTTAATATTTTTTTCATTTGTTCTCCTGAGAAGCAGCTGAGGGAGTTGAGGGTGTTTAGCCTGGAGGAAAGGAGGCTCAGGGAAGACTTTATTGCTCCCTATGACTCCCGGAAAGGAGGGTGTAGTGAAGTGAGGTCGACGTCTTCTCCCAGGTAATGAGTGACAGGATGAGAGGAAATGGCCTCAAGTTGCACCAGGGGAGGTTTAGGTTGGGTATTAGGAAAAATTTCTTCATGGGAGGGGTTGTCAACCATGGAACAGACTGCCCAGGGAAGTGGTGGGATCACCACCCTTGGAAATGTTCAAAGAACGTGTGGATGTGGCACTTTGAGGACATGGTTTAGTGGTGAACAGGGTGGTGGTGTTGGGTTGATGGTTGGACTTGATGATCTTAAAGGTCTTTTCCAGTCTGCCTGATTCTGTGATCTAATATAATCACATATTATGACTTCCTTAATTAAATGCTGATTGCATGGACGAATCAGTTCCCTGTGACCAGTGATGACTGGTTTTATAAATGGCTCACTTAACCAAAGCTGTCAGACCTGGGCAAATCCTACCCGTGGAGGAAGGTGTCTGTCCATTGTCTGAGGTTTATATTCAGCCATTTGTGTGCACTAGTAAGTGTTTTCAGTATTTAGAGAGGTGCTGTTTGGTACAGAAATGGCTGAGGGCTTGGGAATAATGCACACTATTTGTAAGGAGCTGTATTTTCCCTCAGTGGTAGGCTGGGATTATTTTGTGGGTTTGTTTGTTGGGGTTTTTTAAGGACTGGAGTAATTCTTAATCCAATTTACTCGTGACAGCTGTGATTACTCAATATGGGAAACAACAATGAACAGATTATTTTTAATCCTTTTTTAATCATTTGCTCCTCTTTAGTTTTTTGCTGTTAACACACAGCTGCAGAGTCTGAGCTGTGTATTGTGCAACGTTTAACTCTGACTTCTGAAATCCAGATTGGTGAGAATAAGGGCAAACAAGCACAAAACCAATGTATACAATCCTTTATTTAGCTATGAAGCCTGAAGACTGGCCTCATGGCCACCCCAATCCCTATTTTATTTAAAGAGATGTTTAGAAATAAAGTATTTGTTTGTGTATAATCCAACATTATTTTATCATTAAACAATTTGTAGCAATGTCTTTCAAATGCTGCAGTGCAAGATGATTCGTTTGGTGTGTCACCACCCTCCTTTTTTGCACTCAAGTTTTCAAGGGGAGGAACAGAGGAGCCCTCAGCACCCTCATGCCCCACCAGAGCACCCAACACGGGCACTGGCTGAGGCTTTGAGCTTTTGGAGGATGTTGGCATCTCCCTTTTTACAGGTGTAGGTAGAACAGTGCATGTTATTTTATCCATCCTGTTTCCAAGCCCCTTTATAAGAGGAAAACTGGAATTCTTGGGTAAAGAACCCTGTTGTTTCTCCCTCTGCTCATTCCCAATCTCCCTTTTCCTCTTATTGAAGGATCACTGCCCTATCTGGGTCTAGGGCTCTTCTTAATGGGGTAATTAGGAGATGCCTGATTTAAACACACTAAAAAAAGGCCTGCAGTCACTTACTTGCTTATTTATTTTGTGACTTTATTCATTTATTTGCTTTAATAAATAACCTGAGTAGCTGGAAAATGTGCAAATGGCTGCAGTCCCTGAGTTGTCCCAGCCCCATCACGGGTCTCCTCTATTCCTCCTTTAAAAAGCTCCGTTACTGTCAAATTCACATTAAACAAAGAACCACAAAATAAAGTACAACATGCAAAAACATGTTCTATAAAATTCATCTGGTCTGGCCTTCAAACTGGTAAAGTAGCTGGGCTTAAATTTGGTCTTTTGACTTGAGTTCTTGACTAAAACCAGTGTTTCTGGGGAAAATATTACAAGTGAAGTTCCAAGCCCAAAATAATTCATCGTGGCTGGAACATTTGGGTTTGGCACACGCCCCTAAATTGATCTCTCTCCTGCCTCCATGGTGGTGATGTCCAAGCTCCTGGTATTTAATAAGTTTTGGTCAGCAGTCCTTTGAAAAGCAAAGTCAGGTTTGTGAAATTCCTGCAGCGTTCACTTCGCTGGGGTAGCTCAAAGCAGTTGTGATAGCAGGAAGGATGAGAAGGATTGCTGGGAGGTATTTTAGTCACTGTCAGAATCAGTATCTCACAATGCAAGAGGGCTGTGTCTCTCAGGCCAGCACTGGAGCAGTGTCAGGGGACTGAGGGATCTCACTGAGTCCATCAATTTTCATGGAATGTGTCCCTGGCATCTTCCAGCCCCCCCAAGCCTTGCAACACCACAGGGTTCTGCATTTTGTTGTTCCCCCAGATCTTGTTGGGACAAAAAGGAGCACATCATTTCTATGAAGCTGTTGTTTTATTGTGAGTCCAGGGAATGTTTTCACAGTCTGATTCTCCAAGTTATCTAATTACTGCAGAGAGGTTCATTAATAATACAGTCGAAATTGTTATTGCTGGTGCTTTTGTTTTGTTGGTTCCCAGTTAGTCAGGTTTTTGGTTCTTTTTTTGGTCTCTCCAAGGTGGGTTTTATCACAAGGTAGCACTGCTGTCATGGCCACTGATGAGCCACAATGAGTTGTGTTTACAGACCAGGAGGTGTGGTGTTCTCCTTTGGTTGCACTCATCCATGGCTCATTTTAATTTAGGTTTTAGACAGAATAGCTACTTGTTGTTGCTATAAATTGACACAAAACCGGGACAAATCTGGGCAGTGGCAAATGTCCAGACAATTGTTATTGCAGCTAAAATAAGCTCAGATGGGCTCAGGTCAAGACAACCTCAGCCAAGTCCTTGAGACCCTGTCCTGTCAGATCAGGCCAAAACCTGTGGCTTTTTACTAAATAACATCAAAATCATAGTCACTGTCTGCTTCTCTGGTCAGACTGGCAAAGGAGAAGCAACAAATTTTAATGTGACTAATGAAAAAAATGTGACTTTGTTGATTTGTAGGAAGTGGACAAATTACAGTACCTCAGGTTATCCCAGAAAACAGGACTGAGGCTAAAACTGAGGCTCTGTCAGGAGTTAAGCGCATAAAATAAATGACACTGTGCTATGCCCAGTCCTCCCAGATTTGGGAAACAATTTTGCAATAGAGAATGACTGACCCTGAGTGACCAATGTGCCCCTAATTAGAAACTGTGTTTGAGGAGCAAACATTATAGTTCTAAAAAGGCATAATGCTGTTGGCACACTCGGAGTGTAGCCCCGCTTTTCCAGGGTTAGTCACTAAATCTGAGGGCCATCAACAAATGGCACTTACGTGATTCACATCAATGAATAGCACAAGCAATCAAAAGGTCTTCCACAGCATTTTTTATTGTCAAAACATCTTCAAGTGGCTGTAAATAATATTGGCACATGGGTGTGTCCCTGAACAAAAAAAAAATACAAACAAAAGCATGTGCACAAGAGGACTTGCAGAATTTGATTAACAATGGGGTTTTATTTGTTTGGTTGTTTTTGTTTTATTTTGTTTTTGTTCGGTTTTGGTTTTTGGTTTTGTTTTGGTTTTTGTTTGTTTTGGTTTTGTGTTTTTGGTTGGTTTCTTTTTGTGTGTGTTTTTTTTGTTTTGTTTTGGGGGGGTTTTGGTGTTTTTTTTTTTTTTATTTTGGTTTTTTT
>VXAU01003914.1:186524-293752 GCA_013399695.1 Formicarius rufipectus | reverse complement strand
TTTGTTGGTTTGGTTTTTTTTGGTTTGGTTTTTTTAATTTGGGGTATAGCAAATGCTCACTATTTTTTTTCATGCCTGATAAATTTCAACTTACTCCCACTAGAAGTTAATATCAAAGGGAAACATAAAATGCCAGCTTTTTCCCTACAAAGATTTCCTTCACCCTGCCTGTTCTCCTCTTTTCTCCATGTCAGCTGGATCCAGATGTGGCCTCAATGTGGTGCAGCGATGGTGCAAAAAGGGGAGTTTCTAAACCTGGGTGTATATTTGTGCTTATAAAGCTGAACTCCAACTTGACTTATCTGTGTTTGATTTAGGTCGTTGAAACTCTGTGCCTGCGAGGTGGTTTGAGGGCAGAGGGAGAAAGGAAGTGGGGAGGGAGGAGAGAGAGCAGGAGGTGGATGCTGTGTCCTGATTCTCCCACAAAACCCCAGGTCTTCACTGATATGCCACACCAGGAGACTCAGTAGCTGCCTGTAATTTGGCAATCAGCCCCGTGGAGCTTGACCAAATGTCCCACCCAACGTAAATTCTTCCATGTTTCTGAGATAAAGCAAAAAAACCGGGTATTTTCCAAGGCCTCATATTATTGCCCAGACACATGGACAGCTGTGTTACAGAGAAACTCTGTCCCGTGCCATTTGATGAGGCCACCTCAATAAAAGATTTTCTTGCCCAGAGGATTATACTGATCACATGCAGCTCTCAGTAATACAGATTTAATCTGGTTTACCCTCACCCCCTTGTTGAGGATTCAGCTTTCTTTTTTTGGGGTGATTGGTCCCACCTTACCACACTGGGTTTAGCCTTTGCTTTCAGAAATGGTAGGACTTTCAACCAGATGGATTTCAGTGAGACTGATGGGGATGTTTGGGGTCTGGGCAGTACCTGCTCTGTCTGGCACACAGCTCCTCACTCACCCCTGTTTCAAAGCTCTGATTCCTTTGCTTCTCCCAAAGAGCCTCCCCAGAGAAGGAAAAATAGAGGCTGTCCCTGCCTTCTCTGCTGTCACCACCAGCTGATGCTTGTTTGGAGAGGTTTTTGGTGGCTTTTTTTCTTTTGCCTTCTGGGAGTCTCCTGGAATTTCCTTCATTTTTTGGTCCTTCTTCCAATTCCTCCCTCATTTCTTGATTTACCTCAAAGGGTTTTTCAGTCTCCTCGCCCAAGACTTTTAATTGTCCTGGCACTGAACTAAACTATTAGGAAATTAAACTAATGAGAGTTGAAACATCTCGTCTTTCTCTGCCTGGCAGTGTGGTATTCAAACTCTGTGTAATCATTAGCACACAGTGAATCCTAAATTTCATGTAAAAATATCATTTATTAATTAAACTTTCTCTGTCATGAACGTTGGACTGATGCTTGTGGCTCATTGCTCGTGTGGGGACAGTCTGGGTGGTGATCAATCACTTTGGGATGCAAAAGGATTTGTGGAGACTGACCTCCATAATCCACTTTTTGAGGGATATGGAAGGAGAAGGGTTTTTCTCCCCAGGGGCTACTTCAAAGCAGAGTGTGAGCTAATGCAGTGGCAGGCTGAGAGCCCCGGGGTGTGTTCACACGAGACAAATAGGACGGTGCTGATCTCTGCAGAGGGGCCAAGAGGGACGCTTCTGCAACCCAATTAGTCACTGTGGCTTTTTTCCATGAAGAAATGTCTCCTATGAAATCAGAGATTGATACCAGCCAGCTCCAGGCACAGGAACCACAGGATCACAGAATCATTTAGTTTGGAAAAGACCTAGAAAAGATCATTGAGTCCAACCGTTACATCATCGAGACCAACATTTAAATTTTTCCTGGAGGAATTTTCTAAACAAGAGATTGGTGGAAAAACCAAGACCATTTCCATGCACAATCCCAACTGGATCACCAGGGATTAGGGCTGGAAACCACAACCCCATCCCTCTTCCCAGAGGGGCCTTCACCAGAGTTCATCAGTGAAGACTCTCACTGTGCCACTCACGGGGAAACCATCGCTCTGTCTTTAACAAAACACACAAAAAGTTAAAAACTTGAAGCCTGTTAAACCTTTACATTTGGCTTGGAACCTCAGGTGTTATTTCCCCAGGGGTGCAGCCCTCAAAAATCACCTCTAACAGACCTTCAAGCCACGTGCTGCCTCTGCCAAGCCCTCAGTGTTGAGTTTCACCTGGAACAAACCTGGGATGCAGCTCTTGGTGGGGTAAAGCTTCTCTGTGCTTGAGGATTTCCTGTCTCCAGAGTGGTGAACACAGCAAAGAGAAATCAGCAGGGCTAAAGCAACCAGCCATTCCTGCCTGAGCAACCAGACATTTCCAGGCTCCCTCAAAACATCTCTCAACATCTCCTTCTTCCTCCAAGGCTGGGACATGCCAGCATGGGTGGACACAGATTTCATGGCTCCTCCAAAATGCCAAGGGTTTTTGATCTTGGCTGCCTTTCAGAGCCCAAACTTGAGGTCCTCAGCATGCCATGCCCCTTCCCTCCCTTCATGCACAGCTGAGTTGTGTTGCCATCCATCTCCTCACCTCCTACACAGACAGAACAGGGGACAAGGCAGTGAGGGGGACCTGCCAGCTTTGCCAATGAGTTTCCTCTGGTGAACCTCAAATTAGAGGTGGCTTTTCTTTTTACATTTCCTTGCATTAATGGAAAGGAGAAGAATAGTTGTGGTGTTGTGTGTGTGAGCAGCTCTAGTGCTGGATTTGCAAAGCAAGTCAGAAAAGCAGTGCTTGTGTATGGGGGGATAAAGTGAGGAGGAGGAGGAGGATTGTGTCAGCAGACCAAGCTTGGGCTTTGCCTCTTAAAGATGGGTATTTCAGTACTGTGCTGTTCAGCAAGGCCTGGTCTAGCTCAGACTGGGTGTTAAGAGTTGGCATCTTTTATTAGACCAAGTGTTAGAGTTGTAAAAATAGATAAGTTTTCTTTAGATGTACAGGAACTGTCTTGTAGGCCCTAAAGCTTCTTGCAGCTCTGCCACTTGTTTTGATAAAAAAAGGTTACCTCTGCCTAAAAATGTCTTACATATGTTCTCAGACCAGCACGACTACAGCAATTTACTATTTGTTATCTTGGAAGAAGAGGGAGAGTGTCCAGGCTATTCTAGAATAAAAACATTCTTTTTCTGCAGGTGGTTGTTGTGATTCCAGGTTAGGACTGTATTGCAGGGCTGGGACTGCAGGGGATCTTTCTGGGAAACTTACAGGCTGCTCTGCAAAGCTGAAAATGTGACTTAAAGGATGGAAAACCTAAGGCGAGTTTTAGACTGTAAAGCTGTCAGCTGAAGGACTGAATCCCTCTCTTCTCTGGGACTGGCTGGTTGAAGCCAAGAGGAGGAGTAGGACACTAAATCACTGGGGAGCACAGATTGCTGGGGGGAGAAAAGGAAATTGTCTCATGTTAAATGGCAGAGGGGAAAAAAGCCAGCAGCTAATGCTTGTTCTGTGGAGCAGAGAGAGCCAAGGTGTGTTCACAGGGAGTGGTGACAACTCAAATAGCTTGTTGCAGTGCCAGGTGTGAGCCCTTCAGTCCAACATCAGGGATAATAAATGGGGTAAGAAATGGTGATAACCAGAGGATGTCATGTGTGTCTCATGCAACGCTTCCCATTGCTTCCCTTCTGTCTTCCCTTTCTTCCCCTATTTCCATCTCTTCCTTCCCCTATTCCCTTCCCTTCCTTCTCCTATTTCCTTCTTTTCCCTTCCCATCCCCTCCCCTCCCCTTCCCCTTCCCCTCCCCTTCCTTTTTGCCCTGGAGTTGCATTTGGAGACATGGGAAAACTGCAGAGCTTGGGGGGTTGGGAGATTATTTGTGATCTTGAAAGGAGTTCATCAAAGGGTTTGGGGCCATCAAGGCAAGGAAGATGTGGAACCCTTGCAACAAGTTCAGAGAAGGGCCAACAAAGATGCTCCAGGGGCTGAGTCCCTCTGCTCTGGAGACAGGCTGGGAATGCTGGAGGTGTTCAGCCTGGAGAAGAGAAGGCTCCAGGGAGACCTTGGAGCCCCTTCCAGTGCCTAAAGGGGCTCCAGGAGAGACAGAAAAGGAGTTTGAAAAGGGAATGGAGTGATAGAACAAGGGGAAATGGCTTCACACTGGGAGAGGACAGGGTTAGATTGGATATTAGGAAGAAATTCTTTACTGTGGGGGTGGTGAGGTCCTGGCACAGGTTGCCCAGAGAAACTGTGGCTGCCCCATCCCTGAAAGTGTTCAGTGCCAGGTTGGACAGGGCTTGGAGCAACCTGGAACAGCGGAAGGTGTCCCTGCCCATGGCAGAGAGGTGGAACTGGGTGACCTTTATGTTCCCTTCCAACCCAACCCATTTTATGGCTCTGTGATTGACTGGAGGCAATTCAGAAGAGATCAGGGCTCTGTTTTGCATTCACTGTTGGCAGGTGGAGACATCACTGCCCTGGGTCTTCTTTGACCCTTCTGGACTCAAAGCTAGCAAAGGATAATGTCTTTGACATCACACAACACGATTAGTTTAATTCTATCTTTTAACTGAATCCTGGAGATAGTTTTCTCTCTCCCAGCCCTGGTGACTTTCCCCAGGAGACTGCGGGGGACGTGTAGAGCCAGGAACAAGAGGGACTTATGGAGTTGACCAGTCTGGTTTGTTCCTCACACTTCATCCATTTTCTTCCATTATCCTCTCTCACATTCTGTTTACCTGTTGCCTTTTTAGCTTTTTGGGATTTTCCACAGTTAGTCTTTGCTTGGTTTGTGTAAGGGTGTCAAAACATGAAGGCTCCCTAAAATACTGTATTTGCTTAAAAAAAGCAACATAAAAAAACAATTAAAAAATAATAATTAAAAAAAAAAAAAGCCAGAGATGTTCTTTATTTTCCTCGTGTGGGGGATTGAGAAACCCTACTGATGTTGCCAAAGCTATTTTAAGCTATGAGAACACAATACATTTGAAAGTTTAATTGCTTGCTGAATAATGTAAGCTGTCAAAGTAAATACTCAAGGTCTTGCATAAGGGAGAACATTAGGGGGAAAAAAAAAAAAAAAAAAGAAGTAAAACAAGGCAAAGCAGAAATGTGAAGTCAATCAGAAGTGGAATCACACCTTACCCAGCATTAGCAGCACCTTTATTTTTGCAGTCAGTGATTGCAGCAACAAAGAGCCAGCAAAGGTGTCAGGGATAATTTTATTTTCCACAGTATTTAGAAATACATGGCTGGGCCCCACAGGTGTAGCTGCTGAGTGATAAAAAACTCCCTCTCCCAGAGGGCTGCAGGCTCCCTTTTCCTCTGCCATAGCAGAGGGAACAGCTCAGGTCCATTACGCAGATGTTAAAAGCTCTCAACCTGCAGAATGCAAAAGAAAAGTGAGTGGAGGGGTGGAGATGGACAGGAGGCTTTGGGCTGCACAGGTGGAAAAGGGACCAGTGGCTGCCTTAGTGTTTTGGTTGGTTGGGGTTTTTTGGGGTTTTTTTTGGTTTGTTTTTCCCTCATTGAACTAGAGGAACAGGTCTTTGTGAATTTTCTTTCTAAAGAAACAGGATCAGCAGCATGTGAGCTTTTAAAACAATTCCCTTTCAGTAAAAAGAATAAGGAAAACCTCTCCCGTCCCTGCAAAATCCAGGGAAACCTGGATATCAAAGGGTTTGGGGTTTGTGTTTTCCTTTTGCAGATCACTCCAATTTTGGCTGAGGTTGGTGAAGAAGCAGGGCAAAGTGGCAAGGATTAATGCTCTCAGCTAAGAGGAAGCTCAGAAACACTTAGCAAAAACCCCAGAATCAATGAAGTATTTCCACCCCATTGTTCTGCAAATGGATTTTAATACCTAAGGTTTTGAGTGACGTTAATTAAGACTCCTAAATTCCTCTAATGAAGCTGTATCTGTAGGTTGGGCTGATGGCCCATAATAACAGGGCTTTTTAATGGTGTTCTGTGCACAAGGAGATGTGTTGTTTTCTCATGTCTTGTTGCTGCCAACATCCACTTACCTCATTAGTCCCAGGAATGACACCTGCCTGTGGAGGGGACAAAGTGCCATATGTTCCTCCTCACTGCCTGCTGCAGGTAGAGATGTTCTGGTGACGTATCAAGTCTCTGATTCCCGTGGAGGTAGAAGAGGATTTCTGTGAAAATGAGCACTCCTGAAGGATGTTCAGCCAATCACACACACCTGAGAAGAGTCACTTTGAGCTCATTTGACCCTTGTGGTGAGATACCACAACAGGAATGGGATATGGATTGTACAAGTGCAGCGTGACATAATCAGAGAATCACAGAGCTGTTTAGGCAGCTTTGAGATCATCAGGTCCCACCATTAACCAAGCACTGCCGAGTCCACCACTAAACCATGACCCTGAGTATCACTTCTAAAGACTTTTTGAATACCTCCAGAGATGGTGACTCCACCACTGCCCTGTGCAGCTTTTTCCAATGCTTGACAACCCTAAACTTAAACCCTAAATATAAACATCCCCTGGTGCAACTCGAGACCATTTCCTCTCATCTTGGTGCTTGTTACCTGGGAGAAGACACCAACCCCACCTGTCTACACCCTCCTTTCAGAACAGAGAATGATTAGGTCCCCGCTGAGCCCCACCACCTCCCTCAGATACTCCTCATCAGACTTGTGCTCCAGATCCTTCCCCAGCTCCATTGTCCTTCTCTGGACACACTCCAGCCCCTCAATCTCTTTCTGGCTGTGACAAGCCCAAAACTGAACCCAAGATTGAAGGTGTGGCCTCATCCATGCCCAGCACAGGGGACAATCACTGCCCTGGTCCTCCTGGGCACACTATTGCTGATCCAGCCCAGGATGTCACTGACCTTCTTGCCCACCTGGGCACACAATGCCTCATGTTCAGCTGCTGTTGACCGGCACTTCCAGGTCCTTTTCCACTGGGCACTGCATGGTTTTGTTGTGACCCAGGTTCAGGACCTGACACTTGGCCTTGTTGAACATCATACCATTGTCCTCAGCCCGCTGATCCAGCCTGTCCAGATCCATCGGCAGAGCCTTTCTCCCCTCCAACAGGTCAACGCTCCTGCCCAGCTTGGTGTGATCTGCCAGCTGACTGAGGGTGCCATTGATCTCCTCATCCAGACCACTGATAAAGATATTAAACAGTTCTGGACCCAACTGAGCCCTGGCAAAACCCACTTGTCACTGGCTTCCTGCAGGATTTAACTCCTTTTCCCACCACTCTCTGGGCTTGGCCATCCAGCCAGTTTTTTACCCAGTGAACATTTCACCCATCCAAGCCATGAGCTCCCAGTTTCTCCAGGAGAATGCTGTGGGAATCAGTGTCAAAGGCTGCTTATATCTCAGCCACACAGAAGGCATTGCTGCCATGCCCTGCCTGGTTGTCCAGATTGGGATCTGGCTGGTATGTACCATGTCTCCTCTGGCTCGTAGGATCTGCTTACCTTTTCAAGGAAGAGGGGACTCAAGGGAGAAAGATAAATGCCCAGGTCTCGCTATGATGAACTAAACACTTCCTTGTCACCTAAAAAACAAGATTTGTATTTCCCAGCTCTCTTTGCCTCTTCCAGCACACACAGACACGCCTAAGAGGAGTTTTCCTCCACGATCTACTGAGTTTGAAAGGCAGGATAAGGACTGTGACAGCCCTGCAAAGTTAACAGGAATCAAAACTGAGCATTTCTAATGGCTTTTCTCTGTGTCTGCCATCAGGCCTGATCCTCATAAGTGATTTCACTTGTCAGAGCTAAGTGGCTGTGAAAATATTTCTACTCCAATGCCAAGCTGGCACAGAGATCAGGGAGGCTGCTGAGGAGACTGGAGAAGCTGAACACCCTGTGAGGCTGAGTCCTGCCTGGCAGGTGGTTTCTGTATGGCCCAGCACAAAGTTCTTGCAAAGACAAAGTGATATGAACAGGTTTTAAAAGAGGGCTTTGTTGGAACCTGGGCAGGTTTTCAGGCCAAGGAGTCAGGAGCAGCTTCCAAGACAGAGTCCTCAGTGATAACGATGGGATCTGCAAAATGACTTTGGCCAGCTGTGACCTGAGAGGAGAACCTGCTGATATTCCGTGGAATGACACAAGTGAAGGGGTCTATAAATGAAGTTAAAAATTAAGATAGATAAGAACTGTGTGAATTCACAAAAAAACCCAAAATATGTCTTGGCTGATACCTGGCTATAGCTGTGTGTTGTTGGATAGTTTTGATGGAGTGAATGAGTTCTAGAAAATATGTAGAAGTGTTTGTTAAGACAGTCCTTTCTTGTACTCTTGAAATCCCTGTGCAGGGGAACATAAAGATGCAGGAATGGAAACATTTAATGACTTTTCTGCCATTCCTGAGTAGAACTGGAACTTCAGACAAAGAGGAATAAACTCTCATTTTTGTTTTTTAATGCTGTCAGGTTGTCTATTTAACAACCAAGGCTTACAAACTTCTTACCCAGACACTGAAACTGTGTCTGTGCAAAAAGTTGATGCCTACAGGGCTTCCTGTTGCAAAGCACTGACCTGGTGTGGCTCAAGGAACTCAGCAGGAATTCCCAGGAATGGCAGGACAGAGGGGAAGATTTTCAGTGTTCACAGTTTTCACAGATTGTGGTGAAATTATATAAAAAGGAGATCCTAAGGAAGCACAAAACATAATCAAAGTCTATTAAAAAAAAGGTGTTTCTCAGTGAACCTTGTAGCACAGTCTGTTGCTTTTTTTAGAAATGAGGCTGAGAAGTGACTTGATTACAGAGTGTGAGCCCCTGTAAGGGGTAAAAGTGGTAGCTCTTCAATCTACCAGGGAAAGGAGTGAAATAAAAAGAGAGTAAGAAGTCAATATTAAAAAAAAAAAATACAATTAACAAATAGTCTTGAGTTGCTTAACTGGGGAAACCAATCCAAGGAAGGCCCTTTGGTGCTCCTTTGGACTCCACCAGTGAAATGAAAGAGGTTGAGAAGGTGTCTGAAAGGCTTCAGAATTGCTTTTTTTCTGAGGAGATATTCCCAGAACAGGAGGAAATGCTCCAACCCCATGAAGATGGGAATATGCTGAAGATGAGCAGATCCCCTCTCCTACCAAGGACATGTTTGAGCAGAGATGTTTTCACTGAGCTGGTCACACAAAAATGCTCTTTAGTCAAACAAGACATATAGTTGTCTGTATTTGATGGGATTATTCCCAGCTGGTGGCTCTATCCAGGTAAATCCAGTCCTTTATTTTATCACTCCCTTTGCTTTCTAATTTACAAAATTGATCCACTGCTACCTTGCCAAAAAAATGGTGTATTATTTACAGAGTGTTGGTTAGATAATGTTTGTGATGCTGAAGTCGAAGCCTGGCCCCCACCTCTTAATTTCTGATCACCCACCACATCACCAGTTATGGTTTCCATAAATTTTACCAACTAAAAAGTGGATGATATAGAACGTCTCTTAATGTTTCTGCTAAGACAGAAATCTTCTGCAATGTTTCTTTGGATCTTCCTTTTAAGACTCACAGGGTGGGTCATGGGAAGCTGCAATTAGAGGATAGAACACAAATATCAGGAGGATAAAGGAGAGTCTGTGGGCAGAGAGCACCTGGAAACGAGGAATAAAAATTGTAACAGTGCCAGAAAAGCATATCCTGGAGAACCCTGTCCCCTTTTGTTCTCAGACATCTTGGATTAAAAATAGAAGATAATGGAATGCAACGTCCTGCAGGAACCGTGAATAATTAGATGGATGATGTGCAAGAGCAAGTGGAGGTCACAGAGATAAACTATAATAATGCTTGAATTTATTGAGGGGGAAAAAAAAGAGCTGGAAATGACTTTGTCTGGCTTCTTGTTTAAATGGGAAGAAAACAAGATATATAAATCCTGAAAAGCAAAAGTTCAATTCAAGACCCCAGTGCAAATCAAGAGTAATTCCATTAAAGGTAATGGAATTACGTCAGTGGAGGACCGGAGGTAAGTTCAGACCCAATTACATCTCGGTCCTAAAATGAGATTTCAATATTGTTTGCAAGTATTTGTAGTGCAGTGAGAGCCCAAATGAGAGCATCATTCTGCTGGCCTGGGTGACACTCCCAAGAACCTTCAATACCAACAGACAGGTTACACCAAATAAGAGAAAAGATGCAGAAATTAGTTCTGGGCATAAGAGAAAGGCAAAAATGAAGCAGAGAAGAAGCTGAGATGTTAAACCAAAAGTAACCTGGGTCATTAATGCTTTTTTTTTTTCTTAAAACAGGACTAGAAAAGGAAAAAGAAATGCCGTGCCCTCTGCAGGACCAGTGTGCACCTGGGCAGTGCTGTCAGTGTGCAGGAAAGCTGCTCCCTGGAGTCAGTGGTGACAGGAAAACAAAACACAAAAAGGGTGTTTGAAAGTGGCATCTGATGGGAGAGAGTTGGATATTTGGCTGGAAGGGAGCAGGTCTCGGTGACCTCAGCTTTTTTTGATCTTTGCAAAATAAAGACACTGACAGAAAATTCAGGGTAGGAAAACATCTCCTTTTTTAAGGTTATTTCCTCAAGCTTTTTAAAGAGAATACTTTTGTTCCTTCAGTCAGCATCTGAAGAAATACTTATCTCAGCTAGTGCAGTCACACTGTTGGGTTTCATCTGTCATGCAGGTAAAGTTATTTTCTTTAACAAAGAAAATATAAAAAATTGATTTTACTGAATGGGGAATATGGAAAAAGCCACGGATCTATGAAACAGGTTTTGTTATGGTCAGTGCCTTCTCCTGAACCCACAGTTTTATTACTCTTTTATTAGGAATACTTAACATCTGTGTGGCTTCAGAGGGACTCTAAGATACTCTGAGTTTTAGCAATTAAGTGAAATACCTTGAATTTCTCCCAACCATTCCATCTGCAAAGAGATTTTCTCAAGAGACCACACGAGCTGTTACTGAACTGTTGGGCTCTTCTAACTAAGGATGTTGTCTGAACTCTGGTAAAGTTTTTATTTTTCCTAATTTACTGTCCAGGCTGATTTGGGAAACAGTAAAGGACTTGCTTTGACTTGAATGACCATCAGAGCCCTCAAGAGGACACAGGAAACATCAAGTGATAGTTCAGTCTGATTTAATAATAAAATTATGGGCTTCCCTTAGCACTGTGCCACAGTTTTTCAATGGCTAATTCCCAAACACGTGGAGGTTGTAGCTCTTGGATTGAAGTCTGATGGTGAGGAACAGCAGTTGTAGCTGAACAGATGTAGATCAGGGCAGGTTTCAATTCGCTGTGCCAAGCAATGGAGCTGGAACCACGAGCCAAGGGGAGCTGAAGAAATTGCTGCCTTTGATGTTAACAGGGGAGTGGGTAAATTAAGGGATTGTCTATGTGAAATACTGATTTTATTCTGGTCTGTGAGAGAGAGAGAGAGAAGGTGACTTGATTGGGAGATGAATCGATCTTTTTCTTTTCAAGTAATTTCCCTTTCTGTTTGCCATCCTCTTTGCATTTGGGGAGCTACAACACCAACCCTGAGAGTGATAAAAAGGCAGCTTTCCAGGGAGGGGAGGCAGAAGGAGAGAGGAATATTTCTGTAATATTTTTCTCTCCCTTTAGGAAAAAAAAACCCAAAAAACTTACTCCCCCATGGTGTTCCCTGCTACACACCCAGGCATTTGACAAGTCGATTTCGTGCCATTGTTCCAAAGCTGCTGCTGGGGATTGCTGGTTTTCTTTTCTGTTCTCCTGAACACAGTCCCAAGGACCTTTCTTTGTCATTAGCTCTGACATCTTCCAACCTCTAAAATAATAAAAATAAAGCACACTTCCAAAGTGGCATTAAATTAACATGTTAATGTAAGAGATTGATGTGGAGTAATCAAAGGAATACAGCCGATTCAGCAAGTTCCTTTTAGGGAAGTTTTTAGGGCAGATGAGATCCTGCACTGATGGAATTGTTTTTTGTGTTAGAGATAGTAAAAGGGCACTTTTCTGGAAGTCTCTTTGGTGAGGAAAGTGTTTTAGAACTCAAAGAGAGATCCTGCCACTGTGACAGAGGTGTGCTGTCAGGGGCACATCCAACCATCACACTGGGAGTCAGATGGCACTGGTTGCATCAGTCTCCTCTGAGCTGTTGCCAAAGTTCCCTCTCCAAAAAAAAAAAAACCAAAACCAAACAAACCAAAGTGATGTCCTCATAGCTGGAGAGAAGAGGCAGAGGAGATCCAGCATCATCGTGCACTGTGTCTGCAGCTGGATGGGATGCAGGTGGTAAGGACCCACCTGGGTGATGAGATTATGAGGCACCTCTACAGCAGAAAACTGAATCTCAGCAAGGGTGTAAAATCTGCCAAAATCTGAGCTGAAGCTGAGCTTGCCTGTGACAGTCACAGGGGGTTGAATGGCTGCAGCTGGTTTTGGGACCACCTTTAGTGCAGGCCTGTGGGATGGGCAGAGAGACTCGGGTCATTTGAGCTAACAAGGTGTAATCCCATTGTCTGGTCAAGCTGCTGAGAGGAGCCTGTAATCTCAAAATACCCAAACCAATGGGAGTTTAACAGGATGGAGTGTGTGGACAGGATATTTCTGTTTGTCAGTGCAGTTCAAAGTATCACCAGTTCTCTTACATGTTCCACTTAACCATGACTTCTTTTATTTTTATTTTGGTTTTTTTGGTCATTAATATGGGAAAGTAGACAATCAGGAAGCAGTATAAATTCCTGCTCCATAACAGCTAAGCCACCACCACTTACCTGAGATCTCATGTGCCTGAAGTTCTCCAGATTTTAATTGTACTCCAGAAGTCCATTTTCAGCCGAACAAAGTCTTCTGTCCATTTGGGAAAGAAAAGGGGGGAAATATATATTTAGGATCACTCCCTTTAGCTTCTTGCATTTCAGCCTGACCCTGTTTTGATGTAAAATCCTTTTATTTTAAAAGGAAGGGTCAGCCACATGCTTCCGTGACCTCTCTCCTGGTGCACTGGGCCTTTGGTGGGTATTGCTGCTGGATTCATGTAAGGAACTTGTCAGCTGGAGCCACGTGCACACCTTTTTGGCAGCTGTTGCCTAAACTTAGCATCTTTAACCATTCTCTATGAAAACCTGTTTTTAAGCACTAGGACTGCAAGGAAACATGTTTGGACTGCTCTGGCTGCGTTTATGGAACACTCAGTGTGGCTTTCAATGTTTTCTTTCCTTTTTAGGGCCCTGCACAAATGCAGTGCAATTTTCACATGATCCTAAATGTGTAATTTCCTCGCTGAGTTACATCTACAATGGCTCAGCAAGGCAGGAGAGTCAGTGCCTGGAATTGTTTATTCTGCACACAAGCCTCGACTCAGGGAGAGGAGAAACATTATTGATCTCTCATCGGGTAATTTTCTTTCAAGTACCTGCACTGGACCCTTAACAGTGGTTCTTAAGCTGAATCCATTTTCCTCCTGGAGAACACATTTGCTATCAGCAGCCAAAGTTCCTGATAAGAGGGCTCAGAGTTTACACGTTTGAATGGATTGGAACGTTTGGATATTTCCCTTGGCCCTCCCTGTAAACAGAGTGTTGCTCTTTCCGAGTTCGTGATATACTTCATCCATTGCCTGCTGCCAGCAGCCTTACCTGAAACACAGCTCAGAGCCTGGTGATTTATAGTGGACTTCCTCAGGTTTTTTATTCTGTTTGTTTATCCTTTTATTATATATTTATGCCCCTTTCTTATTAGGGCAGTATCTCCGTGACGTCTCATTTTTTGGGTGACCGGTGGTGCATTTTAATTATTGCTCTCCCTGGGGAGGTTCTGTCCCTCCTGGCCACGGCCTGAGATGTTTTATCCTGACCCACAGAGGGTTATTTGCACAATTCCTGTACCATCAAGTGCCTTTTGGGTGCTGAGGCAAAATTTATTGCCCCACAAAAGGGGGATCCTCATTCATACGGCCACTCTTGTGAGTGTTTTATGGGCCAATAAAGAGCCCTGTGTTTTTGCAATCCAGCTTCTGGGCTGCTTTACGGGCTGGTGTCAGCTGGAGGGGGGTGGGAAAGAGCAGCTTCTAGGGCTTTGGGAATTACACATTATTGTCACCTGAGAGCCTGAAGGATCTTTAAATTAATGAAATGTGGGGCTGATGAGCAGAGGAGTCTCATCAGTAGCATTTCTTTTAAGATTTTGCCTGTTTGTGAAGCTTAATCATTCCTAAAAAGAGACAGATACATCCATTTGCCTGCTAAATTAAAGTGCTGCTAGAAAAGCAGTGGAAGGCAGAGTGAGATGTAAGAAGAGTGGAAAAGACAATGAAGGAGATGGAAAAGAATTTCAAGTTCAAGAACTCTGTATTTTCAGTGTGTTGTTGCCCTCTGTGCAGGATACATATATTAATTCCCCTTGTACTTCACAGCTTGCCCTTATGTTCAGAAAGTTGCAGAGATGTCAGGTTTAAAGAGGCATATGAAGTATATGGGATAGAGCAATATGTGGTAAGTAGGCTGCTGAGATCCATTTCTCTTCCCAGCACAATTCCTTTTAGTCAGCTCCGTGCTTTCGGAGAACAAAGTGCAATATGAAAACAAATAAAGCCACACCAAAAAGTCCTGCTCCTGAGCAAACATATTTTAAAGCTGATTTCTTTCTATTATTTTCATGGTTTTTTTCTCTTCTCCTGTCTTTTGCTTATAAAAAAAAATAAAAATCAGAAACAAGTAGATCTTGGCACAAGGGAGTGTGTTCAGAAAGTGCCAGCACTGTTACCCACTTCAGCTTCTAGGCTGCACTTTGTACTTTAAGAGCTCTCTTTCCTCCCGCTGACTTCCCTATCTGCATACCTCTGGTCTCCAAAATCCCTTCTAGCAGGGGAAGAGGTAGAGGAGAGAGAGAGAAAAAGCAAGTTGTGCAGCTCTTGGGCTTTGCTCTTGCCATGGAGTTCATGGAGCTGGTCACAAATGCCAGCATAGCCCAGTGTCAGCAGAAAAGCCACTGGTTGGAGCAGAGGTCCCCAGCCCATCAGAGGTGGAGCAGTCAGATGTCATTGTCAGCAGCAGTGGGAGTGGTCACCTTTGGAAGGAGTCACGAAGGTACTTTTTTTTCTGTCTGAAGCAGCAGCAACTTGCAGTTTCCCAGCGTTGTGCCAGTATTATTGTACCAGGGAGGGTGAGAGCCACAGTCCTGGCTCAGGAAAGGGTGGTGGGTGTGAACGTGGGATGAATTTTAAGTGAGTGAGGAGGTGGTTTGGACATCCCATATCTGGGAAAATGTGGGCAGGGAACCAGAGTGAGAAGTCCTGATATCTTGGCCTCAGCTGATGGAGTTGGATGGGGGAAGGGTGTGAGTGGTGATGCCTTGTAAGTGCATGGAGATGTAATGGGGCAGAGATCATGTCCTAGCTCAGGGGAGGAGACTGGGGGCATGTTTTGGGGATGAAGAATCACAGAATGGGTCAGGTTGGAAGGGCCCACAGTTGGTCATCTGTTCCAACCCCCTGCTCAAGCAGGGTCATCCCAGAGCACAGGATTTTAGGAGTTTAGAGAGATTAATATAGAAGTACAGTGGCAAACTCCTGGTGTGACCTTGGGGTTTTTTTATGGTTTTAGGAATTAGAGAACTTGTGGGTGGAGTTGGATTTTGGTGAGGTTCATACTGTTGGGAGTGTGGAAATGGTAGGGAGGGAAAATTAATTCCTACTCTTTAGAACACATAAAAGCCATGGCTGAGACCAGAGAGGTGAGATATGAGACAGTGGGATGCATGTTATTGGGTCTGGTTTGGGAATGTGAGCACCTTTGAGCACATAAAAGAAGCATATTAAGTCCGTGACCTTTGTGGACAGAGAGGTGTGTGTCTGTGTACTGTGAGGTCCAGAAGATGCTTAGCTATTTAGAAAGTTATGGTCTCACTGGACAAGGACTCTATGGATCAACCATGTTTGAAGTAAAATTGTCTGTGAAGATGCATTTCAATCCCAGGTGAATAAACCCCAAGTCACTGTGTCCCATCTGAATGGAGTTTCCAGATGGGAAAGAAAGGGATGTGAAGAGAAACCCAAGCTGTGGGATCCACGCACATTCAGGCTGGAAGCCAAAGGCTGTTCCACTGCCTTTGCCAGTGATGGCACTGAAGGAAATCAAGTAGATCAGGAGTTTGCTAAATATCGGGTTCCTTTGCATGTGACTTCACTGTTAGAGGAGTTTGCACCATCCTCAGCATCTGTGCTAAATGCCAGTCCATTTCCATTGCCCAGACACTTCAGTGTGGAGGTTTCTGAAAGCTTTTTACAGTGTTTTCTGACAAACCCAGTGTCCCACTGGCTGTCAGTGCTGCTCTTTTGAAGTAGTAGCAAATGTCCTGATTCTCACTAAGAAAAGCAGTGCATATCAAACCTTCCTCCAAGGTGGCTGCCATAGGTTTCTGTAGCTGAATTTTAGTAGAAGGGGGGTGCTACCAGGGTGGCTTCTGTTTGAAGCTTCCAGAAGCTTCTCCTGTTCTGTGGAGCCAAGGACAGCCAGGGCCAGGAGGGACTTCCTGCTGGTGGCCAAAGTGGAGCCAATTAAGACTCACAGTCACAACTCTGGGATAACATATTAAGAATTTCAGAGTGTGGGGCAGTTGGAAATTTCAACCATGGGATAACAACACAGAGACCAAGGTGGGAGAAGGAGGAGGAGGGACCCCACGGGAGCAGGGATGGAGGGAAAGACTGAAAGTTATTCCCCTCCTGTCTCCCTGTNGAGCAGGTTGTCCCCCTGCAGCCCACGGAGCCCATCGGGGGGCAGAGACCCGACTGCCCCCCATGGGGTGACCCACAGGACAAGAGCAATGGCAGCAACAACAACCACCTGCAAACCCCCATTCCCTGCTCCCTGGAACTGCTGGCGGGAGGGAGGAGTGGGAGTGTTCTTAAGACTGATTTATTTCTTACTTTTTTGTTTTCTTACTTTTAGTTTTAGGTTTTATCTTGTTAGCTATAAATTTAAGTATTTTGCCCCTCTGAGTTTGCTTTGCCATTATCTCTCAGCTGGGTTTTTTTTGCCTTTTCTCTTTTTCCTTTCCCTCTGGGAAAGGGGAGGCTTGAAGGTTTGGGTGGACACTGGCTGAAAACCACCAGAGTTTTCCATGAGCTTTGTAGTGGCATTTCCTTCATTTGCCATCTGTGTAACGTCACCTGAAGTGCTTCCTTCGCTCACCTGATGCCTTCTGAAACCCACAGCACCCAATTCCTGCCACGGCTGGACACGAAGCCACCGTGTCTGTGCAGCCCTCTGGTTGGTTGTCTGCTGGTTCTCCAAGCTGAGTTTCTCAGAGATGATGAACCACCTGCTTTTGCTATTTAGACTGTAAAAGAATTGCTTGCTCATTGCCTTTCTTTGCAGATTTCTTGTTAGTCCGAGAGCGGGCATTTTTCATTGCCGGATGAGACAGCCTCTTTGCTACACACTGACAATTTCAGTGCTACAATTGCTGCTAATGCCTTTTGCTTCCCACTTAAATCCTGATCGAGGAACTGGGTTTAGGCACATTGCTTAATTTAAGCATCCACACAGGAGCGTTTGTGCTTTAATGCCCCTAACTAGAATACACAAATAACCCCAGCAAAGTGAAAAGCGGCTGGAGCTGTTTGTTTGCCTTTGATTTCTTGCTCACTTCACAAAATAACAAAACACTTCACAGCTGTTTGAGTGAAATGGATTCATTTTTCAACTAAAAATTGCCTGGGTTTAAGCAATGTTGGTGCTTTTTTCTTTCTTTTTTCTTTTTTTTTTTTTTTTTTTTAATTCTTGTTTTTAATGCAACATGGTTTTTTTTATGGGGTGGAAATGCCTCCACCTCAGAAATAGGTGTGATTTGTTCCTTTTTGCAGATGTTTCTTTTTCACACGCTTGCCACAAAAAAAAACAAAACCAAAACCAAAAAAGTTGGTGGTAAGAAAACACATGAACGAGCAAAACCAACTTTAAAAACCAGAGAAAAGTCTGGGAAAAAGAAAAATCTGCATCTCTGTTCACCAAAAGTTTTCATCCTCCGAGTGGTGGCTCATTATTAATGTTGGTTTCATCGTCGTTTCTCCAGGAGAGTCAAAGCAATCGATCATTCATTCCCACCAGTAAAGTGCCCTTCATTTTTGCTTTTCACAGTGCCAAATCGAGTATTGAGTGCATGTTAAATGCTAAAACCAAGAGAGTGAGTGTGGGGAAGGATAACAGGCTAAATTAATCTGTAGTGTCATTTGTGTCCTGTCCATTTGCCCCTGTCTTTCCCACATATGTGTCTGTGTGGGTATGGGAGGGACACTTTCTTACACATTTCTATACCCTCAAAGCAATGTTTCTGATTCCACTCTGAAATATGTAAGAAAATCTCTACAGGAGTATAAATTATGGGAAAAACTTATTTAGACAGATATATCAGTGTTTTTATCTGGATGAAGTTCCTGAAATTTCATATTTTATTGCTTTTTGTGTCTCTTTCTTCCAGCCTGTCTTCTGCAACAGGGAGGTTTATAAGACAAGTTTACATGTGTTGCAGTCCACACACATAATGTTTCCAAATAGATCTGAGGGTAAAACTAAGGCAGCATCCATTGCTGTGCAATCCATGTGCAGTTCTCGGGGAAGGGGGACAGTTTCATAACAGAATCATGGACTGGTTTGGGTTGGAAGGGGGCCTAAAGATCCCCTAGTTCCAACCCCTCTGCCACGGGCAGGAACACCTTCCACTAGTTTTTAACACTCTTTTACAGTGTATATATATTTTTTTTTCCCCCCCCCCCCGTGTTTCTGGACTACTTACAGGACTCAGAGTGTGTCGTTCTCCCTGTTCTCCCTTCAAGTTGAAAGGCTCTGTTACCTCCTGCTACGGAGTCCTAAAGCGACCTGAGCTTTAGATGGCCTTAAGCACTTAATCATCAAATCAGAGTATGGCTTGTGTTGGAAGGGGACCTAAAGGTCATCCAGTTCCAACCCTGAAAAACCTGGAAAGACAGCCCCAAACAGAGGAACTGCTGTCAAGTCCTGGAAGAAAGGTGTGGAGGTTGTACATCCCTGACTCGCTTTCTGCCCTTGCTGCGGGAACCTCCAGCTGTGCCGTGGAGAATTCCTGCGGAAAAACATCCCGGGAAGCTTCTTCCCCCCTCGCCAGCTGTGCAGCCGAGGTCCTGCCCACAATGCAGGAATTAGGAAGCACAGGCGAAGCAATCGGAGTGGTCATGCTTTGATGCCACTTCTCTGCGGGCACTAAAAGGATTACCGGGGGAAATCCCGCAGCCTCGGGTGAATATTAAGAGCTCACGGAGGGCAGGAGAGGTCCTGGACGTGGGGATGTCTCTGCTCCCTGCAGAAAGCTGCTGCAGGAAGAGGTGGTTTCATTCTGCACAGGTGGAGTTGCAGGAATAGTGAGGAAGAAAGAAATAAGCAGTTTATCAGCACCTGGAGGGGAAAACAGAAAAATAGCTGTCGTGATCAGTAGGCACCAGGGTTCGTCATAAGGAAATTATGGCAAATTAAATTAATTTCTGTCTCTCCTAAGCTAAGAGGCTTAGTGGATAATGAGAGAGAGGTAGGTGTAATATAGCTCAGTTTACAAAGCATCCAGGGGGCTCTTTCATTAGGAAATAAAGTGAAACTTGTAAAATTAAAACTGGCTCGAGGATAGGATGGGTGGGAGGAGGAAAAATTGCTGGAGAGGTGACTAATGGTGGGGAAGTTGTTGAGCTGCTTCGGTCCTTTTCGAGTGCTGAGCTGTCAGCAGTGACTTGACAGATGGAGTCTGAGGTTATACTGAACTAATCTGTGGGTGATGAGAGGTGAGGAGGGAGGGGGGTTTTATAGTCTGTCCTGGACATAATTTAGTTGAAAAATGCAAACCTGGATTTCTGGTAGCGAGTTAATGAATAACTAGCTGTCTGCAGCTGGTCAAATTCTGCAGGGGAGGGGGGGAGATATCTCCTTATCTCAGTAATAACTGCTTCGTTATTTATTATTATTTAATTTTAAGCAGCAATGATAAAAGCAGCTGCCTGACAGGTATTGAAAAAGCCATGAAAATTTTTGCTAAGGTTTGCATTTCTCTGATGAAATTTGTGAGGGCTCCTATCTGACAAAAGATCTGTTTTAATGCAGAACCACTGGAGAGCACAACTGCAAACCTACAGCCACGCTCCTCTCTAGACATGGGGTTTCACCCATGTCAGGTGGATTTGAAATACTTCCCCTTCTTTTCCCACACAACCACAGACCATCCCCTCAGCTCCTGTAAGAAAAGTAGCACCACCTCTCCTAATACTTCCAAGTGACAGGCAAATTGGAAATCCATGATGGTTTTATTTTAGAACATTGTGTGCCTTGAAACCTGGAAGTAGCAGTCTGTTTTTCTCCTGGCTTTTACTCTCCTGAATGATTTAAACCTATGCAAAGGGGTTTGCTGACAGATCAGAATTAGAACCCTGATTTTACTCTGCTCTAAACTATTCCTCAACTTGCACAATTAGGTCTTAAAGAAGGAAGAAGGAAGGGGAGGCTCTGAGAGTCATTCTGAAGCCAGAATAAGTAGATTTAAACCTTCTTCCTTTGATGACTGTAACAGAAGTACAGAGCACTTGTAATAGCCCCCCATGTCTTGGCCAGAATAGTAAATGAACTTTAGGGCTCAATAAAACTTAGTGAAACAACTTAGGCCAGGTTGGATGAGGCCCTGAGGAACCTGACCTAGTGGGTGGCATCCCTGCCCAGGGCAGATCTTTAGATGATGTTTAAGGTTTCTTTCAGCCCAAACTATTCTCTGATGATGTGATGCTGTGATTCCATAAAATAGACCTTCCTTCTAGCTCATCCTTCTGCAATAAATACTCAGAGTTGAGAAATGCCACCTGAATTAATCATGCAGAAGCAGAGCCAGTAGTCCTCAAGAATGAGTTTTGGGGCTGTCTGTGGGCAATAAAGTACAATAATCTAGTGAAGCAAAGGTTTCCATCCCTTAGAGAAGTGTTTGTCAAGACAAGTGTTGAACACATCAGGCTGGAGCCTGCATTTCTGGAAGTATCAGCTCTGAGGTGAGGGATCACAGCTGTCCAAGGTTCCTCACAAGGGGAAGTGGAGGGGCAGGCACTGAGCTCTTCTCTGTGATGACCCATGACAGAACCAGAGGGAATGGCCTGAAGCTGTTTCAGGGTGGTTTATGTTGAATATCAGGGAAAGATTCTTCACACAGAGGGTGGTTGGACATGGGAAGAGGCTCCCAGGCAAGTGGTCACGGCCCCAAGATTGAAGGTGTTTCAGGGGCATTTGGGCAACACTCTCAGGCACAGGGTGGGACTCTTGAGGGTGTCCTGTGCAGGGCCAGGAGTTGAACTTGGATGATCCTCGTGGGTCCTTTCCAACTCAGGATATTCTATGATTCTCTGATTCTGCTGTAAGATCATCCTGGCTGTGTAGGAGACATCCAGAAATGGTGGGTTGCTACTGAATTATGGACTTCCCTGCGTCACCTTTGCACATTCCCCTCTCCACAGATCACAAAGGACCTCCACTGGCTTTGCTCTGAAGTTAAGCACCTTGATTAAGTGGAGAAAGGGATCCTCAAGGACTAAGTACTCATTGCAACTCCATGGCTCTCCCTGTGGCCAGTGCATGGAGTTTTACTTCCATGTGTTTATAGTTTCTTGGTGCCTATCAGTTCCCTCTTTGTGAAGGATTTTGTCCTTCACAAAATCCATCTTGAGACAGGAAAAAGATGTCTTGTGGTGTGAATAAAGTCCTTATGAATTTGTGATACACCCTTATTGTATTTATGTCTCCAGCAACAATGGGATACACGTAAATGCGGCTACTCAGCCTACATCTGCTTAACCCACAGATCTTGCTCTTCTCCACATCCCATAATTTCTACCTCTTTTTGGATAAGAAAACTGCAGTCAGCCTTACAACAGCTGTGACAAAGACAGGCTGAGTTATGTTGAGCTGCCTGGATTAACTTTGGTCAAATCTACTTGACCACTCAGCCCTTAGATGCCAAAAACTTCTCCATTGCTATGCAGTTGCCCCGTGTCAGAGGGGATGATGAGTCTAATGATGTTTAAACCAGGACAGGAAAGGTACCTAAAAAAAAATTATTGCTCTTCCATTTGGGATCAGATGAAAGTAAAATAAGCCATATTTTGTATTAGAAGTGGAAATGCCACTTCCTGCTGGAACCAGACAACAAAGCCCTTTGGGATTATTGGAAGCAGCAGCAGGCATGGGGAGCAGAGAGAATTCTCTCCCTTTGCTGTGGTGTTTGGGGTCTGGTTGTCTTTTGTTGACTTGGTGGTTCATCAGAGTGTCTCTGAGCAAACAGGAGTTCAGCTCCTTCCTTCTGTCCCCGAGGAGAAGGGAAGCAGCCCCTGCAGCATCTGCCCCTTTGCAGTGCTCCCCTTCAAACTGGCTCCATCAGTGAGGGGGATGATGGTTGAGGGAACAAACTGGGAGCAGCTGGGGGGTTGTGGAATCAGTGGATCATGTTCCTCTGGTGAGGAAAGGAGCCACCACAGGCGCCCCTTGGGCTGCAGCGTGGCTTCTCCTGTGTTATTCAGTGCATTGTTGTGATGGTTTTCACCCGGTGTCCACCCAAACCTCCAGGCCCCCCCTTCCCAGAGGGAAAAGAAAAGGAGAAAAGGCAAAAAAACCAGATGAGAGATAATGGCAAAGCAAACTCAGAGTGGTTAAATATTCAAATTTATTATTAACAAGATAAGAACTAAAAGTTAGAAAGTGAAAAAGTAAGAAATAAATCAGTCTTAAGAACACCCCTCTCCTCCCACTCCTCCCTCTTTCCAGCAGTTCCAGGGAGCAGGGAATGGGGGTTTGCAGGTGGGTGTTGTTGCTGCCATTGCTCTTGTCCTGGGGGTCACTCCATGGGTGGCAGGGGGGTCTCTGCCCCCCGATGGGCTCCGTGGGCTGCAGGGGGACAACCTGCTCCACCACGGTCCTGCCCACGGGCTGCAGGGGGGCCACAGCTCTGAGTCCTTCCCCTGCTCCCCTGGGGTCCCTCCCACAGGAGACAGTCCTTGAGAGACTCTCCAATGTGAATCCACCCCCTGGGCAACACTTCTGCTGGGGGGAAAACCCACTCCAGGGTGGGGCTCCATCTCCACAGGGCACAGCCATGAGTCTCTTCCAGGATCTCACTCCATCCTGAGCCTCCCACAGGGCAACAGCTCCTTCTGCATCCACCTGCTCCTGCAGGGGCTGCAGGGGGGTCTGTGCCCCACGATGGGTCTCCATGGGCTGCAGCAGTGGGGAGGGGGGAATAACTTTCAGTCCTTCCCCACCCCTGCTGTGCTCCAGCGTGGGGTCCCTCCTTCTCCTCCTGCTCCCACCTTGGTCTCTGTGTTGTTCTCCCATGGTTGAAATTTCCACCTGCCCCACACTCCTAAATTCTTAACTGTATTATCCCAGAGCTGTGACTGTGATTCTTAATTGGCTCAACTCTGTCCACCAGCAGGAAGTCCCTCCTGGCCCTGGCTGTCCTTGGCTCTACAGGACAGGAGAAGCTTCTGGCAGCTTCTAACAGAAGCCACCCTGGTAGCCCCCCCCTTCTCCTAAAATTCAGCTACAGAAACCTGTGACAATTGTCTTTGCAATCTCTGTGCCTCCCAAGTCCTCAGCAAGAGCTGGTGCTCCTCCCAAGAGATGCCCTTTCAGTTTTTACTCTTAGAGTGAGCATTTTCAAACAGGGAAATCTTTTACAACGTTTATATTTTAGGTTCTTGGTCGCCCCACAGCCTGAATATCAACTTCCTGTTGTGTGGAGAACTCTTTGGAGAGGCAAATTTTATTCATCAGGGACACTGCCTTTAATTAACTTCCATACTTCCATGGGGAGAGGAATATGAAGACAGATAATAATACTAATAACACTAATAATAACAACAATAACAACATATCTGATTACCTTTACAAATTAAAATATCTTGTTACCATTACAAATTAAAATAAAATGCTGCAGGGAGTGGAGTTTCAAGGTTTGTTTTGGGTTTTGAATTTTTTTTTTTAATTAAGATTTTAATAGCATTTCATGTAAATTAATTATGATCATTGTCTGATTCCTGAACTTATCTCTGAGGCTGAAGATTAACAAGTTAATTGTGCTGACAGCATAGTGGGATGTGCCAAAATCAAGCACCAGCTTCGTGGTGTAAAGTGCATTTTGAATTAAGAGGTGCAAGGCAGGACCTGTATTATTTTGCAGCTGAGTAAAGTTCATGTGTGGTGTGGATTTGTTACATAAGAGATCTAACCCAAAAGTTACATTAGAGTGCAAATGAAGAAGGGTTTATTTGACTTCAGAGATTGGGAAGGATCAGATGCACGAGCCTAACAAGCAGTTTTACTTTGGAGATGGGGAGTTATGGGAGTATAAATCCCCGGGTTCTTCTCGGGAAGATAATTTAATGAGGTCTGCAGAATGACTGGATGTCATCTCCAGAATCTTGCCTTCCATTAAGGGGAATTAGGTATGGAAATCTCAGGTTTGAATCATCTACTGCTTGTAGAGTTTGATGCACTTTGTGGCAAGATTTGCTCGCTGAAAAGCTTGGGGATCAGGCAGTTTCTCCTCAGTGTGACAGGATTCAGTTCCAGCACCCTCTCTTGCAGTGACAGGGTGGAATACCTGGCTGTGGGAGGTGTGACCTCTTCCATCTCAAACTAAGAGTGATGTAATTGCTCAGCTGGTGCAGTGAGTCCTGGGGTCATAAATAAACTAAATGCATTTTGATGGAGGAACACACGAATGGCATCTTAATTTTACTAAGCAGAGGTAATAACAACTTATTGGATCCAGTTTTGTCTTCACATGGGATTATTTCTCTTTCCTGTGGGTGCCAAAGGAGTCAGTTCCTTCTGTGTATGTGTCCAACCCTTAACATCCAGCTGCAGATAAAACATGTTATCTTCATGGTACATTAAGCTCTCACTTGTAGGGACACTGTGTGATATTAAGTGTAATTTTATTTACTTTGAGCGTGGTGAGGCCCTGGCACAGGTTGCCCAGAGAAGCTGTGGCTGCCCCATTCCTGCAAATGTCCAAGACCAGGTTGGATGGGGTTCTGAGCAACCTGGTCTAGTGGGAGGTGTCCCTGTCCATGGCAGGGGGGTTGGAATGGGATGGTCTTTAAGGTCCCTTCCAATCCAGCCCATCCTATGATCCTGTGATCCCAGACAGCTTTCCCAGCTGAGGTGTTTGCACAAAAACACTGAAGTGTGGGGGGAAAACTGCCAAACTTTGTACTGAGACCTTAAGAGAGGTCCCAATTTATTATCAGTCAGGGTTGTTTTTGGTGAAGACTGCTTGAGGACTGGCCTTGCTCCTCAAAAGAGGTGCTGGAAGAGTCGATGTAAGTGTTGAAAGAGCTGGTGTCCATCAGTGCTGACAGAGAAGTAGGAAGGAGCTGAAGGGGCAGGACAGGCCATGGGTCTTGAAGACAGAGTGGTCATAAATAGTCATCTTGACATTTTTTTAATTGAAGAACTTTCGTTCAATTCAAAATCCCACCAAACCTAAGAGAAAAAAGAAAACAAACCAAACCAAAACACTGAAAAATGAGTCTTTTAAATACAAATGTGGCTCCCATGTGTCCTCTAAAGGAGAAAAAACAGCATTTTTTCCAAGTCTTTTTCAAGTTTCTCAAGTTTTTGAATGAAACCTGCTAGAGGTTTCTGACTAAACCTCTCTGACTAAACGTCTCTGACTAAAAAGATGTAAAGCGTTTGGGGATAGCTCAGAGGCTGAAAATGCTGTGTTGGTTTTATAAAGCTTGAGAACTACTGGACTGAACAAATAAATACCCTTGGTAAGCATTTATGTCTCTTCCCCCTATTTTCTGTGGTCCCAAAGAGCAAGACCAGCAATCCAGGTATGGGAATTTAGGGTGTAAAGGAGCAGGACACCGTGATTGGAAGAGGGGTTGGGGTGGCTCCCTGCCTGCCTGTTCTAGTGCCCCTTCCCTCTGCTGGTGCTTTCCTGGAGATTCTCTGCCATCATCACAGAGACGATCTTTGTTAACAGATTTGTCCTGTTCCATTTCACAATTCACCCCCTGTTTTCACCTCTCACCCCCACTGACTCTGCAGGTCTGTGTGCTGACCACAGGAAGGATGTTTTGGGTAGGTCCATCCCAGAATTTCCTTCTGTCTTCCCGTGCTGGTGAAGACCCAGGACTCGTGTAGCCCTCCTGTGCCTGCATGTGCTGTGTGTTGTGTTGTCTCAATTGCTCTGCAGGTTGATACATTTCTCTAAGTGTCTCATTATGCAATTAATTTCAATTGCAATTCCCATCATCTCTTGTCTTCTGCAGGCACGCGACCCAGCAGGAGACTAATAAAACCATCACGACCAGCACCAAAGCCATCAAGCAGCTGTCTGAGATTGTTAGAGGCTCATCCAGGGTATGTGTCAGTCAAGGTGATGTTGGGGGAGGGTGATGGGTCTTGTGGAAAGAGGAATGATTAAAAAAAAAAAAGAAGAAGTGGTAGTGGGTGTTTTAAAGCTGTTGAGCTCCATGTCTTGTTACAACTTCCTTTCCTGTTACACAATAAATGTAGTTTTCACTTATAAGTGACCCAAAGGAAAACGGCTGCACAAACCGGTTCTTCTCCCAAAGCTGGATCATGTGGAACTGGAAATCAAGAACTCAGCAACAAAGCCTTGGCCAGTTAACATTTATCTCAGGGTCTCACTCACTTTGGGTGGAAATACTCCAGCAACCATCCAGCTCCACCTAAGTTTGGCATTGGCCGAAGACTCAGTCGTGCAGTGGGTGCTGGTTGGTTTGGAATTGAGTTGAAGTGTCTGGAATGGCCAAAAACATGGAATACATCTGGATATGACATTCCTTCAGTGCTGTATGCTAATAAAAAGGCAGTTTTGGGGATAGATAAATACAGACTGTGGCCAGATCAGAGCAGGACTTTGAATTACAATTGACCCCACAAACCCATCTGTAACATGGACAGACTGGTCTGTCATCTGTAGGTTGGTCTCCTTTGACCAGCATTGTCACAAGATATGAATGATCCCCATCCCCTGGTCCCCAGTGCAAAGACTGGACAAACAGAAGGTTTCTGACCTTCCTACAAACCCCTTTACACTCCATTTATGTTCCTGCTGAATTTGACCCGTGGTAGGAATCGTGGGGAAGAACAGAAACAAGCTGTGGGACCAAACTCCAGGTGGTGTGGGAGTTGAGGAGTTTCACCCACAGAACATGGGATTCAGTAACTGAAAAGAAAATAAGGACAATTCTACCTGATCCAACCTAGCAATTTTCTGTTATCTTTTTGCTACCAGCATCCATATGGTTTGCAAGTCAGGAACTTTCCTGAACTCATATTTTTTCCTCACTCACTTCCTGCCATTTTCCAAAGCCTTGTATGACTTCAGCTCTGTCCCCACTGCCCATCCACCTAGAAATGACCCCGCTCTAAACCCCCAGCTCAGCTCTGTCCAAGTGGGCTTTACAGCCTGGATTTGTGGCACTTGCCAACAGGCAAGTTCCCATACACAGACATCAAATTTATGCAGGCATCAACCCTAATACCAGAATGGGTTTTAGCATGTTACTTGGATTAGTGATGGACTGCAAGGACTGGGGTATTTTTTTCCATTGTCTTGCATAATTCCATCTGATCTTGATGAAACAGAAGATGCTGTCTTGGAAATATGAGGATCTCAGTTTTTTGTGGTTTTTTTGTTTGTTTGTTTGTTTGTTTTTTGGTTTTGTTCTGTTGTTTTGTTTTGTTGGTTTTTTTTGGTTGGTTGGTTGGTTTCTTTTGTGCTGATCTCCTGGCTTTGTTTTGTGACATAAACTGGGTCCAAAGGGGAATCAGGCAAAATCACATTAAACTCAATTATAGTGCCACGTAAGAATGTCATTATTTGCCCTTGAAGCCCAAACATTGTCCACTAGAGACTCTCAAGAGAATAGTTTTTACTGTCATGGGGAGAAAAATTGCTAAATTAGAGGAAGAATATTTAAGAGCTGAAGGAAATAGATACACAAACAATTTCAGTAAGATAAGAAATAAACTTGCTGCTCTCTATTGCATCACATAATTTATTTTTTTTTTATCCCTGGTCAACTAATGTAACAGATTTTATTTTTTTTTTAACTCTTCTTTTCTAACACTGTGCATTTTAAGTAATTAAACCTACAAATTTTGAAATAAAGCCCGTGGCCCTTATCTCTTATATAGAATAAATAGTTCTGGTGGATATTGGCTGCTGGTCAGCCAGTCCCTCTTGGGAATCTGGGTAGCACTGCAAACTTTTCTCCCATAAAATTACTCACAGCATGAAAAGCCTTCCATTAAATTAGAGCTTTATTAGTCCTCATAATCCATTTTTCTGGGGATTGCTTTGCACGCACACACAGACAAAAGGGATATTTTTCTTCCTTATTTTCCACCAGTTGTGCACTGTGTGTGGGACTTCCTCTGACTTCCCATGGAGCTCCAAGTGCAGCTGGAGCTCCTGGAGTCAGGATGCCCAGAGGAGCGAAGTGATAGGATTTCAGGAGCAAAGATGATGCTGGAAGTGGATCAGTGTGATACATGACTGATGTAAAATAGCACGTGGCTATTTTAGGCCTTCATTCCAAAGAAACCTCCGAGGATTTAAATAGTCAGGCCTATCTGGAATGCCTTTTTTTTTTTTTGTAGGATCAGCTTTCCAGGGTGGCAAGTTTATCTTACTTTTCATGGGGAATGAAAGGTTTGTAGGTATTTATCTATGGAATGGGAATAATGACAATTGCCCTGCATTTAAAAATGGTTTTGAGTCTTTAGATGAAGGACTGTGAGATGGGGATATTCTTCTGTGTGGAAACACTGCCATTAAAAATCAAGGATGTTTATCCCATCCTTTATAAAATCTTCAGCAGTTTCCTGACACAGCTGGAATGGCTGTGAACTGAACTTTTCTGCTCAGTAGCTTCACTTGGGCTTTGTTTGCCTCTTGTGTTTTAAGGTGACATCCCACATCTTTGCAGTTCCTTCCCCACCCTAAAACCTGGATACAGGAGCTCCTGCACATGTGAAATCTAAGATCCAGGGGGTGGAGTAGTTCCAGGAGGTCTTCCATTGCCTGACACTCTTTGGGTTTGGTCATTCTATCTGAGAGCAGAGATTTTTCACTCGTGTTGGTTATGTCAGGCTGACTGGGGTCTTCCTCCCAAGAATACTTTAAAACATAGACTGGAATCTTGCTGGAACAAACTCCAGACAGAAGGATGGTGACATTTGGGGTTTTCGGAAAGCATGAAGACAAGTTGGTGTCTAACAACCAGGTGCTGGGCCAAGCAGAAGGAATGTTGTGGTGGCTGATGGATCTCTCAGTTCCAGTAGGTCTCCCACTACCTTCAAATGAAGTGATGAACTCCAACATGGATTATCATTCAAATAAAAGGCTTTTATAGGAATTATTTTCTCCAATGGTATCTTGAATATCCAAGGTGGCATGTTTTTAAAATTCACTTCCTTAAAATAAAATCTTGTTGCATCCTGGCAGCCCCAGGGAGACTGAATTTTAAGGATACTTGTTCATTTGGTGTCTTCCACCAGGCCAATTTCCCCTGGTGGCAGAGAAAGTCTACTACTTGATTTGTCTCTCCAGATGTAACCTGCTAACCAGCCTTCTCTTCTCCCAAAACAGCAAGAGAGGCTCCAGCTGGACAGGCTGAAGAACCAGCTGTCGGATGCCATCCAGAGATACGGAGCTGTGCAGAAGGTGAGGGTCTCTCTTACTTCCACTCTTCCATCTGTGACTTTGGGAATGTGTTTAGTGTCAGCCAGCACCTCCACAGGGCTGGTTATGTGTATTTTCCACCCTCTTTTCTTACTTTTTTCAGTGAAGAAATCACAGAATAATAGAAATGTTAAGGTTGGAAAAGACTTTTAAGAACATCAAGTCCAACCATCGACCCGGCATCACCTAAGCCATGTCCTTAAGGGTCATCTCCACACGTTTATGGGACACTTCCAGGGATGGTGTCTCAACCACTTCCCTGGGAAGCCTGTTCCAAAGCTTCACAGCCCTTTCACAGAGGATATTTTTCCTAATCTCCAATGTAAACCTCCCCTGGCACAGCTTGAGGTCATTTCCTCTTGTCCTGTAACTCAGAGGGAAAGAAACCAATCCCCACCTTACTCAATCCTCCTTTCAGAGAGTTGTACAGAGAAATAAGGTCCTCCCTGAGCCTCCTTCTCTCCAGACTAAACACCCTCAGCTCCCTCAGATCTTCCTCATCAGACTTGTGCTCCAGACCCTTCCCCAGCTCTGTTGTCCTTCTCTGGACATGCTCCAGCCCCTCGATGTCCTTCTTGTCGTGAGGGACCCAAAACTGAACCCAGGATTTGAGGTGTGGCCTCACCAGTGTTGAGTACAGGGGGATGTATCATGACATTGCAGTATTCACACATGTGGGACTGGAGAACAATCCAGCTGCAATGCAGCAGAAGACAAAGTGTGGGTTTGTGGCAGTTTTCACCCAGTTTTCACCAAACATCCAGGTCCCTCCTTTCCCAGAGGGAAAGGAAAAGAAGAAAAGGCAAAAAAAACAGATGAGAGATAACGGCAAAACAAGCTCAGAGTGGCTAAATACTTAAATTTATTGCTAACAAGATAAGAACTAAAACTAAACAGTAAGAAATAAATCAGTCTTAAGAACACCTTTCTCCTCCCACTCCTCCCTCTTTCCAGCAGTTCCAGGGAGTAGGGAATGGGGGTTTGCAGTTGAAATCAGAAGACTGTAGGTTTGACTCCTGCCTGTCTTGCCAGGGCACAGTTTTGAGTCCTTCTCCCCCTGCTCCAGCGTGGGATCCCTCCTCCTTCTCCTTCTCCTTCTCCTTCTCCTTCTCCTTCTCCTTCTCCTTCTCCTTCTCCTTCTCCTTCTCCTTCTCCTTCTCCTTCTCCTTCTCCTTCTCCTTCTCCTTCTCCTTCTCCTTCTCCTTCTCCTTCTCCTTCTCCTTCTCCTTCTCCTTCTCCTTCTCCTTCTCCTTCTCCTTCTCCTTCTCCTTCTCCTTCTCCTTCTCCTTCTCCTTCTCCTTCTCCTTCTCCTTCTCCTTCTCCTTCTCCTTCTCCTTCTCCTTCTCCTTCTCCTTCTCCTTCTCCTTCTCCTTCTCCTTCTCCTTCTCCTTCTCCTTCTCCTTCTCCTTCTCCTTCTCCTTCTCCTTCTCCTTCTCCTTCTCCTTCTCCTTCTCCTTCTCCTTCTCCTTCTCCTTCTCCTTCTCCTTCTCCTTCTCCTTCTCCTTCTCCTTCTCCTTCTCCTTCTCCTTCTCCTTCTCCTTCTCCTTCTCCTTCTCCTTCTCCTTCTCCTTCTCCTTCTCCTTCTCCTTCTCCTTCTCCTTCTCCTTCTCCTTCTCCTTCTCCTTCTCCTTCTCCTTCTCCTTCTCCTTCTCCTTCTCCTTCTCCTTCTCCTTCTCCTTCTCCTTCTCCTTCTTCTTTCTCCTTCTTCTTTCTCCTGTTCCAACCTTGGTCTCTGTGTTGTTATCTCATGGCTGGAATTTCCAACTGCCCCACACTCTGAAATTCTTAACTATGTTATCCCAGAGCTGTGACTGTGATTCTTAATTGGCTCCACTTTGGCCACCAGCAGGAAGTCCCTCCTGGCCCTGGCTGTCCTTGGCTCCACAGGACAGGAGAAGCTTCTGGCAGCTTCTAACAGAAACCATTCTGGCAGCCCCCACTTCGACCAAAATCCAGCCACAGAAACCTATGACAGGATTTTACCAGCTGTGTGTCTGGTAGGACCTTCAGTGATTCACCCTGGCGTAGCCACGGCGTTACTTTGGCGTGGAGTGATTCCACAGTGCCCTTTTTCACCTTTTCTGCTCACAGAAAACGTTCAGGCAGCTTTGCTGATTTAAATGTTGCCCCACCTTCTGGCTCTGCTGTGCTTTGCCAGGAGGTTTCTGAGCGTGTCTCATGGTTTGGATCTGCCACCAAGATCAAGCTGTTTAATAAAACCAACAAAGCCTGAACTCCAGCTCCTTCCTTTGTTTCTTGCTCCCCCACCTTCCCCCGGGGAGGCTCCACTGCTGAGCAGCTTTGCTTTGCTTTTAAACACTGTAGTAATGACTCAAATTTAGCATCCTCGAGCTGCTTCCCTGCCCAGCAGCAGCACATTTGGAGGCAGAGCAGGATGAGTCCAAACACAACCTGGACAAACTCAGGTTGCTTTCTTATTTTGTTTGGGATGAATTTGACCCCTGCCTGCAACACAGGGGAAGGATATATTGCAATAGTGCAGGTGTAATAAAATTTGGCTGGCAATGTGCATTTAATATCGTATCTCTATTAAAAACACTCTGTACTGATGGATTTCCCCAAACTTGCTGCCTATGCCTTAAAAATAAATAAATAGATGGACATAAAACTGCCCTTCAAGAGCACGTGTATTGTGTAATAGCATTGCATTATCTCTGGTATTGTCACATATTTTAAATTATGTCTCTGTCTTATTCAAGGAACAGGGGTCTTTAAATGAAATTATTTCATCTGTTAAATGAGAAGTTGGAATGATTTGGGTAAAGAGCTCCACCCCCAGACCCACACACTTCTTTTTAATGCCTCTTTTTTCCTTATGTTCCTGAGTACAACCCATCAGAACTGTACATACAGGTTTGATTTCTTTTATTGTAAAGCCTGTCATCGATTCAGAAATGCCAAAATTAACCAGTGCAGTTTGTGAATGCCCAGTTGCGTCAGGAAACCAATCTGAGTGGGAAATTGCTACTTATCCCCATCCTGGCTGTCATTTCTTAAATGCCTAATTCAGTTCTGATAACCTTGTCATTCTGGAAGCTCTGAAGACTTTCAATGCCTGTAAGCCCAAACTTTTGAATGCTCTCTTTCTTTTTCTCAAGAGTAAGAGCTTTTTCTGTGTCCTTTTCTTTTAAAAGCAGAAGAAATAGCTTTATATGACTCCTTCCCTAAATATTTGGACTGTTTTCTCAGCCACTTTCTTTTTTTTTTTCATTTTAACAGAAAATAGCAGAGAAATCCAAAGCTTTGCTTCCTACTGGGCAGAGAAGCACCAAACAGGTAAGTTCATGTGCCTTTGTGTTTGACAGTATAGTACAGTGCTAAAAAAAGGGTTATTTTCTAACCCCACTTGATACTGAGGCGTTTGATGCTCCTCCACTGCCTACACTGAAGCCACTGAGGTGTTTTTCCAACGGATTTGTGTGACATCTTTGGAGGTGGAGGATACAGGACTCAGGAAGAAAGACTTATATAAGACCTGATTAATTATTCTCTGTTTTTCTCTTCTCGTGGGGCTGTTTTTCCATTCTGATGGGAGTTTTTTTCTCCTCTGAATTTTGTCAAAGAGCAGTCCTGCATCCCCCTTCACTGGAAGCTGGGCTTGTGGGCTACATGAAATCACATTCCAAAGACAATTTCATAGCAGGAATTGAGAGGAGTTTTCATCAAACCTGTTCCCAGTTTTGAGAGAGATCATGTATTCTGGTTGGCTACATTGCACTGTGGTTAACTATTATATACATATGCAGGTAGAGCCTTTTTATTCTCTTTTTAGCCATAGTAGGAGTTTTTACAATGAATAAATGCTATATGCAATCAGAATTTACACACATATGTTCTAATTTTTATGTCCATATGCATACACTCTTTGATTACTCCATAAATGATGCATATGCTTATTTTCATGTGTGTGTATATATATAGTATATATATCATATAATTAAATGCATGTGTGCCTGTGAACATATGCAGATGAGTAAGAGTGTAAAGATATGCATATGTAAATATATATGTAAATATATGCACATGTGCAGTCTTTCACAAACAGTAATGCAAAATGCTACATATATAATATATGTGTGTATAAGAAACCTCCCCAGATTTCCAAGAGAGGTTTGATGTCATGACATCAGCTGGTTGCAATAAAAATCCAACAATTCTCTTGAATCCTACACATTAAAAACTTGCAGGTATTTATAACTGAGCTCGTGCCACTGAAAAGCAGAACTCTGTGCCTAATTTCAGTGATTATTTCTGATATTCTTCATACTCTTTTAAGGCACAGTCAGCAAATTTCTGCTTTCTTAATGAATTTCCATGCCCTGCCTTGTCTCACCTGGTTTTCCATATCCTTCTTAATGTATGTAAGAAATAGTTGGACTTTGTATCACTGATACTTCCTTGTCAAGAAGGGTCTGATGATGCCACCAGAAGTTCCACCATTAGGGCAAGTCAATGGACCAAAACTTTAATATTAACTAGATTTCAAGCAATTACACTTCTGCCTTGGAGCTTAGTTGGTTTTAGGTATCAGTGAAATGAAACTGAGGCACCAAAAGACTGATGGATTCCTTTATGGTTCCCACCACCAGCACCTTTGGAGAGACTGTCCATAGATGTTACTTTTCAGCTGTGAGTTTATAAAAGTTATACAGCTTATTTTTGTCCACCAGCTGCTGATCTGTGATGAACAGGGTCACAAATATCATATCCTTTAGCTGTGGTCAAATCCAAAGTATATTAACTATGTATTGGGTTTGATGGTTGAGCTCAGAGACAAGAGGGGGTTCATTTTGTGCAAATTAGCCATGATTTGTTTTCATGCTGTATTGCATCACTTCTTGGGCTTTTAACCAGCTTTGTTAGACTACTGTTGGTGGAGTGGATTGCAGAGGAGGGATCAACTCTGGTCTTGCCTGGATTACCACTTGGTTTCATGGCCATGGCTATTCCAAAGGATGTGGGACGCTGTTGGCCATTAGCCAGTGTAAACAGGATGAAAAGTGCTAATTAGTGCATGGCTGTGTCATGGAGCAAAGCCTGGATGAAATCAGCTTTTTGGGGGATATTGAAAATGGTTGATTACTCCAAGAACAACCTTCTCTAGAAGTGAACAGAGTTTTAATAGGGGGAAAAAACTTCTCAAATCTTGAGGCTAGTAATGGTGGGGTTGGAAGAAAAGGGAGGCTGGAGGAAGAACAGGACAGACAAAGCCCTTTGCATTAAACCAGATATGAATCCAACCTTTAGGAGACTGCAGCAGTAACAATATTGTGTGGGACAGGCGGCAGCAGCAGCAGAGATCGTGCCAAACTGGACCAGCCGCAGATTGTTTCTCCTTGTAGCTGGCACTTGCTGGGGGTTTTGGTGGGTTATGAAAAAGGAGGTTGTAGTATATCCTTGGTGAGATGGTTCTTACTCAGAAATAGGCTTGATCACCCCCAAGAGCACATGCTTTTCATGCAGTGGCACTCTCTTGGGCTGGGGACACAAGAGTCTTCCTGCAAACTGCCAGGAAAGGATGAAAATTAATTTACATCTGCTTCAGCTTCCCTGTGTGTTTGCAGCCCCAGGTCTTCTCTGCTTCCTCCTTCAAGCAGAGAGAAGAGAGAAATTCGAGGTGCCAAACCTGCTAAAGGCAATGCAGTGCTGTGGTTGATTTGTCCTTATTGTTTTTCCAGCTTCAGGTTGGTCAGGACATGGGAAATTATGGTTCCCACAGGAACTGTATCCTGACCACTGTGTGCATGTATTAGGGCAGTAATGCAAAATTCTACATATGTTCAGGGGATCTGATTTATGGGGCCTGTGAGACCACACAGGGACTTGGTGCAGGGCCAGTCTTGATTCAAACACTGCTTGCCTGCAGGGCTTTGTTCTCTTTTATTTATACTTTCATTTATTGCAGCAAATTGCAAGGGGTCTGAAGAATGCTTGTTTTTTCCAGATGCATGTCCCTGCAGTTTCTCTTTTCCATTGGTGAGTGGGAAAGATAAGATGTTTGGTAACACAAACCCTAATAATTTCCATTTAGGGAGTAATTGATTCACCAGACCCACGTAACAGGTAAAAATTGCCAAGTGAAGCTTTGGGAAAATTAGTTTCCTGCCCATTGTGGTTTGCTCTAAGTACTCTTTAATTGAGTTTATTTGTTTATAAAAGCAAAATAAGAGCATTGATCCAAAAATTCCTTGAAGCCTGAAGTTATATAAATTCTTAATCAAATATGTGTCTGTAGGAATGTGTTTGTGCATGGACAAATCGATGGAGTTCTGTAGGTGCATATATTGAAAGACACAATTTTCACTACACTAAACGATCATTGTTGAACGTGCCTTGTGGCAACTGTTAAAAAACAAAGAAGTTCTTTCCCTTGAATCTGGGAAAACACTTTTAAATATTTCACCCTCTGGCCAGAATGAGACCTCAGAAGGCTCATTAAGGGAGTGCACTGGTGACTCCTGGAAGGTAGTTTTCAGTTTAGGGGAGCTGCTGGTGCAGCAAAGAGAAGAGACAGGAGTTGGTGATGTGGCCACCTCTCCTTCCTGCTGTGTGTGGAGCAGATGTGCTTCAGGGGCCACTTCTCCTCCTGAGCACCCCGTGGTGCAGATGACTTGTTCCTCCTTCCAGGCAGAGGGCACTTTAGGAGAGAGAGTATTTTGGGTGTCCCCAGGAGCCTGGGGTGGTGTGGGCAGGGGTAGGAGGGGCTGGAGAGCCGAGCAGACATGTCCTCTTGAGTGAAATTCATGCCACAATTGGATATAATATGATAATGTTCTAATAGTGCAGAATAGAATATCCATAATATTTAACTAATAAATGATAGCCCGAGGAAAATCCACAACATAGCCAGTAATCTCCCTGAGCTCAGGAGATGAAAAGAATCCTTCTTTTGAATTCTCACTTTAATTCTTCATAATTAATATGCATCCAACATCATCTGCTTCCAATAGCAAGAACCTGTTACTGTGCCCATGGCTGAAGAAGCTGCAGTGATATTAAACCCAGGAGCAGACAAGGCTGACAAGCTCAGGGCTCCTAAGGATTTGTCCCTGGGAATTCCTTGCAGGAATGGCCAAATTTCTTCATCCCTAAGTCATCTGGGACATGTCTTTGGGCCACCTCCACCATTCCTGGATCCTCACTGGCCACACTAAGCGATCTGGCTTAGTCATCTGAGCAACCTGGCCTTGTGGAAGGTGTCCCTGCCCATGGCAAGGGGTTGGAACCAAATGGTCTTCCAGGTTCTTTCCAACCCAAACCATTCTGTGATTCCATAAAATTCTATCCCCTCAGCTAAGAAGGAGGAATGTGGGCTTTCTCACCATGCAGGTTCTGTGGGTGGTTCCCCCCAGGGAGTGGCAGAAGGGGAAGCACAGCTCTGTTTTAGCAGAGGAATGAGTTTTAAAATAAAAACCACATCAAAAATCTGAACGGACCTTTTTTTTTCTTTTTTTTCTTTTTTTTTTTTTTTTGATAAAACTTTCCTAGCGCTATTTAGAAATTAAAATTATAGCAATTGTCATAGCGTAATGGCATCCCTCTTCATTTCCTGCCTCTCATGGGGAGAGGGAAGGATAATTACTGCTCTGGAACATGACAGTTGCCAAAAAGATGCCTTTCTTTCTTATTCCATAAGGCTGTTTGACCCGTCTCTCAAAGGTCAGTAAATTCTGTTTCTCAGGAGCACAAAGATGGGTAATGAACCTCTATTTGCATATACAAGCTTTTTTTCCCCTGACAGCATCAATTTATTCCTGCTCTAAGTGGACTTCCTTCTCCCAGGAAGCAGCATCTCTTTCTTCCTTCCTGTGTTTCTGAAGTTGTTCTTTTAGTGTGATTAAAATTCTCATTTTGGGGGGCAGCAAGATCCAATCCTCGCCTCTATGGGAGAATAATTCTTTGGCCATAATATCTGCATAAACTGCACATCTGTATGTGTGTGTGGAATGGCTTCAGTTATTTGGGCTTCTATTTTTGCCAGGTCCTTTTGAGGGTGGAAGCTGTATAAGCACAGCTACTACACTGTGCCACCCTGAGGATCTCACAGGCTCAGCAAACACCAACAGGCTATTTTGAGCATTAATTAATGATGAGTCTGTCGTGCAGTAGGTGCTCCTCATGCTGGAAGACCAAAGACACTTGAAACTGGCTTCAAAATTTCTGAGAGGTTGTGCTGTGTGTTTTCCTGAAAGGCAAAATGTAACTTCTCACAACAAAATGCAGCTTTTGCCCCGACAAATGGAGCTTTTTATTTACACATTTATCTTATTGACTCGACCGTCTTATCTTCGAGCTCATCCCAATTCCTAATGTTCCAGACTGGCTGCTGTATCTTAGGAAATCAAACCTTAGCTCTGGTGATAATTTATCTTGCATGTGTGGTAGTAATTGCTGTGTCTTTTCAAGGTCGTTGGGGATGCAGCTACTCCTGTAAAAAGTGTTATTTCAATAATGTCAACTTTGTTTTAAATGTCTGTGCATCCATTAAAAGCCATATTGTAACCAACCCACTCCCCTGTTCCCAGGGCTGTCAATACTGAGCATTTAAATCACACAGTTATTTTTTCTTGACTTTACTTAAGTGTGGGTTTTTCTTTGGTTTTTGAGTTTTTTTTTCTTTTTAAGGCAGTCATTAAAGCAATTTTCTTAAGAAAATTTAAATATTTTCTTTTTTTTTGTTGTTTTTTTTTTTTTTCCCCTCTGCCTGTTTGGTGGTAGAGAAACAGATTCTAATAACGGGATTTCATAAATGGATGGAAATAGACTCACACCTAATTTTTTCATTTATTCCCTATATTCGCAAGGGAGATGGAATCTTTTCAGAATGTCTCAAAGTTCTCTTCTTGCACTGCTTCCACTGTGTCTGGGAAAGGAAGGTCTTTTCTTCTCAGCATGCCCACGATCTTGAAAAAAAGATTCCAGTGAGTTTTATAGGCACAGAACTTCACTAACTAACCATTAAATCCCATTTTCCCAGGGTTGCAGCATTTTGCATCTGTGAGAGATAAAATGAAGAATCCTCCATCCTTGAGGGCAATAAAAGCTGCCCCACAGACCTCGGGAAAATGCCAGTATTCCTGGTGCTGCTGGTGAGAAGTTTTTATGGGGTGTGAGGAGTGCTTAGGGCTTCAGTGTTGCCTGTAAGAATCACCCCAAATCCTGCTGTGTCTTTAAAGCAGATAATCAGTGAAGGCTCGAGGTTCCATCCCAATCTCCTTGTTCTACAAAAGAAGAAAAGCCCAAATCTATATAAAGATGAAATGCGTATAACCAGGGTTGGGGGGGGGAATTCCTAAAGTGCCCAAACAACTTGAGCTTTTTGGCTGTTCCTCAGCAATGCCCTTTGGAGTGCCTGGCATGGGATTAGCCCCCTTGGCTTGCCCGGGGGTGCTGGTGGAACTGGGAGCTGCAGCTGCCCCTGCCAGCGCTCGAGCAAAGGACTGGAGGGTGGTGGGTCAGTTAAGTTGTTTTCTTTTCAGTTTCTTTGTTTCACTGTGGGGTTTTCCTTAATTTTTGTATTTTTTTTAATGGATTTTTCCTTCAGTTTGAGTGAGAAAGGACAGAGGATTTTGTGTGGGCAGAGGATGAAGGGTTTCTTTTGTCTGGAGCCTCCTCCACAGCAGCTCTGATGCCTTTCTCCTCTAGCCCAGCTCTGAGTCACTGCCGGAGCCCTCGCACAATCCAAAGGGTTGTTTTGTCTGGAATGAGCCAGTCTCAGCACCCAGCCCTGCCACCTCTTGCTTTTATGCTCCTAGATTTTGGGAGACACTTCCTCCCCCCTCACTGTGTGGGGAAATGGTGACACCGGGGTGGTGTGGAGGCATTTGAGGTCACGGCACCAAACGCTGTCAGGAGGAGACCTTGCTAATGGGAGAGAGCACTTTCCCAGAGAGCAAATCTATACTGAGCCCAGAGGCTTGGACAGATAACTCAGCTGGTGCCCACATTGTTTTTCTTCCAGAGCTGGAGACAGCAAATACTTCTCCCCAGTGCTTGTGGTGTTTGCCTCGGTCCTTGCAGTGCTTCTGTCTCACGGATTCACAGGATGGTTTGGGTCGGAAGGGACATCAAAAGTTATCTGTTTCCAACCCCCTGCAATGGGCAGGGACACCTTCCACTGGACCAGGTTGCTCAGACCCTCATCCAGCCTTGCATTGGACCCTTCCAGGGATGGGGCAGCGACAGCCTCTCTGGGTGACCCATGGCAGGGCCTCCCCAGCCTCACAGGGAAGAATTTCTTCCAAATATCTAACCCAGATCTACCCTCCTCAGCTTAAAGCCATTCCCCCTTGCCCTATCACTCCTTGCCTTTGCAAAAAAATCCCTCTCCAGCCTTCCTGCAGGCCCCCTTTAGGTACTGTCAGCTACTAAATTTAAGTGACAGTGCAAGTGCTCATTTCTTCTTGCCAAATGAGGGTCATTCTTGAAGGGGGTTAGGTGGGAAAAGCATTTGTTACCTCTTGCACAAGTTCCAAAGTTCCAGACGTGATCTCCATGAGTTCTGAATCCTCTTTTCTCCCCAGTGCTGCTTTTTACACGAGGGGTGTTGGCAGCTCATGGTTTTAGTCAGCACTCCTGGCACAGATTTGTATACCCATAAACATATAGCTGTAGATATCTACCTCTCCACCAACAGAAATAAATAAAAATAAAAAATTAAAATGAAATATAAACACACTGACAGTTGTGGCCAGTTGGATGGACACTCACCTTGCTGGGAGAGCTTTGTCCTTGTGTGCAGCTTTGGTGGGTAGGAAGGGTCAGGTGTGGCAGCACTGTCAGAGCTGTGCTGACAGCACGGTAAGAGGAGAGCAAACACAGGCCAACATCCCAGAGCTGATGAAATGCAGGCTGGGTCTGCAGGATGTGTGTGGCTGAGCTGGCAGCACTATAATTATGAAAAAGTAATAAAAAGCTTGAATTTTGTTCTCTCTAAGGGCTTGTCTCCATTGTATGTTCCCCTCTCCTCCTTTTTCTTTTTCAGAAGCACAATGGTATAGGGAGTGCTTCTGCCCACTGCAAGTGGTTTGTGCTGGTGTGAGGGGGATGCTCATGTGGCCCTTCCCACCTCCCCTCCTTCAACCCCACCTTCCAGAAGTTGCATTGCAAGAGTCTAAATTGACTTTTGTGTTCACAAAGATTATGCAGCAACTGGAGTAACAAATGGGAAACCTTCCTGAGGGTGTCACTTTGCTCCAAAGTGAATGCAGTGCTATTTAATGCATTTAAACCACCCCCCCCCACCGTGGAGATGAATTATTGAAAGGAAGGAAATTCCATTCCTCTAAACCCACCTTGATGGCTCCATTTATCACAGGATTAAATGGAGACAGCAGTGATATTTTCCTATGAAAAAAAAATATGTTTGGAAATACATTAACTGTTGCTTCACGTGAGTGAAGACAGAAGTAATGTTGAGTGACCTCTCTAAGACCCATCTTACTTGTTTTCAGGATTTAAATAACCAATGTTATATCCATCATAAAATTTAAAGACATTTAATCCCTTCCACTCCTGTGTGGAGGCAGTGCTGTTACCTCCCTTGCTCTGTACATCACCTGTGAAATCATAGAATGGTTGGAGTTGGAAAGGACCTTATAGATGATCCAGTCCCACCCCGTGCCACAGGCAGGGACACCTTCCACCAGACCAGGTTACTCCAAGCCCAGTCCTACCTGGCCTTGAACACTTCCAAGGATGGGGCAGCCACAGCTTCTCTGGGCAATCTGTGCCAGGGCCTCCCCACTCTCACAGTAATTTTTCCCCCCTAATATCCAATGTAAACCTACTCTCTTTCAATTTGAAGCCATTTCCCCTTGTCCTGTCATTCCATGCTCTTTTAAATTGTCCTTCTCAATCTTTCCTGTCATCTCCCTTCAGGTACTGAGAGGCTGCACTCAGATCCCCCCAAAACCTCTTCTCCAGGCTGAACAAGCCCCATTCTCTCAGCCTTTCCTCCTGGCAGAGCTGCTCCATCCCTCTAATCAACCTGGTGCCTCCTCTGGACTTGCTCCAGTGCCACGTGAAGCTCCAGATTTTGCACCTACCAGCCCCCCCCAAATCGACCTGGCATAGCAAGGCAGACTTGCTGCCTCAGACTCTTTCTATTGGTCCCAATTATTCCTGATTTAATGAAAACACACTTGCATTTTTAGTTCTTTACTCTGTTACGTGGTTCTGGAGCCCAGCTGAAAACTGTGATTCAAGTTTGTGCTATTTTTGCCAAATTAAACTTCTGCTGATGTTTCAGTTTGTTACAGAGTTTCATCTTCACTTTTAATGGTAACCCGGGATTCTGAAATACCTCTGGAGTCAAATCATAAAGCTGGACGTATATCAGAGGGGTAATTTATATATATTTTCTTTATGAAGTACAGCAGGATTTGTAAGATACAGCATGTGCTGCAGATAACGTTTCAAGTAGTTATTTTTGAGCTGATAGCAACAGTCTATGTGATAAATAAAATAAATGTGTTCACCTAAACACAGGCAGAGATTCCCCATTGTAACTCTCACAAACCTGTCAGTTTGAGAAGGTGCCTGTGGAGAAAGAAATTCCATTAAGAGACTTTTCCATCCCGTTGGCCCCAAATCTGAAATGAGGTGGGGGTTCACAGCCCACACCGTGGGGAAAGCCTGATGAAAATTCCCAGGATATGCTTCCACAGATGAGGATGGAGTGGAGTAGGACTTGCTGATTCTTATGGGTCTTCTCTAACTCGAGTTATTCTCTGATTTCTGGGAATGAAAAGACTGAGCCACGAGTGTTGCTCATCACTGCTGCTGTCAGGAGCAAATCAACCTCGTGTGCCTGGTACCTGCTTAGCATTCCCCTTGTCCCTGCTCATCCCTGGGACGTTCTGGGGCATCCTGGGGGAAGCGATGCAGCCAAACCTTCACAGATATTCTCCTCCTGCAGGTGTTCACATGGGCAATTTGGGCAGCAAAAGGACAGGACTGCATCTGACTGATTCCCCCACAGTAAAACACAGCCAAGCTTTGCATTGGTCCCTTCATTAGGCCCCTTTAATTACAGCTCTGTTACCATGGGATGCCTGGGAAGACCATTAGTTGGTTGGTCACTCCAGCGAGACTTGCATCAAATGAGTTTGGTGCAAGAGGACTTTGTCCCTGCTCCCTAAACCAGTTAAGGCCTCAATCTCAGCTTTGTCCCTCTGCTCTGCTTCAGTATTGTCTTCTCCAGATGCTGGAAGGAAGCTGGGAATGATAGAGCAAGGAAGTTTTTGCCTCATGGGAAATGAAAGTTGATCTTCTGCCCCTGTTTGTGCGACTTCCCAAAGCCAAACTCACCCCACGGACTGGAGGTCCCCAATGTCCCTCTTGGCAGAGAGATCATGTCATGGAAAAGTCTGTCATGGATATATGGAGAAACTGAGTGAAAATGGGGCAAAAATGTTTGTTTCCATGAACCCAGCTCTTCATGGGGCAAGGCTGAAAATCCTGCTCCCGGTCTGGGCAAAGCTGTCACCTGTGGATTTGTTGTCACCTGTGCTTTGCACACCTCACTGGGATGAAATGAGAAGCTTCAGTGGTTTAGTTTCTGCCTTCACTCAGCCCGGGTGATAAAACTGTGGAGATGGTTCCTGGAATTTTAACTCAATATTGCCCTTGTCACAGTTGAGTGTCTCCAGCTGCAGTGTTTCCTGCTTTAAGAAGGATTTTCACTCCCCCTTCCCTTTCTCCTTCCAATTCCTTTCCCCCTTCCCATTTCTGTGTGGGGTGACGTTTGCACGAGGAGCTCAGCAATGACATGCTGAGAAACACCATTGCTGTAAAAAAACCCCCAACAACCCAGCAAACAAAAATCAAAAATCAAAGCACCTGCTTGCAGTCAGAACTGATTTCTGGGGAGAGGGGAAGGTGTTTTCTCCCTTTCTGTGCCCAGCAGTCTGTAATTGGTTTGATGATTTAAGGGAAGAGGATGGGAACGTGGCTTTTATGTGCCGCAGGAGATAGTGACCTCTCCTGGAAGCTGAGCCCGGGAAGTTTGTTGGCCCTATGGTGGGAGCTACTTCGTTGACCCCTGTATTTAAACATGATTAAAAGCACCACCGAAGAGCCAGGCACAGTAAAAAAAAAAAGCAAAAACACCTTTAACAGCAGCTGTTGGGGGCGGGGTGAGGGAAGCTGTGGATGCTGCACACTTTGGAGTGCCATCTGCTGGCACAGGACTCGGTCGGATTCAGGAGCCTTGTTTTGTGGTGCTCAGAAGAAAACCATGTGAGGGAAGCCTCGATGGGACTCTGAGACGAGGAGAAACTCTGTGAAGAGCAGGGTGAAAGAAGATGTTTTGTTCTCTTGAAGAGGGTCCCTTACTCGACTGTGAAAACCTGTTCCATATCCCCTCTGTATGAAGCAGAACATACATATTTAATAGAGTTTAAATAAGTAAATGTTTTTAAATAATTAATGATTTGTATAGATATATATGTAACTTTTTGGGTTCCCATGGAGAAGAAATGGAGAAATTGGAGCTTTAGGTCACGTGTGCTGGGAAGCATCAGGAAGTTGGCTGGTTTTCAGTCTCACTTAGTCTGGTTCTCCTCTTCAGTGGAGTCCACAGAGCTGTGCAGGTTCTCTGTGTGCCCAGTTCCCATCCCTTTGGCACCCCAAAGGTGGGGGTAGGTCTGACCCACCAGCCAGGGGTGTGTATGTGATACGTGGCAGAGGGTGACACGGTGACATATCCCTGGTGTAGCACAGGGTGCTGCTAATCTGCTATTTATGATCTTAAAAGGTTTCAAATTATTTAAATTAACAGGAAAACTCATCCCCTCTTTGTGGGAACAGGTAATGGTGAGATCACATTCATCTGCTGGGCACCTGCCTGCCTGTTCAGAGCTGCCAGGCTGGGAAAAATGGGGCATGAGGAAGTGTTTGGCAGAAAAGTAAAAAGGGGAAAAAGGACTTTATTTACAGATAACCACTTTTTTGTTGTTGTTGTTTAAAAAACTTTGGGGTCTGATTTTTTTATTCTTTTGGCTTTTTTATGTTTTCTCCCTCATACCTCTCATTTTACAAAGATGCATTTGCATGCAGGATGTCATTTGTGTTCTTATCCTACACCAGTCCAGCTTGTTTTGAGATCCATTTTATTTTTGAGCTTGATAATATCCAACATTATATAAGCCTCTTCTCCTTCTAGCACTGTTTGTTGCTTCCAAGCCTACAGGCATTGACCCCTTGTAGACACTTGAGTTCCCACAAAATCCCTTTAATCACCCTTTTGCCTCCTTGACTCTCCCCTTCTGCCCTCTTGGATCTCATGGCTCACCAGTGGTGCTTTTTTCCCTTCTAAGGTATGAACAGCCAGAAAACATTGCAGAATATAAACCGGCCACCAAACCAACAGGACAGGTTTTTAAAAGGGTGGTTTGGAGGTTTGGGGGCTATTTTTGGAATTGTTTTATTAGGCTTCTTTGTTTATGAACTGGTGATCGTGTGGAAGACTTGATGAAACAGGAAATGAGTTGGGAAACCTTCCAATGCTGAATTTTAGTAGATGTCCCTGCAGATCACAAACATTTGACAAACAGAGATGTTTCAGCTCTTTAAGGGGAAGAACCCATCCCCATTTGTGGTGGAGTGGCCCTGGTTGTCACCAGGTACCCACCAAAGCTGCTCTGTCTCTCCCCTCAGCTGGACAGGGGAGAAAAAAATATAATGAAAGGCTTGTGGCTCAAGCCAAGGACAGGGAGAGATCACTCAGCAATTACTGTCACAGGCAAAACAGACTCCACTTGGGGAAATTACTTTAATTTATTACTAATCCAATCAGAGTAGAATAATAAGAAATAAAACCAGATCTTTAAACATTTTTCTCCCACCCCCCCCGTTCTTCCTAAGCTCAACTTCCCTCCTGAATTCCCTGCCTCCTCCCCTCTGGCATTGCAAGGGGATGGGAAATGGGACCTACAGCCAGTTCATCACTGCTGTAAAGACAAAGTGTTTGTTCCCAGAGGACCCCACGTCCTGGATTGTCTGCTTTGTTATCTCCTTTGGGGGTTTGTTTTATTTTCCATCATTCTCAGAAGGAAATGGAGATTGGTGGGTCTTGGTGTGTTTATAGAGAGGAGTAGGTTGAGCAGCTGTCAAATGCAAGGGCTTTTTTCATGGAAAGAATCTGCAGCACTGATGTTTCATGGGCTTGTTTATCCACTGTTTCCCAAGGAGTATTAGGTATGGGATTCAGAGTAGACCTGGCAAGTGAAGTCAGATATTTTTGGGTAGCCCCTCAGTGAGGCTGTAATGTCGTGTCCGTGGGAGCAGAGGAGCCATCCATGGTGCCTTCGTGGTGTGGGGATTTAAAGAACGTCCTCTTCCTTTCAGCAGCGTTGTGTTGTCACTGACCTTTCTTACAGAGCAGGAGAGATGGAAAGGAGAATGGAAGTGTTTCTGTGAGACACATTGAATATGACTTCCTCTTCATGAAAGTCATGTAGTCATTGCAGGCTGACAGGAACTCATTTTGCAAGAGGAGTGATGTGCTGGATTTCTCTCTTCATTTCCCCAAGTTTCCACTGAAAAGCCAAGGAAGGAGTGAGGTATTTCATATTTATCCACATCATTGCCTTTAACACCTCGGAGCTTTCCTTTTGATATCCTCTGTTAATTCCCAGCATCACAGCGGGAAACAAATCAATCTTCTCGTTCCCTGCTGCAAATATTTGGGGATAAGGTTACTCATGAGCTCTAAATTAGCTTTCAGAGTTTCAGAATGCAAAGTTATAGATGAACTTCCTTACATACCATGGCAACTGGTTCCTCTTGGCAGGTTGCTCCGCTGCGTATGATGAAGATGACTTTGGCTTCATTTCAGGACAAGTGATGTGAGAAGACTGCTTGTCTGCAAAAGCTTTTCCATCAAGCAAATTCCTTGCACTATGATTCACTCATGCCATATGTGGAGGAATGAAATTCTGGGTGAGATGCATGAAGGAAACCCCACAGGAGGAGAAATGATTTGACAGCTGATCCAGAGAGCTCTTTCAGGCACCTCTGAAGAGAGTGCTGTGATGTCAGTATCGGTTTCATTCCACATCTGGGTTTGACTCATCAGCTACAGTAAAAGAAAAAAGAAACCCAAAGAAATAATTAAAGTTCATTATTGCATGTATATGAAATGGCATTATTGAAGCATCTACCTCACATTTATTTATAGCCCTTCTTCCTGACAGAGCCTGACATGTTTCACAAACATCACTGAATGATTATATATTCTTTCCCCAAAATCTTGAGGATGTTGCTCTGCATTCTATTCATCACTTGTTCAGTCAAAATTTATGTTCCTGCACAATCTCTATGTTTCCTGAGATCTCTTTGTGCAGGTACATTACTTATGAGACCTACCAAGCATCCTTGCAATAAGTTGGGGTGGAAGGGCTCAAATTTCTTTCAGAGAAAGTCAAATTCTTCTGAAGAGTGTGGGACTGGGCACTGTCACTGCATGAGAAGGTGAGGCTGGAGGAGAGCACCCCCATCCTCACTACAATGCAGTAGCCATCTTTTGTTTGGCAGGATGGAGTTATTTATGATGACACTTATCCAGGACAACTGGGCAAATTTAACTCCTCCCAGAAAAATTCCTGGCAACTTCAGGACATATGCAATGCTCAGAACCTTTTGTAGTTTCCTATTTCTTGACCAGGGAAGTGATTGTTCTTCTGTACTAAGCCTTGGTGCAGCCACACCTTGAGTCCTGGATGCAGTTCTGGGCCCTTCACTGCAAGAGAGACATTGAGGTGCTGGAGCTTGTCCAGAGAAGGGCAACAGAGCTGGGGAGGAGTCTTGAACACAAGTCTGATGAGGAGCAGCTGAGGGGGCTCAATGTGGAGAAAAGAAAGGAGGCTCAGGGGAGGCTTTCTCACTTTCTACAACTCCTGGAAGGAGGTTGTAGCCAGGTCAGTGCTTTCTCCAGGCAGCCACTGACAGGACAAGAGGAAATGGCCTCAAGCTGCACCAGAGGAGGTTCAGGTTGGATATCAGGAAGAATTTCCTCATGGAAAGAGTGGTTAAGCATTGGAATGAACTGCCCAGGGAGGTGGTGGAGTCCCCATTCCTGGAGGTGTTCAAGAAGCGACTTGACATGGCACTGAGTGCTCTGGTCTGGTTGACAAGGTGGACATTGGTCAAATGTTGGACTCCATGGTCTTGAAGGTCTTTGCCAACTGAAATGATTCTGTGATTCTGACTAAACTAAAGCCCATATCAGTGTCCTTGGGAGACTGGCCCAGGACATCCCTCAAGGGCTTGTGTCTCAGCCGTGATCACACCGGTCTCCCCACCTTCAATCTGCCAAAGGAGACCTGAGAAGAGTTAGAAGTCTGGCTCAGATGTGTGGCTTTGGTCTTTTAGCACATCTGTGTTTGAGCTGAGCAGCACTGGGGGAGCAGCGAGGGTGGTGGAAGCAAGTAGAAGGTCTCCAGCAGAAAGGGAATGTAACCTCCTCAGGGACTTTAAAATGCTGAGCCAGATCGATGCCCCTTTGCTGATGGAAAGTGTCACTTCTCTCAGCAGGCAGTGCCAGTGGTTCCTGGAGGGCTTCTCCTGGAGAAAGTCAGTGTGCAGCCTCATGGCTATGATAAAACATGCAGTGCTGTTGTGGATTCAGTCACCTTCCACAGCTTGGTATGGAAAATGTATGTCCAGCACTTACTGTGCCATCAATTTCCTCAGTCTTATCTCAGATAAGCACAGAGTTTAATGTTTATCTGGGAAAAAAAAGGTTGGTGGTTTTTTTCTGGTGCTTTTTCTTTACCAGTTTTTATCTGTTTTTGAAAGTCCCCTGTGGCAAGAAAGTTTCTTTCCCAGAATGTGGATAGAATGTTGGTTCATCTTCAGAAATTAGTGGCAAATACTTCTCCAAGAGAAGAGAGAGATTTTTGTCTCTAAATGGGATTTGCTGCTGCCCAGCAGTTGGTTTGTGTGAGGTAATGAAGGAGCAACAACAGCAATGTGTAGGCTTCTGTAATGGGTGCTTTTGGAAAGGTTCTCTGTCTTCCACCTCCCATTCTTCCCTCTGAAATACATCAGCACTCCTGAGGGTTTCAGTCCCCGTGAGGAAGATCTTCAAAGGGTTCTATCCCAGACTCTGCCATACCTGAGTGGGAGATCTGTGCAGTCTGAGGTTTTGGAAGCAACCTGGATCTGCCTTTGGCTTCCATTCAGTTCATTTCCACGCTTTTTTTACTCTTTGTACCTCCCATTTCCTGAACATCTTTTGTGTTCCTAATTCACTCCTGCTTGGTCCCTGCTTTTATTTGCTTAGTTGTCCATCTTCCTCTCTCACTGTCTTCCATTTCCCCCCATATTTTCTTCATGACATTCCCTTCTGTTGAATTCTTGGCAGAGAATTTGAGAGTAAATAGCACTGAAGCCATTTCCTTGTGACGTGTCCTGCTTTTATAGTGTGTGATATGATCAGTTACATTTCTGCCCACGACCATAGGATTAATATTTAAATTGTGCTTATTGACATAATGATACCTATTGTGAGAATAACAATATAAATATGCCTGAGGAGCAGCTAGAAAAACAAGATAAGAGTGTCTCAATGCCCAGGGGATGTACACAAGGTGGAGAGTAATAAGGGAACATTATGTATTTTGCTCATCAACAATTCTTCAATGAAAGAGGATTTAAAAACTGCAGCAGTTTTCAGCATATTAAGTGTGTGGGGCTGAGACAAATTGGGATTAGCTTGTGTAGTTACCCCATGTTGTGGCAAACTACCCCTAACTCAAGCTTAGTTTGTGAAGTTCCTCACCTCAGTGGAGCCCGTGGAAGTGCAAAGTGTTCTCAGCAAATACTGTACTTGAAAATTTGAAGGTCTGGGAGTTTGGACGGTGAAAAAGAGTCTGTTTCTGCCTGTTTTCCACACTGTCCTTTAGGAGAACAGGGCAGCCTCCTTGGAGAGAAGTGAAGCATCCTTCCAAACTCAAAAGCACAGTGTCATGCTGGAAAGTAACCAGCTGAAATGAGACAAAGAGGTTCAGAACAGGAGTCACTGAATAATTAAATATCATACAGCTAAATAAAGGTGGAAATAACTTTTGGAGAGTCACAGGGAAGATAAAGGATCAAAAATGACCCCATTAATATCCATGAAAATTCCACTATAACCTTCACTAGGATCAAACTTCAACCTCCAACAACTAAATCCCAGGAATTCCTAACCTTCCTGCTGATACGCTATTTCTTGGTCAGGGTCCCTCCTTGTAACATGAAAGGTCAACCTGGAGCTTGGGAGAGAGGAAGGTGGGATTTGTGAGGAAGACAAGTTTTCCACAGTGGCTTCAGCACTGCAGTACATCCTTCTTGGTCCATGTTAGGCCTCTCTTGGCTGATTTAAATTGACCTTCAGGATCCTTCTTGCTTCTTCCAAAAAATCCCAGAGAAGCAAAGGTCTCCCTAGTCTGACCCGAGCACAATTCATGGATAATCTCTGTGTCTGTAACTCTCTAACATCTTCAAAAGACACAGCACTGAGCATCTGCTTTCTACTCTCTCCCCACCACTGGTTTGTTTCTAATGAAATATTTATTAAGTGAATGATATTTGCAGTCAGAGAAGGAGATAATTCATGCAAGCAATCAGCTCTGGGTTAACTGGAGAATGAAAATGTCTTGGACCGTAGCAAAAACTCATAATCAAAGGGCTCCCCAGCTATCCATCAAACAATCAATTACTGTATCCATTAGTCCCCTTTCACCACACATTAGAACAATTTACTAGACATGCTAATGCTCGGGTCATTGCTCCTTAAGGATGAGCAAACAGCAGAGGCATCTATCAAAGTTCTGATGCAGCCTGATCTCATGCAGTGGGAATATACAGCTTAGATCACTTCATGTTCTCGTGCTGTTCTCAAGTCTATTAAAGAGCTGGGGTGTGAGGGCAACGCTGGTTGCCTCCAGATCTCACCAGCTGAGGGAAACTTGTCAGAAGAAATTCAGCATTTCACTTGCTTCTGCCTTCTGTGTGAGGAGACAGAAGGTCATCCTGTGTGAAACATGAATAAACAAACTGCACGTCAGGAGAACAGGGGGGAACTTGTCCCTTCTCTGCTACACTGACCAGATCATTGCAAACATGTTGTCCATCCTTCCATGTGCCATGTGGGAGGGAACAGGATTTCTTGTGAAGAGGGAATCCAGGAGTCAGGTTCTAGGGCAGCACCCCACATCTGTCTTGCCTCACTGGCCTCATCCAGTGCCTCATAAATGCAGTGGGAACTCAAACCATGCACCATTTGAACAGGAAATCTCTGTTAATTATTCCACGTGTGGATTGCTGTGTCTGAAGGCAACAAGACTGTTTCTACAGGTAGTTGAGAGAAATAAGCACATTTTAGTGTAACCAGCTGAGCTAAGTAGGATAAATGTTTTCTAGGAAAAAAAATAATAGCCTGGGCAGGGGTTTGGTGGGGGGGGGTTGTATTATTTTTATCAGTTTGTACAGGTTTTTTTCCATAGTCTTCCTTGGCCACACCTGGACATGTGTAATATAGGTCTCTACTTCCAAGCCTGACATTCAGGACTCCCTTTATAGTCTAAGACACAGTCTCATGTTAAGTAGCTGTCAATCTTTTTAATCTGGTGAACAGGGCTCTTATCTCCATTGGCTTTATTGACCATGTCTCCATTGATTATAATGGGAGTCTTAATAAGGAGCTTGGAGGTCAGTGCTTCCACCGTGGGTATGTCAAGCTCAGAGAGGTGCATTTCTGGCAGTTCAGCTTGGCTGATCAATTCAAGCAGAGATATCTACTGTGTAAACATCTCAAATTGGTGTTAGGAGAGATCCCACGTAGGTGTCGATACCACCAGTCCTGAGCCAGTGGCTGCCTGGTTTATCCCTCTTTCTGTGAATGACTCCTGATATCTGCTGGGATAAACTGGCAGGGAACTTTAGGTATTTCTGTTAACAGGACAGAGCTGCTTAGAAATGCAGTGGAAAAAAAGCAAAAATAAAAAAAAAATCAAAATGAAGGGCATAATTTTACTGGGTTGAAGTGCTGGAGAAAGAAGCTCTCCTTGCTGTTTTCAGTGGACAGGGAGAAGAAGGAGATAAATGCCCTGCAGTCCCCCCTCCTGTGGTTTGCTGTGGTCCCTTTCTCCTTCCAAAATTCATGGCTCCTCGGGCAGAGAGAGGGGGCAGTGCTTGTGGGTGTGTGCCTGACCCACCTGGACATCCATGTGTGTCAGTGAAGAGCTTCTTGTGCAGTGACAAGTCTTGCTTGATGTGATAAAAAACCTCATTTCTACACACACAAAGGACCACCAAGGAACAAAATGGTTTATACTAGAAAATACTGTGCCCTACTGCATGCACAGCTTGAGCTGCAGGCTAATCTTCAAAGGAATAACAGAAAATTGTCATCTTTCCAAAGAGAGGATCCTCTTCCAATGTGGGTTTGGAGACAGAGGTCTATTTGAGGGAGTGAAAAATGATTTTAATTCAGTGAGTGTGTCCAAGCCTCTCAGAATCAGTTCATTACTTCTTTATTACTGGAGAAGTGAAAAAATTATCAGATTTGAGTCCTTTGAGACTCAATCAAACAGGAAGCTTATCAAGATGCAACAAGTCAAGCAACCAGTCAAAACCCCACACAGCAGTTTTCAGAGTAGACTCCAACAAGTGACAGAATTTCTCCTCTGTTTGGGTGAAAGTTCCCAACAGGAATACATTTTTACAGCACAAGCAATGAAGTCTTGGAGTTTATGGCTTGGGAAGGGTATTGGTATATCCAGAGAGAATAAAAAAGAACACAAACAGGGCAAGTAAAATAACATGAGGTATATAGTCTATAAACATCAGATGAGAAAATGAGGGAGCTAAATTAAATAGTCTTGGAGAAAGTATCAATAGGGACATGATTACAGTCTATAAATACTTTCAAGGTGAAAATACAAATGAAGACCAGGTGAATTATTCACGGAGTTAAATTACAGGAGCCAGAACGGCCTGATGGCAAGAAAGGAACACGTAGGTTAAGTGCTAAAACTAATAAAGAACAGTTGTGTGGATGGTTAATGCCCTATCAGTTTGGAAAGTCAATAGCACAGTTAAAACAGAAGTAAAATAAATAAAAATAATAGTGCAATAAAAACCTGTGGTAGAAATTATCTGAATGTTTATCACTGGCCTCTCCTACCTCTGACACAGTTAAGACATTGTCCTGATATTAACTGGAAAAATGCACAGATTATGGACAATTTTGTTCCATGTCACGTTCCGGAGGTGCTGAGCTGCAAACCTTGCAGTGGTTTTTGTTTTTGTTTTTGTTTTTTAATCTCAATCCTTTCCCTGAATGTTTTACTTTGGAAACATTTCAGGGAGCTTTTCAATCCTTGTGAAAGCCTTCCTGGAGCCTGTATGCTAATGGGGTGGTGTGGGCCTGGATTCCTGAGCTAAGGAAAGGGGAACATCTCTGGGAATGTATATCACGCAGACAGCACGGAGCACACGAGGATAATAAAGCTGCTCTGTGCTGCTTTCCTTCCTGGCACTTCCTATTTCTTGTTGCCCTTTGGAAGGTTAGATTCACTTCATCTTGCCCTATAAAGAACTCATGCAGGATAAATTAGCAAACTGCCAAATTTTTCCTATTTCATCCTCTCTGGACAAACTGAGGCAGGAGTGAGATTTTGTTCCCTGTAGCAATGGCTGCATTTTCTATTTTCATTATTCCACTTTGCAGGCAGTTTGGTACCAAATACACATCTGGGTCTAAATTTCCCTAATATCTTTAGTTTCTCTTCCTTGAGACATTGCCTAGATCTATAATAACTGCATCACTATCTTTGAGAAAGAACATAATTTTCTTTCTGCTGTTGTGTTTTTCTTTAAACCAGTAAATATCCTGACCTGATTTGACTTGAAATTCAAGTTGTCACTCTTCATTTTTCTTGAGATTGAAGCTCACATCCTCCAAGTTGATTAGTTGTTAAATATTTCCAGTAAAACAATGTCCTCTGATCCATGTCAGTCCTTGCTGTCACAGCACACAGCAATCAGGGCAAGCATTTAGTTCCTTTCAGCTGAACTTACATTTTAAGGTCGTTTGCAGGTGGGTAGATTGGGCTGAGTTAGATGGGGATTGTCATTGGTCAGGAGAAAGAACCATCACCTGCTCCTGCATGGAGGGCTCTAGGACAGGTAGGAGGAATGACCACTGGGAAAGTCCCCATTGATGTTTTGGGACTTTAGTGGGACCATTTAGAGGGACAGAAATAATTTCACTACTTCAGTAAAAAATGTGACCTCTATTTCAATAAATTTGTCTCTCTAGGAACAAATGCTGGAAACCTTTTAATTGTAAAAGTTCTTGTCTAGGCTCTGCAGTGCAGTGTTCTGCCATAATTATGCACTTAGGAACACAACACTGCAATCACATTCTCATTTCCAAGTTTCCTTATTTCATCCTAGTGTTGCCAATTGGATGATTGAGTCCTATGAGCTGTGACATCTGAAGTGGGGAGGGAAAGGAAAGAAAACCTCAAAGTCTGGCTGGAAGCACGGGGAGGTAATAACAGGAAATCAGTTCTGTGGCCCCTCAACATTAGAAAGACATGAACCTGTTGGAGTGAGTCTATAGAAGACCACGAAGATGCTCAGAACTGGAGCAAGTCTGCTATGCAGACAGGCTAAGGGAATTTGGATTGCTCAGCCTGGAAAGGAGAAGGCTCCAGGGAGACTTTAGAGTCTCTCCCACTGCCTAGAGGAGCTCCAAGAGAGCTGGAGATGGACTTTGGACAAAGGTCTGGAGTTATAGGACAAGGGACAATGGCTTTAAACTGAAAAAAGAGCAGAGTTAGATTAGATACACTGACTGTCTTCACTGTGACAACGGTGAGGCCCTGGCACAGGTTGCCCAGAGAAGCTGTGGATGCTCCATCTCTGGAAGTGTCCAAGGCCAGGCTGGCTGGGTCTTGGAGCATTCTGGTCTAGTGGAAGATGTCTCTGCCCATGGCAAGGGGTTGGAACTGGATGATCTTTAAGGCTTCTTCCAACCCAAACCATTCAGTGACATGACTGAGTTTACAAATTTATTTCTTAGGTTCTGCACTGTCAGCACACTCCTTCTTACCTGCAGCAGATATGTCACTTAAAAGAGACCAAGCAACTTGCTCCCTGAGCAATTCTTGATCACAGCACAGAGAGACAGCAGCTAACATTGAAAGAAACTTCCCTGGTCTCGTCCAGGCCCTATTTTGTTGTCTAAGTGTAAGGAAAAGCCCATAAAGGCTTCATTCCCCTGGCCTTGGTTATTTTCTTGGGTGAAGAGCAGCAGCAGAACCTCCACAATGAGCACAGACAGATGTGCTCATTCAGATCCAGCTGAGCTGGCTGAAAACACAACCCACTCAAGCTGTGTTGGGATTGTCTTCATGGCTTTCCTGACAGGACAGGGCTTATGACTGCTCCCAAGGCCATCTCTGGAAAGAAACAGTAGAGAAATACCCATCCACCTGATTTTAAGGTCACCAGTGTATGTAACTGATGTGGGATAGGGGGATTTCACAAAAGCTACACGCCATGTTCACTTACCTGGGTTTGTCCTTAAATAATCAAAAAGAGGGACTCTAAAAAAATAAGCAAATCTTAAATATGACCAGTTTTGAAAAGTAGCCAAATGTTATTATATGGTCTTTGCTAACAGTCACTTCTTCCATCATCTTCACAGTGCCTTTGCTTTGCTGAAGCTCATTTTATTTGAGATGCTTATGACAGTTTGAGCTGGACAAGCCCTTTAAATGCTTCTGGTCCTTGTGAATGGGTTCACCAGAGGTTGACCACAGGCCTTGTCCCTGGCCCATGACAGTTGAGCAGCAGTGCTGGTAGACAGCCCCAAATAAGATTTTCAAGATTTGCATTTTGATTCAGTTAATGCCTCCTGTTTCACTGCAGGCATCTGTCATCTTGTATCCTTTTACCATTTTTATTTCCTATGTTTGCTTTTTTATTAAAACCAAAAATCTCCTGATGAAAAACAATTAAGGGTTTGTGTACAGTATTAGTGTAAAACCTAACAAGCTGCTGCCTGCAGTCAGCGATGGATCAATAGGCTTTGTTGTAGTGAATTCACAGGTAAATTTTAAAAAAAATAAAAATTATTTACATGGCATTGAGGAAGCAGAACTTTTCATAGAATCACAGAATCATTATGGTTGGAAAAGATCTCTGAGATCATGGAGTTCAGTGTTAACCCAGCACTACCAAGTCCCCCACTAAACCATGTATCCAAGCACCACATCTACACACTTCTCTAACCTTTCCATGGATGGTGATTCCAACACTTCCCCGGGCAGCCTTGATCACCACTTCAGTGAAGAAATGGTTCAGTTATCCAAATATCCAACTATCAAATTGGTTTAGTTATCCAATTATCAAATTTAGTGTAAATTTTAGTGCACCTCCCCTGGTGCAACTTGATGTAATTTCCTCTTGTCCTATTTCGTGTAACCTGGGAGAAGAGGGTGAAGCCCACCTGGTTACAACTTCCTTTCTGGGAACTGTAGGGAGCAAGATCTCCCCTCAGCCTCCTTTTCTCCAAACTAAACCCTCAGCTGGTCCTTATCAGAGACTTTCCCAGCTCTGCTGCCCTTTTTGGACACACACACATCCATCACATCGTGTCACCAGCCCGTGCTACCCTGGTTTGTGTTCTGAGTTAGTGCTGAAAATAAAATTGCCACGAACTGGACCAACACTGGAGCATCCTTTGTGATGGAAGGCAGATCATTTATGTCCTTATTCCTGATGTTGAAATCTGATGGCGATCAGAATTCTGCTGAGGACAGCCTGCAGAGGAAAATAGGTTGTGTTTTCCTGCAGAGCGACTGCTGTTGTCCCAGTAGGTCAAGCCTGTGCTGCAGGAATTTTCCCTGTACAATGTTGGCATTATTCCCAACTCCCCCTAAACTCTGAACTTGTGAGGTCCCACCTGGAATGCTACATCCAGCTCTGGAACCCCAACATAAGAACAATGACCTCCTGGAACATGTCCAAAGGAGGTCACTAAGTTGATCAGAGGGCTGGAGAAGCTCTGCTATGGAGATGGGCTGGGAGAGCTGGGGCTGTTAATCCTGGAGAAGAGAAAGCTCCAGAAAGACCTTAGAGCCCCTTCCAGTGCCTAAAGGGGCTCCAAGAGACCTGGAGAGGGACTTTGGACAAGGGCATGAAGTGACAGGACAAGGGGAAGTGACTTCAAGGTGAAGGAGGTGAGGTTTAGATTAGATGTTAGGGAATCAATTATTTAATATAAGGGTGCTGAGGCACTGGCATGTGTTACCCAGAGGATCTCTGGATGCTCCATCCTGGAAGTGACTAGGTTGGATGGGGTTCTGAATAACCTGGTTGAGAGCAAGGTGTCCCTGTCCATGGCAAGGAGGATGGAACAAGATGATCTTTGAGGTCCCTTCCAACCCAAATCGTTCTATGATTTTATGATTATTCATAATAAGGCTCTTTTGTGGATGGTGCCAAAAGTTGTTGGGGGCTGACCAGATGTTTTTCCATCCTGCCACTCAAAGCTCCTACTTTTCTCCTCCTCTCCCACAAAGGTGGAGCCAACTCTCACAAGGCAGGAACCTTGTCTTGTCTCCTCATCCCAGTTGTCACCAACTGACCACCCACCACCATTGCCCACATAGGTGGGGACAAGGTGCCTCTGATTTTTGTCCTAATTTGGAATGAGGTTTTTGGGCAATAATGGAAACATTCTGAATTCAGACAGGACAGGGGCTATAAAATGTGAAGATACTAAATGAGAGTGTTCCTCAGTCTCAGGCTCTGAACATTTCCTTGGACACCGAGCTGTCCTCTGAAACCCTGCCAAAGGCCAGTAACTAAAACAGATCAAAAGTCTGATACCAATGAAGATTTGTGGGAGTCAGCCATGTGTCTAAAATAAAAGTGACTCAGCACTCCAAAAGCAAAATACAGGATACAAAAGCAATCTATTCCTTGAAAGAAAAAGACATGTTTTTGATTTCCAGCATCTCCCTACTTTTCCACTGCTCCAGAGTGGCACTGTGCCTATGCTAAGGGTTGTATCAAGCTGAATTTGGCTCTTGACATCATGTGAACCCAGAGAAAGGACATCTCACTCATTTCTTTTTTCTTTTTGTACCAGGTGGGTGTCAAGGAGTGAGCCAGTGACTCTTTCTCCCCCTTATTTGCCTTTCTAGCAGGAACCTGCTCACCAGCTGTGTGGCACATGTGTTGGGAGGCAGGGACAACACGGGCCTTTCTAACCAGTCTTGATGTGGCTGTGAGCTCTTCCAAGCACGGGCCATTTACACAAATGCTGGTGCTTCAGCTGTTCAGTGAGGGAGCTGAGCAGGGAGGGGTTTCCTGCCTCTCATCAGGAGCCAGGGACAATGCACAGCACAGCTCTCAGAGAGCACCACCAGCCAAAATGTGGTGCCAGCAGCAGAACTGTGCAGAGACAGGGACTTATGAAAATGTAACAGAGACAGCCAGCAAAGGGCAGGAACAGCTCGAGGAATGCGATGGGATGCTATAAAAATACCAGTGAATGCTGTCCCTCCTGACAGCCTTAAAGGAATGTTTATCCACTTGCTCTGCATGTATGGAGTTGCCACCTGAAGGGGGTGACAGCCCAGGCTGTGGGAAGGACGGGTGTAGCTTGTGTAATCAGGCTGAAGTCATTCATTGAAATGGGTGTGGGAAAAGGATGTCAGATCACAGAGAAGGGAAATTTATCCCTCTCTTCACTGATGCTGTTTTGTTTCACTCAAATCACCACGGGATCATCTCTTTGCATGGGAGATAACCTTGCCAACTCCAGAGGAAGAAAAGGAGGACTGGAAATAGGAACAGGCTACACTGTGCCTTCCTTCAATAATGCCAGGTGAAAATACATGGCAAAATACAGCTCTCGAGATCAACTGAAGTTTAACCTAGAAGTTGATGAGCTCCATGAGCAAAATGAGTGTCAGCCCCGCATCTAGGCCTGGTAGGAAGGACATTCCTTCTAAATTTGGTCTTCACCATGGGGTGGAAATATGCTGTGCTTCTTAAAAGCACATTGGTTATCAGAGAGCTAAACCTCAGGCCCCTGGCTTATTTTCTTTTTCTTCATCTACCACAGACAGGTCATTTAATTCTCTCTCCCTGAGTACAGCAAGATCGACTCTGAACTCAAGCAGCCCTAGGTGATGAGGTCAGGATGTCTCAGAATGAGTTTGGTGAAGTAATAAAGTCTTGAAGGAAAATTAAAGAAGAAGAAAGCAGTAGGAGGTGTGAACTGGGTACTCTGTTACCGAGTCTCTTCCAGTTCCAGCGAAGTGAAGAGATTTTCTTAGTCCTCAAGACTGCAGAGACCTGAACGATTACATTTAAAAATGCTGAAAAGTGAACCAGCAAAATAGTTTCTTGTCACCACATTTTCCCTAAAATTAGTAATTTCTTGCAGGTTCTGTAGTAGGAAACTGGTGGAAATGGTGATTTTCTTGCTCAATTTCATGTTCACATCGTTCAAAAATAAACCCCTCGGTCCAGAGTGAAGACAGAAACACATGAAGGATTCTATTTAATTTAAATAAAAATTCACTTCAGCCCCTCCTTTTATGCTAATTTCCCCATCCTGGTTTTTCTCATGCTACAGTGGAGCAGAGTAATCAAATTTGCGTAAGTTGAAGAAAACGCTGAATGCATTTCTGTATTTGCCCATGTCAGCAATGCAGGGAGGATTCCACAAGCCCCACTTCGCAGTTGTCCTTCTCACAGTAGTTTGGAAATGTGGACATTTTAGGGTGAAAAGGAGGAGCAGGCAGTAGCTCATTTGAGCTTCCTTGTGATGCATTTCTTTCCCAGTCGTCGTGGGAAGCTCCTCTCCTAAGACAACAGAGCTCAGATCACCAATCACTGCCATGATCTTCTGTGTGAAAGATAATGCAAAGTTGTAATATCACTATTTCCCTCCTCTAAAAGATTTAGCAGTCCCAGGCTGCTTGTTCTGCGCCTGCCTGAGGCCTTTCTACCTGTAATTGCTTTGGGCTTTTGCTTGGCATGATGCAGCTCTAAATCTCATTGAGTCTGCAAGGTGAGTTGTTTTGGAAGGATGATTTGGGAAAGATCATCTAATCCGATTTATCTGTCGTCTTAACCCGGCTGTATATTATGGGTGGTCGAGCCAAACTGGCTGCTCTGTGCCAGCTTTGTCCCAGACAGCTCGGAGTGCCAATGTGAGATTAAAAATGTGTCAGGCAGAGTAACTCCAGCTGTGCTCTGCACCCCAGTCCTCCATGTACAGTACTTTATTGATCTCTAATGCAGACACTCCAGCCTCATTATTCTACATGCAATAAAATATGAATCTCTAAGCCTGGATGCTGCTGAGAATAGGATACCCTCGTAAAGTGTTGCCTGGCTGTTTATATGTCTATATGTACTATAAAGCAAGAGATAAACATCTCTGCATTTGCATTCTCTTTGAAAGCCCGAGCCAAAATGTTACCCAAGGAGATGTGATAGTTTGCAGGAGCTGTGGGAGGTGTGTTCATTGCTGCTGGAGCTGGCCACATCCCTGCTAGAGGTGCAGAAGGCTTCTGGAGGTTGGAGAAGACAGAGCAACTTTCCCTGCTTTATTCCCTGAGTCGTGGGAGAGCTTTAAAATATTCTGTTTTCATGGTTGTAGAAGATTTCCTTGGAACAACCTGCAGTCTGTGGTGCAAAATTAGCTTCAGTGAATGAGGCTGCCTTTGCCTGTGCTCTTATAAACTTGGAGGTAACCAGGAATTCCTGATCTGTCTCCAGGCAGTCTCTGGGTTCCTGCAGCCAAGTGATGCTCCAACTGCTGGAAATGACCACGTGAATGGAGCATTAGTGAGGAAAAAAGAGACTTGTGTTCCTTCCTATCCTCCAGAATTAGCTTTTCAGTCCAATTAGGAGACTGCTGACTCAAATTCTACTTGCCATTGACCAGGACCCCCAGATCCTTTACCATGGAGCTCCTCTCCAGCCACTCATGCTCCTTCCCCACGTTGAGAGTGCCGACAGCTCTGTGTCATCCCTCCTAAGATGTTAGTGTCCTCTTCCCATATTTTCACACTCAGTCACGAGTGAAGCCCTCCTCTGCAGGACACAGATCCTGATTGAATTTGGAGTGGAAGGACATGGGGTAGAAATGCGTTCATGTTCTCTAATTTCAGGCTTAATCAAGTCCCCTTCTCCACTGCCTTCATGCCGAGGCTGAAAGTAGGAGTTTGTGACTGTCTTCCTCAGCCCTTCATTCTCCTCTCCGTGTGGTGTGCCCTTCTGGTGAACAGAGTGTAAATCCAGCTTCAATAAATCTTCATTATTTCCATCAACTCTTACAGTTCTTTTTAGAAACACTGTGAAAGGCCCATCTTATTTCTCACCTTTATTATCTGTCTTGTACTAACCTGAGCTGGAGGGAGCATGTTTGGCTCCCTGTTCCTCTCTGTTGTGCAATTTTTCTCCATAGCTTTGGGTTTTGATGAGGACTGAAAAAGAAATTTCCCTTTGAAATCACTAAACATTTCACTGACACTGAGAGCCATTTTCCATCCATCTCCAGTCAACTTTTCATGCCCTGAATTTCTGATAAAGGAACGATCTGGTAACAGGTGATCAGAAAGGGCATCGTTAGAGATGTAAGTTGGAGCTACAGGGCTGAGGGGGTAGCAGGACACTCCTGCTGCAGCAGGAGACCCTGTAGCTCTCTGAAGATGAGCTGTGAAGGCTGGTTGGTGTTATTTTAGTGGAGTTCCCACTGGATTTCTGCTTCTGGTTGTAACAAAGACCATATGGTGATTTTATGTGGTCAGTGATAATCTGTCCCTCCTAACGTATAAATGGGGAAAGAGAGAGACAGAGAGGTGGGAGAGGGTCGTTTTTGGAGGGGTACCAGACTTGCAGCTTCTGATGCAAAGATTTTACTGTTGGTAAAGTACAGACACTGGCAGAAGTTGTCACCATCCAGATAAAACCTTTTATCCTTTCTTTCTTGTTTTTTTTTTTTCTTTTCCCTATCATCAGCTGCATTCAGCATCTCCCCATTGGTAGAATAAATCTGATAAAAAAATGTAGTTGTAAGCAGCAATGATTTTATCCTCGTGGAAAGATTTTATCCAGCAGGAAAAATGTTGTGCCTGGGCATAATTTTTCAGATATGATGAACAACAGCATAGTATGACCCTCAGTCCTACGGATTTAATTTTAAAAGAACTACTGAACATATCAGATATACTCAACTTTTTCCTCCCCTATCATTTTTTTTTTTTTTCACAGGCAGGGCATGGTTTATAGATACATCTTGACAAAGATCTGCCACAGGCAAATTTCAACAAAAGAACAACTTCAAACACATCCAATTAACAATTTATAAAAGGAAATCCAACAGAAAATTGCACCGAGATTCACAGGGCATAAAATTTGGCACGAAATCAAATTTAATGTGGCAGCGCCTGTGTAGGGAGTTATGGCCCCTTCCAGGGCGTTGTCAAAGGGAACTTTATCTGTGGAGGCTCAGTGAGTGCCCTCCATCAGATCTTTCCTTGCTATAAATAAAATGTTTTGTCAGATGTGGCAATGAACATAACTCAAAAGGGAATGAAGAGCACTGATAAGCCAAGCTATGTGCAGCTTGCAGTCACAAGTATTAGAAGTGATTAGATTTCTTCACACTTTCAGATCTAGGATTTGTTCCCTTTATCACAGAAATGAGGGGCTCTGGACCACGGGCAGCACAAAATCGCTTTGAATTTGTTAGCACAGCATGCAGACCCTGAAAGCAGGTCATGGTGACTGGATTTAATGTTATTATGGAGCCATTTTTATGTCTGGAAGGAAATAATCAGCCCCCCCTCCTTCATCCTGTTGTTTACTGATTTACTATGGTTGGATATTTTCAGAAGATGTTAAGGACACAAATTCATGTAATTGCCTTCAGCAGCTCTGAAATTACCTTAGATCACCACTTTGTTTAGAGAAAAAGATGTGTGTCTAGACCATTACCTGATTAAACACAATAAATAGCTGTGTTTTTTTTTTTTTCTGAGAGGTCACTGAGCAGCATCTCTTGCAATGCACTCTCTGAATAATTTGAAGGGAGTTCATTTTATTTACAGATACCAAGACCAACTGATAGAGTTGACACAGGCCAAGATCAAGCCTATTTGTGATAAAACTGTGTTATTCCGTGGTCTAATACAATTTGAAGAGTTGTTTGCTGTACTTCTGGCTCTCCTGTTATCCCTGTGCTCCCACGTCGGAACAGCAAACATTTGAACACTTGTAAATTTGTTGTTTTCCACTGAAATTAATTTTGCAGAGCAAAGCCTGGTTTTAAACATCCATTCAGGTGCATTTAGGGCCGTGGTGCTGTGTCCTTGCTGTCACCACAGGGGACAGCTTTCATTAGAGCACTTCTCCTGCATCTTCAGAGGGCAGACACTTGGGCTCTTCCAGCCTCCTCAATGATGTGCTGTGGAGCTGCCTCTGCTGGTCTCAGTTAGCCCACTGGTGGAGATGAGAGGACCTCTGTCACTATAAATGAAGCATTAGAAAACTCCAAGGGTTTTTTTCTGGAGTCCATTAATACCTGCTGTTGGCACTGCAACGCTCTTCCAGAGAAGTTAGTGTCCAAGGCACGTAGTAATTAGTGACTGAAACACCCCCAGAGTATCTTAATCCTATTCAAATAGGTCTTTTAAAGTGTAAATGAATTTTGAACCTAATTTTAAATGGTGATTTTCATCCTGTAACACACCTTCTCTCAGTAGATAACAGGTCCTGGGGAAGCAGAAGGTGAAATAGAGGAAGGCAATAATGTCAAAGATTTCCATCTGTTCATATTTGGAATGATACTTGTCTGTTCGCTCCTGAGTTTTTTATTTCCCCCTCCTTCTTCCACCACCCCACTGCCTTCATCCCATTGTGTTATTTTCCTTGTCTCCAACTAGGTATAACGATAATAATAATAATTAATTAACTTCATAAGACAAATATGTAAGTTTAAGGAAACACAAAAATTCTTTGCTTTGTAAATACAGAAATTGTCCACATTTTAAAGAATTGCAGAAGAGTTAGAGAGTTAAAGATGAATTTACAGATGCCTGATATTCTTTGAAGTTTAGCCAGCTACAGTGTCTAAATGTGTTAAATATTACCCAGCTCTCAACACCTCCTCCACAGTTCCTGCAAGGCAGACCTCTAACCCAAAAAGCCAGAAGTAAAACACCTTTTAAGTGACTTTTATCCCCCTCTCATTTTCCTGCTTCCCTCACAGGGACCTGGTTAGGTTTGCCATTCTTGCCATGATGATTTGGTGTTGTTTCCCCTGCAATTCCCACTCGAGTCCTCCCAAACCTTCTAATTCTCCAGTCTTGAGTCCTTCCAGCAAGATGCCCAATGGCCCCAGTTTCTGTTCCCTCTGTGGCAATTCAGGGCAGTTAATATTTTGTAGGTTTATCCATTTCTTCTTGCAAATTCTAAGCCTGAGAAGCCCTTGGCTGGCTTTTCTATTGGAACTTTTGGTGGGATGTCAAAGTTCAGCTCCAGTGCCAGTTAGGATCATGAGCACCGTTTGAAGTGGGATACTCATGAAGTTGCAGGTTTGGAGCCTTCAGCAGTGCTTCTTTATTTAGAACTTGAGCTCAACCTCCAACCCAAACTTGTGTCGGTTCATTCTCTGAGTCCAGTCTAGCCTGAACCTAACACAGGCACAGAAGATAAATGCTGGGAGGAGAAGACCTTGTTAAACCTCTCTCCCTACCTGCAGTGCAGATTCAACTGGATCTTGAACAAGTGTTTAAGATCTGGATTGGAATACAAGTGCAGCTACCAAATGTAGTATGAACATCTATCTAGCTAGAAAATGGAATCTGAGGACTTAAAAATAAGTTAGAGGTTTTTTAAAAAAAGAAAGAGAGACTTATTACATCGGCTGATAGTGATAGACATGGGGGAGTGGTTTTAAAAGAAAAGAGATTTAGATTAGATATTAGGAACAGTTTCTTTACTCAGAGGGTGGTGAGACAGTGGCACAGGTTGCCCTGAGGAGTTGTGGGTGTACCATCGCTGGGAGTGTCCCAGGCCAGGTTGGATGGGGCTCTGAGCAACCTGGGACAGTGGAAGGTGTCCCTGCCCTTGGCAGCGGGTTGGAACTGGATGAGATTTAAGGTCCCTTCCAATCCAAACCACTCTGTGGTTCTGTGACTCTGTGATCTGATGTGTCTGTAAAATCTGGCCAACTGTATGGAGTGAACACCACGAACCCCTGAGCTGCTCCAGCTGATGCCTCTGCAGACACATCTCTGTAATGATTTCCCCTTTTATGACCGGGCTTTTTATCTCCTAAATGGACAAGATTGGATACTTTGTTATTTTGAGCACTGAAAGTAGGATCATAAAGTCTTCCGGACAAGTGTGTAGGCTTTCTGTGTGCCTGAGAAAGTGTCTGATTCCAGAGGAATTTACAGGAAATTAAACAAGGTGAAAGTGTCGTTTTGTACATGCATGTAAATCTTTCGTTCTGTCAGAAGTGTTGGGAAATTAAAGTTGGTTGCTTGTTGGAACACACATGTTGCAGGTTTTCAGACTAAAGAGTTAGAAACAATTTCTAAGAGAGGCCTCAGTGATAATGATGGGATCTGCTAAATGACCTTGGCCAACAGTGACCTGAGAGGAGAACCTGCTGATATTCATGGAATGATACAAGTGAAGGGTTCTATTAATAAAGTTAAAATTAAGATTGATAAGAACTGTGTGAATTCACCATTTTTATAAAATATATCTTAGTTGATATTTAGCTATGGCTGTGTGTTGTTAGACAGTTTTGATGGGGTGTATCAGTTTTAGAAATGTGCATAATTGTGTGTGAAGAGAGTTCCTTCTTGTACTTTTGAGATCCCTGCGCAGTGGAACATAAAAATGCATGAATGTAAACACTGAAGAAGGAAAAAGCCTTTTCTGCCATTCCTGAATAGAAATGTAGCTTTTAGATGAAGAGGAATAAACTCTCATTTTTGTTTTTTGATGCAGTCAGGTTGTCTTATTAACAGCTCAGGCTTATAAGTCTCATACTAAGACGTTAAAAACTGTGCCAGTGCCAAAAGTCATCGATAACAGTTGCTGGGGCTCAAAAGTAGCTCAGGAGATTCATCTTCAGGTCCTAATGTTTCTTCTGAGACTTGAAATGCTTCCCTTCATGTCACTTACTCTTCTCCTCTTCACCTCTCTGTCATTTATTGTATTAATATTTTCCTTTCCCACAGTAAGCCTGGGCAAAACTGGACGACATTTACAAATCCTTTGCTTTCTTTCCACTCTCCCATCTCAGCAGAGCCCCAAAGTCCCCTTCTCTGACCTGCCTGATGATGAGAAGATCTTCAATGGAGGAGATGGCACGTGGCAGAACCAGAGCCAGGACCAAGCCCTGCTCTCGGAAATCACGGAACAGGATCTGGAGGCCATTCGGCAGCGGGAAGAGGCCATCCAGCAGATTGAGGTCAGTGACCTTCTCCCATCATGGCTTTTCACCTTCCTGGTGTTGTGCATCCTTCCCATGCTGAAGGAATTGCCAGGGTAGTGTCACTAAAAATGAGAGAGGTTATCAAGTGCTTCTGAAAATGTGACTCAGTGACAGAAGGAAGAGTTAGAAATCCATTTAACTTGCAGTGGAAATTTCAGGGATTAGTTGATGTTCACAGGCTAATGGGGGGTTCTTTTCAGCGAGTCTTCCACAGCGGAGTCTGTAGGGAGTTCAAGATGGATTCTGCAGCAAAGCAACTTTTCTTGGTGCACAAAAACTTGGAACTGGAATTTGTCACAGACAGGAAATATTCAGCTTTACCATTAGGGAGGATAATAGGTAGAAAAAAGGAAATAACTTGTTAACCTTTTCAAATTATTCAATATTTTGCTACATCAAAGTATTTGGACATTCTTGATATAGTTAAAAGAAGACACACTATTTTTATTCCTTTTTTTTTTCTCTTACCAAAGTGCTATAAAAATGTGAAACAAAAGGAACAAAAAGAGGTCTGAATAAGCTAAACATCCCACATTTTTCCTTTTATACTTCTCTTTTTATGCTTTTGGGAAACTCTTGTTACTTCAGTTTAAGCGATAAATGGGCGAAACACGAACGCGTTAAATCTTTCTAATTCATGTGCTTTTACAGGCCTAAACTCGAGATGAACCAAAAAAAAAAAAAAATCCCAGGGCTTCCAAATAATCAGAACATTTAATTAAGGACTGTACTTTGTCCTTTAATTGGATTGTGCTAATTTTATCAGAATAGATTTTGGTTGCGCTGCAGCGGGAATCGTGATGGAGTTAACGGAGCGAAAAGGGGACAACCATCCCTGTGCAGAGGGGAGCTGGGAGGCCACGACCTCTGCTTGCAAACCGTGATGGATACCCTGGGTTCAGCTCCCTGAGTGAGAAATTTTGACAGATTTACAGGAGGGGTCGAGGTTAGTGGGGGGTCTAATTTCTCTTATGGTTCTCTAAGCAGAGACAAGGGAGATTTGTGGACTCGAGTCCATTGCCGGGAAGGAAATCGTTAAGGAATATTCTCACACTGAGCGTCTTTGGCTGTGAATTGTCTTTTTGTACCTGAGGGAGATCATTCCATCCACCAGGAGAGACTGGAGGGAAATTTGCTGCCAAAAAAATGCGTGTTTTGTGCTGTTCCTGCACTTCAAGAAGGATGGGAGGAAATACGTTTTGGAAATGATGTAGTGGACCTCAATTCCAGCACAGTGGAGATACTCCAGAACAGTCTGGACACCATCCTGTGCCATGTGTTCTGGGATGACCCTGCTTGAGCAAGCAGGTTGGACCAGATGACCCACTGTGGTCCCTTCCAATCTCACCCGTTCTGTGATTCTGTGATCCTTTTGTTTTAAATATAATCAGGGCCTTTTCCTTTCTCTCTTTGTGTTGCCTCTGTCCTCCCCAAAAGAAAACAAAAGAACACATTTAGTGTTTTTCCACTGGGGAATGTCCAACCCTAAGCACAACAGCTTTGGAAAAGCAGGAGGTGCAGTTGTGTCTCCTTGGAGACATCTTGATCTTGCCACTTAAATCCCATTTCTGTGCCACAATCAGATATCTCTGCAAGAAGCTGTGCTGAACCACATGGTGGGGTAATTGAGGGGAGTTAAGGGACTCCAGTCACAGCCCTAAATAACTTTTAAAAAACTACCACACTCATGTATTGTGCAGATTTTGTATCCAATTATTTGATTCTGGATATCTTTGTGCCTAATAAGAATTTACCTCTGAATAACTTAATATATGCAATTACTGATGTAGCCAACATAAGCAGTCAATATTGTTTAGGCTCCTGTTTTCCAACATTTTTGTGCCCTTTCCTTTCACCTGTTTTGGTTTGTTGGTTTTGTTTTGGTTTTTTTTCTTTTTTTTTTTTCCAAATCAGCTGTATCCATTTTGCTTTTCTCTCCAAGATCTGCATTCATCCTGTAAGGAGAGCTGCATTCCACAAATGTAATTTCAAACGTAACTTAAACATTTCTCTTCAGGAGGATAACATTTAGGACAACTGGTATTTTATTTAACAACTCTTTTGAAAGAAATGTGATGAAAATGAGGATTTTTTGACTGCATTGTACCTCTCTCCAGCTGCATTTGAATAAGCAGATGGTGCTTTCTAAATAAGTTTTGCTGTGGTTTTTTTTTCTGTTTGTTGACCCACATGAACGTTTTTCTTGTGAAAGGACTCATCTTGCACATTAAAACTTGCTCGTTGTCAGCAGAAGTTGTGGGTACACAGAGAAGGGATTCACTGAGCTCATAGTCACCATAACAACTTTTTCCCAATGTTTTCAAAACCAGTGACTAACCAAGAAGGTTAAAATGAAACATTATTCTTAACTGTCAAGCACAACTAATAAACTAAATTTATTGCCAAACTGATGTATAGCACTTGCTCTGCTTTGTTCTTTGGGGACCAGAGTGAAGAATAGAGCGGGCAAAACTTGTCCTATGCAAGTAGATTGGTCTCACTGGGATTTTTATGTTGCTGCATATCCAGCAGGAGAAACATGCAGATCTTGAGCAGCACAGAAGAGAGCACAGAGCACTGATGGCACATCATAAATTCTGGGCCACACTGATTGCACACAACTTTGGAGCAGCTCATGGTGCTGGTCATAGGGCTTTTTTCTTTTTTGCAAGAGACACTGAATTTACCCTTTTTGCAAGAACAGGTATTAAACCTTTCTCCTGGCTAAAGAAGTGAGGGAATAAATTCTCTTCCTATCCTTTGTCCTGAAAAAGCGATATAAAAATCACACCCATAATAGACATTTTTCTTAATGTTCCAATTACTTTTTCCCACTTGTGTGTTTTCCACATCTCCAAAGTCTCTTCAGAGGTTCAGGTTAATGGAATATTGTTCTCTGTCATGGACATCCCTCGAGGCACTTTGCAGCATTCACAGTTTCCACCTAGGCAGATAACAGCCACGTCAAAAGTTCAGCTGGCTGCTCATTTGATTTAAATGTGCTACTTTTGCTATTGCTTGCAGATTAAAACCAGAGAAGTCTGCAAGGGAGACATCTCACCAAAACCTTGCATTTGGGATAAAGATCGTTATTTCTTGGAAATGTCAAAATCTGGTAGGACACAGCAGCCCTGACACAAGTGCTATTTCTTAAAATATTGCTCTGAACTGTTATATAAAACCTATTTTAACTTGAACTGTATTGGCAGTGAATAATAGATGCCATAACAACTTTATATATAGCCCTGTAAAATGTGCCATCAGAAATACATGAGCTGAACTGTAATGTGCATTGTCAGTGCTCAGGGCTGGCACAAGCTCTGTCACAGCAAATATCTGTCATTTGGCCTCCCGTGCCTTTCATTTGCACCTGTGGTCATGTGAGAAGTGGGAGAGGATAAAAGTTTCAGAAGAAATGGGTTCCCACTGAACGGAGAACGTCACAGAATCTCAGCTGGTGACTGGAAAGACCTGTAGAAAAGATGCTAAATGTTGTTTTGATTCAGGAAGCCTCCAGTACCCTCCCAATGCAGACGGCTTCACCATGGTTGATGGGATAGGAAGATGAGAAAAAACACCTTCCAGACCACACAGTCATTTGTTTGGAGTCACCACCAGGGCATCCCATCTCCTCCACAACCCTCTGTCCTTTCTTACCCCACCCATCCCATGCTTCCCAGGCTGCTCACACAGCAATGGGAATTCCTCTTCCGTGAAGAGTGGGAAGCAACCTGGTTGCTGTTGACATTTCTAGCAGGAAATGTCCCTGCCCATGCCAGAGGGGTTGGAACCGGGTTATCTTTAAGGTCCCTTCCAACCCAAACCATTTTAGGATTCCATGACATCCTAAAGAAAGCAGAACCCATCATCAGAGCTGCATTTTAGCTGATGCTTCTGTTGGCAAAAGAGAAGGAGAGATGGATAGGTTGTGGCAACAGGTGTGAGGGAAGTGGTTTTATTTTTAGGAGGAGTTGCATCCTCTGGGTCATGGCTGAGGAATGTTGATGTTTGTTCCCTCTCTGTTTTGAAGAGCAGGGATAGATGGCAGCCTCCACGCCTGTCACTCAGGCATTTGTGGGCAGCCAGAAAATGAGATACAACAAAAATAAAACCAACAAAAAGAAGCCCTACAGAGTCTGCCAGAGCGTGTTTGTTAGTTCAGACATGTTCCTTGTTCACTCGTTACTCTGTATCGTTTCTTGCTGAGGGGTATTTTTGCTTCAATCTTGCCTTTCAGAAGGTTTAGCACAAGCTATTTTATACCTTTCATCAGCTTCAGTAGTCCAAGTCTTTGACTTATGAGCCTCTTCCTGCCTCTTCACAGAGACTTTTTGACTCAGAGTAATGCATAAATAACACAACATCATGACAAGCACCGTCAGTGAACACTCTGGTGCCGTGTGAGTGTCAAAAGCAGCATCTTCTCATGACAGCGTGTTGGAGCCTGATTACCATGAGCAGCAGAGCGGCCTGAGAGGTTGACACGGCCATCCCTGGGACTTGATATTGAGTTGTTTCCTGAAGAATCTGCTCCAGTGTCCTGCTCACTCTAATTTAAAGTGACCTGAGCTGTAGGACCAGCCCCGTTCATTTCAGGAGACTATTTCACGGTCCAGCGGGCTGCAGTGTTGATGAAATGCTTCCCTCTGTTCCTGCTAAAAATCCTTTTCTCATTCTCAGCTTTTTACACCTCGTGAAACTCCACTGGACCCTGCAAATGATTCTTCTTCCCCTTTGGCTTTTAAACTCCTCAAATGCTAACAGTTACCCTCCTCCTCACAAGTCAGTCCCTCTTGCTTTTCAGTCACTTCAGTGCTCTCTTCTCAGTTATTTCCCATTTGTTAGTTCCTTGCTCCTCCAGAAGCAGATACTGTATAGGATTGTGGGGTTGTACCAAAGCTGAACAGAAGAAATGTGTAAAAAGCCCCATGGATCCAACTCAGAGCTTACAAATGCTGATGGAGTATCTCTAGATAATTTCTGCACTAGGAAATTAAGTATACCATGGGCACTAGAACCAGCTAATTACACTTCTAAATTGTTAGAGCATACCCTGGCACACTTTTGACCCAGATTAGGCAGTGCTTGCCAGTTATTGACACAGTTTGAGAATTAAGATGTTTTCTAAAAGCAGTTTTGATGCAGCCACCCTTCTCAGAGGTTAAGGGGACTTAATGATGTGGATGCAATGAAGTGCATACCTGCAGTTTCAGTGCCTGAGAACAGGCATCTTCCATGTCCTTGTACAGCTGCAGCCCCATTGATTTATGGCTTGATCACAAAATTATCCTTTATTCATCACTGACATTTAGAGAAGAGGAGGAGCAAGGTGAATTAAGGGTAAATTTTGTGGGGAAACTCTGCAAGCCTGAGGGCAAAATGATGTATAGGTGTAAATAACAGCTGGGCTCTTTGAAAATGCAGAGAAGCCTTAGCAAGTCTGGAGAACAAAAAACAGCCTGTCCCAGCAGACTCAGGCAGTGGTCCTTCTCATTGCATATTGATTTGGCTGTGCCTCTCTCTCTGCCCCCCTGTGGCCTCCAAACACGTTGCTGTAAACCACAATTTCTTGCCTTCACCTCCAAACCACTGCTGGTCCATCTCCAGGTCTTTAACACGTTGCTCTTGAACTGCCAGTGTCTCCCCAGGCAGCACTGAAAAGGTTTGTTAGTTGAAGTTTCAGGGTCTCCATGAGAATCAAAGAATATCTGAGTTGGAAGAGACCCACAAGAGCCATCGAGTCCAACTCCTGGCCCTCCACAGAACAACCCCAAAATCACCTCATGGGCCTGAGAATGTTGTCCAAGTGGTCCTTGAACTCTGGCAGGATTGGTGCCATGACCACTTCCATGGGCACCCTGTTCCAGGACCCAACCACTCTCTGGATGAAGAACCTTTGCATATTACCCAAACTAAACCTGCCCTGACACAACTTCAGGCCATTCCCTCAGGTTCTATCACATGCACCCACAGAGAGCTCTTGCTGTGTGTCCTTCTCTTTCCATTTCCACTGTTTATTAAATGCTGCTAGAATAAACATATTGATGCACGTCCATCTGTCCCATAGTCCCAAACCAGCCAGGCAGAGAGGCAGGAGATGAAACCCCACTGAGTAATACTTTGTGAAAGTTCTCTCCTCCTCTCCTTTCTGCTCACACATCACTTTTGCTTCAGCTACTTGGAGAAGTCCAAACTTTTTCCTATCTGCTGCTTAAAACCGTGGTTCTTCCTCTCCTAAGGGGAATGATTGCTGCTTGTATACTTTTTGCAATCAGTATTTCACCAGGGGTGTGTGTACAACCTCAGACAGCACTTTGCAAGACAAAGAGGTTTCAGGAATATCTAACAAACCTTTTTAGCCCTGGGCATTTCTCATGTCTCAGGTGTAACCTTATGATGATACTGTGTGTAGTGTTTTTAACCAAATTGGAGAGGTTTCCACTGTGTGCTAGAGACAATTTTCCTTTCCTCACTTACATTCCCAGTGCCTTATCCAAAGACTGTTAATGTCAGAGAGTCTTGCCCTAAGCCCTTTTCTTCAAGCACTATTCCTTCAGTGAGCTTGCATGAAGAAGGTAGTAATGAAAGCCTGGATTCAGCAAATCCCTTATGTTTGTCTTAGCAGCTTTACTCAATAGGAATGGACTTAAAAACCTACTAAAAGTGAAGCATTTCCTCAGCAGAAGGAGAAAATTGTGCTGAGACACACATAATTTGCTAATAATCTGAATTTTAGGGAGACACATCTGCATATTTATATCCACAGAAATGGAGCTGAGTTAAAGTCTCCTCTATGATCTGTCAATGTACAGGGATAAGGTGGAGAGCTGGAAAAAGAGACATCTCTAGAGTTTGTGGTGAAATGCTGTTCAGCTTTTGGAGATCCTCTGGCCTAAGTGTTAATATTTCTTTTGTTAACAGGGTGTGTTACTCTCCTGCTACATGCACTGCACTTTTGCCTGGTTTTGCTGCCAGATGATGGCTGTCTCAACAAAAAGAGGATCTTGCTCCTGTTTCTCTTAGCACAGGCACTAAAAACATCATTAGCCTCATCAATACAGCTATTTTTGTGGATGGAATTTGCTGCCCCAAAGGGGAATTGTCACTGTCACCTATTACCTGGGTTAGAGCAGTTCACTCTCTGGTTCTCTGATGCTAATTAATCTCAGTGTAGATCAATAGTCCATCAACCAGCTGAGATCTCCTGGCAGTGCTCTATAGGGCTGTTCCTGCAGATTGGACTTCTTGCCTTCCAGGACTGAGTGCTGTGTTTTCTCTTTTAATTTTTTTTGGATAAGGAAACCAACCTTTCCCCCAATCCAGATGGGGGGAATAACAACAGGGGAGTCTTATGTCATAAACAGATAAAAGATCCTGTTGGCAAAGCCCTGGAGCATCTCCGGACTCTGCTGGTTGGAGAGAGAGGTTTCCATCCATCCTTGAGCAGCTCAGGAGAGAGAGGAAAGTGAACCAAGTGTATTGAAAAGGCTCTACAGAAGGAACAAGGGAAGGGATAGCTGAGAAGGAGATTGAAATACACATTTCACAGCAAGAGCAGTTCACATTCGCTCCTGTTTACCAAAAGGTGCCTGGTTCTTTATAAATTATCCCTGCCAGCAATATTCCCCCACATCCTCACAGAAATTAGACTGAAAATCACATTATTAACAGTATTAACTATGAATGTCAAATTTGAGAGGCTGATGCCACAGACAGTATTATTTTATGCCCTCTACACTTTGCAGGCTCATTTTATTCTCTTATTCTTTAGTACTTTTAATTACTTCTTTAAAGAGCAATTCAGCATTTCAGACCTGTCTTTCCCCACCACCCCGTTCAGCAGTGTGTCTCCTCTGGTTGCCATTTCCTTCTCTGCATTGAAGGCATCTCGGTATTGAGGTCGCCAGACATCCCACTTGAGGCAGAAGGACTCTTAATAGGGGTTATGGAAAAATGCAAATCTTAATGTTAATATTTTAATGTCTTTTATTCCATGGAAATCTTTAACCAGACCCCTGAGAAGCCTGGTCTGACCTCACAGTTGGTCCTGCTGTGAGGGAGAGGCTGGACTAGAGCTCTCCTGGGGCTCCTTCAAACCTGAATTATCCTGTGATCCTGTGATCCCATTATCTCTCCATCTCCTCTGATTGCACCACTGAGGGCTACCAGAAGTCCATGTGTTAATCTTGCTTCAGTCTAAAGCCAGGACATCTCTATTTGCCAGAGATGTTCTCCCTCTTGTTCCTCTTCTTGTTCTCCCTCCTCTTCCATGCATTGCCACTGCAGGCAGGGCTTCATCCTTTGCTGCCCCATTCCCACCACATTTGTGACTTGTTCAGGGAAATATTTTGGATATTAGGATGTCAGCATCATTCCTCCACCAGAAGCAAAGGCTGCTGGGCAGGATGGTGTTCATGTCTATGTCTGCACCTCCCTGGAAGAGAAATCCTCTGAGGTGACCCTGTGCCCAGTGGTTCCACGTCCCATCAGTGAGGATGCCCAGAGAAGCTGTAGCTGCCCCATCCCTGAAAGTGTTGAAGGTTGAGTTGGATGGAGCTCTGAGCAGCCTGGTCTAGTGGAAGATGTCCCTGTCCTCAGAAGGGGACATGGGACAAGATGGTTTTCAGGGTCCCTTCCAACCCAGATCATTCTGTGATTCTGATGCAGAGAGTTTAAGCGCTTACAACCAGAGTCACATTTTCAAAAGAATTCAGATCTGTCCTGTCCAGCAGCAAGTGGGATGCAGATGTGGTGGGGGTAACTTTGCTCATGTGGGCATCAAAGCCCATATTTTTTTAATATGTGGACTTCTGTTATATAAAGAACAAGTCTTCTAATTTAAGGCTGTTGAAGGATAGGTAATGGAAGGATTTTAGGTCAAAAATCAAGCTGTTTTTGCAATTTTGCTCTTAGCATCTTCTACTGAGCTGTTAAGGACTAAAAGGACTTTTCTGGATCACTATAATCACTCTTGTGTATGCCTAAGACTTCCTTCTTCTCATGTTTTTTGAACTGTTCCATGGTTTTAAACTGAAAGAGGGCAGGTTTAGATTAGATGTTAGGAAGAAATTCTTTACTGTTAGGGAGGTGAGGCTCTGAAGCAGTTTGCCCAGAGAAGCTGTGGATGCCCCATCCCTGGAAGTGTCCAAGGTCAGGTTGGATGGGGTTTGGAGCAACCTGGGCTGGTGGAAGGTGTCCCTGCCCATGGCAGGGGGTTGGAACGAGATGAGCTTAAAGGTCCTTTAAAACCCAAACCATTATGATACTCTGATTCTATGTGCCTGTAACAGGCAGAGCTGCTACAACAATAAACATCTGCTTATTTTTAACTCTGCCTTTGGTGCTGGTGATTTTTGGAACAAAAGTTCCCAAGTCCCATCTTTCCCTGTCAGTTCTCGCACGAGGGACAAAAGCTGCCCCGGATTCTTACCGTGCTCCCATTCCCATTTCACAGCTGGAGAAGCTGAGGCATTATGGATTGTTTCTCTGCCAGTGGTGCTCCATAGAAATGTAAATTCCCTGCCTAAGACCTGGGAAAGAGTCAGTGCTGGTGCCAGGCTTAAAATGCTGCTCATTCTGTACTTCCACACCGAATTCTTTTCAGACTCTGCTGCTTAAAGGCTTCCAAATACAAGACTTGGCTTGTTTAGCTTGTAATTTTTCTCCCCCCTTATTTGAATTTCTAGGCAGGTGGAACGTGCTCCTGTTCAGAAAGCAGACTGTCATCTATTCAGCTTGGGTGAAGCTCCAGGAAAACACTGATCCTCATTTGTAACTGAAGGCAGATCTCCCCTACAGGGGGAGCTTGCTGTGATCCAAAGTTTCACCAGTGGTATCATGACTTTATCAAGAGATGCTAAATAGCAGCCTGTCTGTCTGAGAGCACAGAGCAGATTGCTCTGTCAGAGAGAGAGAGATAACTTCTTGCCCTCGGAAAAAAATCTTCAGATGTGAAGATGAGGCTGTAGGAGGGAGAGCAGGGTTGAGGGGAAAGGGCTGCTCTGTATCTGTACACACAAAACACACCTGGGGCAAACCTTGCAGGTGAATGCCAGTTGTGTCAGCCAACGTGCTGTTGAGGGACCAAAATGTGCTGGTTTAGAGTTAAACCAGCAGGAGAAATGAATCCAACTCAGAAAGGGATTGCAAGTCAGAATAACAATTTAATAAAAGATCACAAAATACACTGAGACAGAAGGAAAATTCGTTTGTGCCGCAAAACAAAAGATGTACAGCCCAGCCCAGTGGGGCACGAGCAGGATGGAGCTCACCAACCCCTGTGCTGAGCACCATGTAGGCACCTGAGTTCAAAGTAAGAAGAAAGGAAGAAACCTGCTGGTGAAGATGATGGCTGCAGTCTGGTGGCAATCTCAGTCCAGTTGAGACTCTGCTCCTCCTCTAGATCTGATAAGAGAGCCCAGTCCCAAAACCCCAAGCTTATCTCTGCTTGGGCTCCCCCAGGGAGGAGAGTTTCACAGTGGGTGATTTACTCTGTCAGGTGAATAATGAACTACTTTTGGCATCCCTGATGACCCCTGAGCAGACATGACCCCTCAGGTGGGTGTGAAGGTGCTGGTGGCTCCCCTGAGGGCAGTTATCACACCTGAGTCATTGGTGTGAGGACAGGACAACTTCCTTATCTCATAGAAGTTCCTAAACACCCAGTTTGAGGCCTGAGGGGGTTGGGTGTGCCCTGGGCAGCTGCTGCAAATGGGCCACTGTGAGCAGTTCATGAGAAAAATGACACAGAGGGTTTAGAATACACCCCCCCCCCAGTGACAAACTGATCCTGGCTACTCTAACCAGGACACAAAAGATGAGCAGTGTCCTGGTGCTCAGAACTGAGTGCTGGGGACTGGCAGTAGCACACTCTGGCTTTGTGAGTGGTGGTTTGCTGCTGGCTGCAAAAGGAGTCTGTGCTCAAAGTCCTTGTACACACAAGGGCGTTTTGCTCCTCTCAAGCTTCTCGGCAGAGTCTTTTCTCTCCTGGAAAGGATGAGAGCCCAGATATTTGTCTGTGATGAGTGGGAGCAACTTTACATTTCTTGTAACACTGAGAGCTCTTGAAGTGTCTGGAAGAAGAAGGCTGAAGTTTCCTCATGTGAGGCAAAACTCAATGCAATGTGTAAGACCAGTGTTTGAGGGAAACAGTTACTGCTTCTTTGGCTGACTGATTTTAGCAATTTGCCATAAATTCAGAAAGTGTGAGGAATTATGGAATTATAGAGTTGTTTAGGTTGGAAAGACCTTTAAGATCATCAAGTTGAACCATTGGCCTAACGCTGCCAAACCCACCACTGAACCATGTCCCCAGGTGCCACATCTACACGGCTTTCAAATCCCTCTTGGGTTGATGACTCTACCAGTTCCCTGGGCAACCTGTGCCAGGGTTTGAGAACTCTTTTTGGGAAAAGAAAATTCCTACTTTCCAATCAAAACCAAACCTGCTGCAATCTGAGGACATTTCCTCTTGTCCTGTTGTTACTTGGGTGAAGAGACCAAACCCTCCTCCCTCACTACAACCTCCTGGAAGGATAGAGGACGAGAATATTTGTACTTCTAATCCTTTAATCAGTCAACCAAAGCCCCTGAAGACTCTTGATTGTCTTAGGACTTCTTATTTCATCTCCATTCCTACCTAACAGAAAAAAAATCAGTAATGGATAGTAATCTGAGGGTTCTAGAAGCGTCGGAAGTTTTCTTCTCACATCTTTAACCCAGAGCCCAGGGAGGCAGCAGACTGCCCTAAGAAGATGGTCTGGTCTGCACGTTGAGCCTTCTTCTCTCTTCAGAACAGTCTTTTCATCTTCTCTGTCGTCCGTGCCAAGCAGGTTTCTGGTGAACCCAAGTGCCTTCAGGAAACTTCCATTTACCAGGGACTAAATGTGATGGTTCAGACTCAGCCAAGGAATTGGCTGGACCCAATCGCTGCAGCACGAGGGGTTTTGCACCACGGGACCCACGTGCTCTCCCCTTTGCCTAAAGCACACACAGCAGATCCTCCTGGAGAGTCTCCCTCCCAGAGGTTTTCAAGGACTTGTGTCTTTCTCAACACAACTCAGATGAGAGCAGAAGTGCCTCTTTGCTTTTGGTATTTTGAGCCCTGGGTGGGGGCAGTGGGGAGTGATGATGAAAGAGGGGTGGGAGAATAGTAAAGAGGCAGAGTGAAGCTTGGCTGGATCTGCAGTGATTCAGCAGAATGTGCTGTTTAGTCTCACTTTGACAGGCCCTGTGAACACCCTGCTGCAAAATTCAGCCCTTCAGCCTGAGCAGATGAGGGGGTGCTGCCAACAGCCAGGCCCCAAAAGTCACTCTGTGAGCATCAACCCCTGTATTTGGCTTTATCCTTTGAAGTAACCCTTAAAGATGAACTTCCTGGAGCATTTCACTTGTCACACAAGGCATTTCTTTTTCTCCTTGTTAAGTACATCTGAAAAATATAAAGGGGGGAAAAATTAATAGCAAACTCCACGACTTCTCCGCCTCTCTGATTTCAGTTCATGCTAAAAAATATGAGTCTCAGTATTGGGATGCAAGGACTTTTGGGATTAGGTCCTTCCACCCTGAGTTTATCTGGAGGAAATAAGGAGAAATCCTGCACCTTTGCACATTGGTGATGGTTGCTTAAGAGGGAGTCGCCTCTTGCTGGAATCTGACAGGGATAAGCTGTGTTCTCTCGGTTGTTTCCCCTGGTGTTCTTTCTAATTTATATCCCTGGGAAGGGTTAAGGAAGGTGACTTCAGGTGTTGCCATTAGAAAGTCAAATTGCAAAAATAAAGCATTAAAAATAAATGCTGCAGCAGAATTGCTGAGCCAGGGAATAAAGAGCTTTAAATGCAAAGAGGGAACTGGCTGTGCATTCCTCTGCCAGTCACCTGTCTCCCTGCCTGAGGATTAAGGACTCTGTGTCTTTTAGTCAGGCGCCTTCACATTCAACTCCAGGTGCTCCTGAATGTCACAACTTTTTACAGCTTGCCTGTTAAGATTTAGAGGAACTTCCTTCCTTTTATTTGGGCAGCAGTAAGAAGATTATTACTTCTTCTGAGTCACCTCATAGGAAAGACCCAAGGAGAGTCTCTCATAAAATAGTGGATTTTAAATATATGTAGTCTTCCCCCAAAAAACCTTCAGGAATTGGGCGAGTGAGTTAATTTGCTCTTAGGGTGGATCCCCATCTATTGGAAATTGCTATAGATCCACTGACTTCAGTGCTGTAAATGAACTGGTGCCTCATTTTGAGTGACTTTCAAACCCCTCCAAAGAAAAGCCTGAGCAGCATTTCTGTCTTGCACAGCTCTCCTCTCCCCTGGGTGTTTTTGCAGAAGCACAAGGTATTTTACAGCCACACTCAAACAAGTCATGTCTCAACATTTTTCCTGTCCTTGTCCCTCTTTCAAAGTACAATGTCATCCCTTGCACTGCAGGGTCCAGTGGTCCATCCTTGGTTGTCCCAGTGCTGTGTCTGTGACATGGGTACTTAACCCTGAACCTTTGCTGGGAGGTGGGGAACAATCAGAGGGAACATTTTGCTGTTTCCTTCCTCCTGTGTGTTGCTTGGACTGGGAACATCTCATGGGATCACAGTCCTTGCTGTGGGCAGAGGACAGCCCAGAAGGATTTGGGGGCTGGAAGCAACACAGAGGAGGTGTGGGCCAGGCTGAGGGGCAGAATGAGGCTCTCCAATATCACAGTAGTATCATTACCTCCTAGCTGGACACAATGACATGCATTTTTGAAGTTCTGATGTTCCCAGGGCACCAGTACCTCCCCACAGGATGTGTGTAGTTATTGTACCACGGTGAACAGTCTTGGCTTCAAATCTAGCTCTGTCTGAGCTTTCTTTTCTTCTCTCCATCCCTCTACTCCCCCTGAAACTGGTGTTGTTTAATTTTCCAGCACTCTGTGTGGGAGCGGTGAGGTTTGGGTTGAAGACTGTTACATAAATACCTCTTGCTATTGTTTTTCTCCCAATGCCTATGGAGTTAGAGCATCTATTGTTGGGTGCCATCAAGCAGACTGCCACAATAGCTTTGGAAGAGCCGTGAGAAGCCAGGGCTTTGTTTGCCGGGTGGATTTTCTCCGTAGGCGTCCAGATGGAACCACGTTGTGGTGGGCTGAGTCAAGTGGGTGGCTGAGCAGATGGCTTTGTTCTGCAGGCTCTCTGATGCTTGGTGACCTTCAAACAAGGTGAGGCAGGACCTTGGTGAGCCACTGAGGTGCCACCTGCCTCCCCCACGTTGCTGCTGTCTGTGACAAAGGCGCTGGCACTCGGTGTCCGTGTTGCCTTAGCACGGAGATAAATTAGCCCTTCCCTTCTGAGCGAGGCTGGAGCTGGTGAGTGGTGCCAGACTGGCAGCCCAGGGTTATTTATTGCCCAGTTTGCTGGGCTCCTAAATACCTTCTTTGCTGTCTTGGAAGGCACCAGTGCATTAAGCAGAGGTTTTCCTTGGGGTGCTCGAGTCTCTCTGCTGGACTTGTGTGCCAAATGCAGAGCCACGGGAGCTGCAGGAACCTTTTTCATCTCCACTTGCACTCCTGAGTGTTGACCATCATGCTCTGTCATATTACTGAAAGTGCTGAAGTATTTCTGATGTTTGCAGCAGCCTTCTCTTGTTTTGGCAAGCCTGGCTACAGAAATGCAGTCTGGTTCTGCCCCGTGCATTGTTCCCAGTGCTCGACTTCTACATCTTCTGTGTACCATGGCTGTGTTATTCATTATTCCATCCATTCCAGACAACTGTCCTCTCCCTGCCCTACAGCCTGGGCATTGCACTCAGCCTTTACACTCCAGCTGGTTCATCCCCCAAAGTCCATGCTGAGCTGCCCAAATTCTGTCTTCTTGAACCTGGTCACATTTTGGGGTATTTTGAGACCTGGTTATGATTAGTCATGTCCACCTGACTATCCAAACCCCAGACAGCCAGTTACTGGCTCAGCTCCGCATTCCATTTTTCCTGGCAGGTTTTTCCCATCCTCCAGTCTCAAGGCCTGCCTGAAGATTTCAGCTTGGGGTAGTCACCTCCAACCTGGGTGTCCTTGCATAGCTCTGCCTACTCCACCCATGTGCCTCCAGATGAGACTGTTCAGGTGATCTTGGCTTTGCTGATGGTTCCATATCAGATCTGTGCCCCAAGGGAGCTGCCCAAGGGTTACAGTCTCCAGCACCTGAATAGAACTTTCATGTTAATGTGGAATTTGCAGGATTATCATGATGACACATTGAGATTTTTTTGGACTTGTTTTTCAGGATTTTTTTTTCCTCTCTCCACCACTGATTTACCTTCCTGGATCCCTTATAAATGAATTTAACAACGTGGCATCCAGCAAAACGCCTAAAGGAAGCTGGCTGTTAACCTTTTGTCAGGAGGAAAACTGACCTACTTTTAGTTTTGGGTTGGGTGTTTTTTTTTTTCTTTCTTTCTTCTTTCTCCTGACCTGCTTTTGCATTTGTCATTGCTTTGCACCTCACTCCACGCTAGTTACCTTCTGTAGTCACCTGAGGAGTGACAACATCACAGGCCTTTATAAGCTGAAAAAGAATTAAAGCAAGTGGTTTGCAGTTTCTTTTTCATTTCCACTGAGTTATTGACTTGTTTAAAGAATTGCCAGGGCTAAGTGAGCTGTGATTTTCCTTACAAGGGCCGAGCTATCAGAGCCTTGCATGTGCTTTGTTCTTTTGTTCTGTTTTAGCCATTTGACTGTGATGTGTAAGGTTTTATTGCTCTATTCATCATTCAAACAGCCAGCCCTTTCTGTAAAGCTCAGTCGTTTGTAAGTGGCAATCTGCAACTGGGCTTGTTCTTAAACAGAGTTTAGATGTCCTTGTGAGCAAGTCAGCTGGGGGATAGTGCAGGTCATATGGACTTCTTCTCACCTGGAGTAAGGTACCTCTTCCTTAGCCAGAGTTTTCCAGAATGGAGGTGTCCCTGTCTGACTTTAAGGCCTCAAAATTTTCTGTGAGAACACACTTACAGAGCATAGTTCATCCAGAATGGTTTTAGACATCTCTCCTGTCATGAGCTGACCCATGATCAGCTTCTTTCTTCTCTTAATTTACTGTATAGCAACTCCTGGTGTTAATCTCAAAAGCTCAAACATACATCCATAATCACTGGTACCTGTGGTTTACCTTCCCACCACACTGTTTGGGCAAAATACTGATTTTGTGAGTCTTTTTTTTTTTCATTGTCTTTGAAGCGACAGTGCTGCATCCCTGCTCCTGTCACCCCCACCTCTTAGAGCACTTTCTCACTTAATGTCTAAGTGGAGAAGATTTTTGTCACCTGAAGCTTTTGTAATTTGAACTTGCATCTATAGGATCATAAAAATCATAGAGAGGTTTGGGTTGGAAGGGAGCTTAAAAATAATTTAGTTCCAACCCCCCTGCCCTCAGCAGGGTTGCCACCCACTAGACCAGGTTACTCAGAGCCCCATCCAACCTGGCCTTCAACAATTCCAGGGATGGGGCATCCCTGGAATTATTCAAGGGAATAACAAGTATTTGGTTTTCAGAGACCAATCTTAACCTCTGTTTTCTGCCTACACTTAAAAGTGTGGCATGACTAGGGGGCTTCAGGGTCACTTCCAACCCAAACCATTCTATGATTTTAGTCTCTTCATAATCACAGACTGATGATCATCCAAGTAAAAGCATTTATAAGCCATCAATCTGGATAATGAAATTAAAGAAAAAACAATGTCCTGATTTTAAATGCACACTTTTAATTGAACAAATGCAAAGCCTTTCATTTAGGCCTGCCAGGGTTGTCTAAGTAGTGTTCTGGCATGTTGCCCTTTCACCAACTTGACTGTACATTCCAGCAACAAAATAGGGGGAAAAAAATCAATCATATTGAAGAGTAAAACAAAACAAACCAAAACAAACCCAACCTACAATAACTGAATTTCATGTTAATTGCAGATCACAAGAAGAAAATTCTTTTTATAGTTTGGGAAAACTAAGTGAAAATGTGAGTATCAGAATGGTTGACCCACATTGGGATGAAGTTCTTATCTTCTTCTTTGTGGGAGGATGATGCAACACCTCCTTTGATATGACCTTGCAAACCAGTGTCAGGATCTGGAATCAGGCCAGGATTTCTGGTTGAGGTTGGATAGCAGGAAAGGGTTCTTGCCCCCAGAAGGTGGTTGGGCACTGAACAGGCTCCCCAGGGCAATGGGCACAGCACCAAGTCTGACAGAGCTCAAGGATCACTTGGACAACACTCTCAGGCACAGGGTGGGATTCCATGTTACCCTGTGCAGGGCCAGGAGCTGCACTTTGATGATCCTCCTGGGTCCCTTCCAACATAAAAGGATATTTTATGATTCTCTGATTTTCCTGCTCTGTCTTTGACATCTGAAAGGCTTGCTACTTAAAGGATTTGCAGGATTCACTTCAGCAAATAAGAGATCAACGTGTCCACTTGCCCTTCTGAAGAATGGATGTGTATCCAAAGTCTGGGAGATGTGCAGGAGAGACCTGCCTATCTCTTCAAGAGGAATGTCAAGGAGGGGAACTTTAGATGCATGTTCTGGTCCCACCTCCCCAGTGCACTGAGTTTTAATAATCTTTAAGTCTTACAAAGGCTCCTGGTGGTGAAGCTGCTTTGCTGCTTACAAGTCTCTTCCCTGGGACACTGAGCAAACTAAGAATTACCTCTGAGGAAGGAACAAACTCAGTCTGAGAGACCAGTGAAAAAGTTTCTTGGATAGTCATGGACAGGCCAATGTGGGGTTGGTCTTTTGTGCCAGGCAATGAGCAGACAAGAAGAAATGGCCTCAAGAAATGTGCCAGGGAAGGTTCAGACTGGATATTAGGAACAAATCCTTCCCAGAAAGGCTTGTCAAGCACTGGAACAGCCTATCCAGGGAAGTGGCTAAGGCACCATCCTTGGAGGGACTTAAGAGATGTGGCACTTGGGGACATGGTTTAGTGGTGGCCTTGGCAGTGCTGGGTTAATGGTTGGACTCAATGTTCTTAGAGGTCTTTTCCATCCTAAATGATCCTATGGTTTTATGCAATACAGGTGCTGTGACAAGAAGGGGATTATCTCAAGGCGGTCTAATATGCATTCCTTGGGTAAAATGTTTGTTCTCCTGTGGTTTGAGCTGGGATGTGACTTATTCTGGTTTGATTTAGGTGGTTCTGGCTGGCAGGAGAGTCAAAGCAAGCAAGAATGCAAAATACCTTCCCTGGGAAATGAACATCCAATTTATGCACAGCAAGAGAACAGGAGAATTTTAAACCAGTAACATTAATGGAGAATTTGTCAGAAAAAAAAAAAAAAAAAAAAAGAGAAAAAGAAAAGTCTGATAGGCACCTGAAATGCAGTAACACTTTGCTAAAGTTTAACTCTTTTTCTCTAATGCAACTTCACATCATGGGATTATGCTAAAGGGAAGAGGAAACCCTTGTTGTCTGCACTCATCTAGCTCCCCTTTTTTCTAGGAATAAAGGAGAAAGTGATAGTGAGGGATGGGGGTGAAGAAAAGGAAAATAAATTAAGATTGGAAAGAAGTCTTGAAATGGGCAGCTTGCAGAAGCCCTCAGGACAAGTGCTAAAATGCTTCATTAAAGTAGCTGTGGTGTAAAATGCCACTGACAGAATAAGGAGTGTGGGAAATCACTTTATAAATGTGCTTACCAGGATAAACAGATGTGACTGAAGGCGACTCCACTCTGTCACCAACCCCTTGAAAGGGTGAAATTTATGGCACTCTATTTCCTGTTTAAAATAAAATAAAATAAAATAAAATAAAATAAAATAAAATAAAATAAAATAAAATAAAATAAAATAAAATAAAATAAAACTGCAATGAAAAGATACAAAACTAAACCCAGAGGGACTTCAGACAGAGGTGAGGATTCAGTGCACATGGAAAGGTGGAAGTCAGGGCAGAAAGACTCTCCTGCAATGAACCACTAAATGGAAATGTGAGGCTGTGTGATGATGCTGAGGAAGGGGTTCCTCATGGTGCACACTTGGCAGAAGAAGGAACCACTCTACAGGCACAGCCTGGGGGGTTTCACAGCTCAGAGGTCCAAAGGGACATTAGTTTAGTTGTCTGCTGAGCTGGGGCTGTCTGGGCAGCAGCTGCTCATGGAGGCAGCCCAAGGCTCTGCTGAGGGGATGAAGATGCCATGGGGAATGTGCATTCACTGATACAAGATTTCTGAGCATTTCCGTGGCCTCTGGCACTTGGGAAGGATAAGATCATGGATTCATAGAGTTGTTAAGGTTGGAAAAGACCTCTAAAGAGGTCCAGAGAAGAAAAAGGAGGCTGGTGAAGGGACTGGAGCACAAGTCCTGTGGGGAGAGGCTGAGGGAGCTGGGGGTGTTTAATCTGGAGAACAGAAGGTTTAGAGGTGACCTCCTCACTCTCTACAACCCCCTGAAGGGAGGTTGTAGCCAGGTGGGGTTGGTCTCTTCTCCCAGGCAGCAGCAATAGGACAAGGGAGCAGGGCTGGAGCTCTGCCAGGGGAAATTTAGGTTGGATATTAGAAAGAAATTCTTTCCAGAGAGAGTGGCCAGGCATTGGAATGGGCTGCCCAGAGAGGGGGGGGATTCACTGTCCCTGGAGGTTTTTAAACCGAGATTGGCCATAGCACTGAGTGCCATGATCTGGGAAAGGGACTGGAGTTGGATCAAGGGTTGGACTCGATGATCTCGGAAGTTTTTTCCAACCCAATCCATTCTATGGTTCTATGAAAGATCAGAAAATCCAACAGCCAACCCAGTGACATCATCATGTTCACCACCAAACCATATATTCAGGTGCCATATCCACATGGTCTTTGAACACTTCCAGGGAGGGTGACTCCACCACTTCCCTGGGCAGCCTGTCCCAATGCTTTACAACCCTTTCCATGGTTTGGTTTTTTTCCTAATATCTAATCTAAACCTTCCCTGATGCAATTGGAGGCCATTTCCTCTCATCCTGAATGCAATAACCAAGGGGTCTCCACCACTTTCTCATCACTATGTCCCAGGGCAGACCTGGCATGGGAGAAGGTGAGCACAGACTCGGCAGGGGAATGTGGCAGGGCTGGAGGACAAAAGCAGTGAAGCAAAGCATCAGAGCTTTCAGAGGTCAGGTCAGGTATGGAAAGCTGGAGAAGCACAACTCTGGTGTGTAGGACAGCAAACAGGATGTGTTCATTGAGCTTCAGAGGAAGCCAAGGACTTATCCAGTCTCCTGGTGGAAAGCCACAATGAGCCAGTGTGTCTTGAGGAAGGCCTGGGTTGGGTCTTGAAGGACAAGGCTTTGTGTAGGAGATATCAGCAGATAAATGAGTCTGCTGTCAGTCTCTATAAATGTCCAGCCAAAAGCAAACAAATGCAATTTATGTTTTGGGGTTTGCTTATGGAAAATTAAAAAAAATAAAATTTAAAAAAAAAAAAGTTTGGTCTGTTTCTGTTCTAAATTTCCTCCTCATATTGTCAACTAAAGAAATGCTGCAATTGTGGGGGCCTGACAGTAATATCCCACCAGTCCTGCTGGCAGGAGGTGAGCAGTGGTTGGCAGAGCTCATTCCATCAATTTATGCCAAGGAGTCATCAGACAGAGAGAACTTCTTGCCAACAGAAAACAAAACAAAACAAAATAAACCTCCAGTTTGAAGTGTTTGAACTAATTCAGTGACATTTCACTGACGTTCATCACAGTCTGATAAAAGTATGTTGATATTAGTGAGTATTAATAAAAAAGTCAGGTATATATGTGGCCTCAAGTTGCACCAGGGGATGTCCAGGTTGGAGATCAGGAAAAACTTCTTCAATGAAAACGTGGTCAGGCACTGCAACAAGCTCCCCAGGGAAGTTGGAAGGTGGAGGCACCATCTCTGGAAGAGTTCAAAAAATGAGCAGATGTGGCACTTCATGATATGGTTTAGTGGGTGTGGTGGTGTTTGATCTAACGTTGGACTTGTTTGTCATGGAGGTCTTTTCCAGCCATAATGATTTGATGATCCTGTATCACACTCTAGGACATATCATAATATGAGGTTTGATACCTAAAGTACCTAAAGTCCTTTGTGCTGCAAAGTTATTTATTTCCCCAATCTGTCTTGAATGGAAAAAGAAATAACTGCAATCTCAACAGCAGCCTTTTGAAGGCACATTTAGTCTGAAGGCAACCCCTCAGCTTCTCCCCTTCTCCTCTCCCACCCTTAACTCCATCCAGCTTTCCCAGGGCTTCACCCCTTGATCCAGAGACACCCACAGGTTGCAGGGAATGAGCTGAGCCACCCCCAACACAAGTCCAGACTCTCACCTGCCTCATTTGCCAGTGAAAACAAAATTAAAGCAGTCCACTGAAAGCTGATCTGAACTCAGGGAGCACAAGCTGGCCATGATTGAGTATCAATGCTCAGAACTTTCTAATCAACTGGACACACGAATCCAAACTCTTCTAAATTAGCATTTCTTCAGGGAGGGGGCGATGCAGGTGGGGGTGAAGGCAGGACAACACCTCTCTGCTGAGTGCCTGGTGGGTTTAGAAACACAGAAATATCTGCTCTGCCACTGTAGATGAGCTGGATGGTTCCTAAACTCAGCCCTTGGGCCAGGGGCTGGCTGTGGCTTGCTGTTACACACAGCTGGGAGGTGCCACACTGTTGTCAGGATCCCCTGCTGCAGATGCTGCTCTCTGGTTGTCATCTGCTGCTGTTTAATGACAGAAAGTGTCTTGGTGGCTATTGATAAGTTGGTTAAAGTTTATCAAGGTTCCCCCTGTGTTTTTGTGGGCAGGGATGTTTAGCAGGGCAGAGATTTGCTGAGTTTGTCTGCAGGCTGAGGGAGAGGTGGATGATTTAATCAGTTCAGAGACTGCAGTTGATGGGGAGTTTGGGGCTGCAGTCTGAAATAGTCTGTCTCTCTCTGATTTCGAGGGTTTGCATTGATTGCATTGAATATGAGACAAGCAGAGTTAAGAGCAATCTTTAAACATCACCAAATCCTTCTCTCGGCTCTGAGACGGGACCAACAACCCAAATCATTAACTGCTTCTGTGGATGTCTCCTGGTGCACTTTCAGTCCATAAATTTCTGCCGATGGTGAATAGAGAGCACAGGTTGTTCCCTTCCTATTTGCAACAGTTCCAATTATTAAAAAAGCATTATCATGTACATTGTGACCTCCCCCCACCTTTTCTACATTAAAAGCCACACCAAATTCTGTTTTTTCTCTCAGACTGTGTCTGACACCTCTGATCATCCCTATGGCTTTTCTCTGAACTGTCTCCAGGTGGTCCTCCTGAGATTTATCTCTCTAAATTGGACTCAATACTTCATCTCTCAAGTGCTACCTTTGTCCCCAGCATCCCCTTACACCTTTGCTTGGTTGGTTGTTTGCTTTTTGAAGATTTCTGCCCAGGAAGTTGCCTCTTGTTCTTTATGCCAAGTGTAGAACTCTGTGTTTTCATTATTTGACTTCACCCTTTTTTCTTACAGCGTTTCCCCAATTTAACAAGATCACTTTGAATTCTAATCATATCCTCTGACAGGGTCAGAATATTTCTGAGCTTCACAGCACCTTCATATTTATTGATTGCCCTTTCTAACCATCACCTGAACTATTACCAAAAAATGTTGGTTAGTCCTGGATCCAGGAAAAACACAACAACTCATGGAATCATAAAATCATTAAGTTGGAAGGAATCTTCAAGGACCATCTTGTTCCAAACTCCCTGACATTGCCAGGGACACTTTCCCCACCCCCTTGAACACTTCCAGGGATGGAACAGCCACATCTCCTCTGGACAACCCATGCCAGTCTCTCACTTCTGACAAATGCAGACCTTGTGCTGCTCATTCTCTGCTGTGTTTTGTGCACCAGCAAATTGTGCAGTTTGATTATTTATCCTATCACATTCCCCATGAATTTCCAGAGTTTACAGCCCTGAGGTTGTCTCACCTAATTCTCTAAAAATCTCAAGTTAGTCTTTATGAGTTCTAGACAGTTTGAAAATATCTGACCCTTAATCCAAACTCCCCCAGTCCAGTGTTGGTTCTCCACTGTCTGAAGGGAGGCCAGGGCAAATTGCTGAACAATAAATGTAGGTGGAGCATCAACATATAATTCACTCTGCACTATAAATAACACCTCTTTCCTTTAGGGATTAAAATGACCCAGACTTTGTTCTGTGAGAGCATCTTCCCCATCTGCCAATGACACATAAGCAAAATTGGTAACATAAAACACATTATTAATTGCATGAATGACACGTCCTTTGACCAGAGAGTGAGCTGCTTGCTGTTCATGACCAGTGAGGGAGCCAACTTGGGAAGCTCTGCCACTGGACCTGTTGGGTAGTTTTAACCAGAAATTGGGAATTTTCAACTGGATAGTAAGTACAGACAGTTGGAAAATAAAGTGAGTTGTCATATGGCCTTTAGTGTCTGCCTTAGACATTGGCACCTTTTACATGATGGAAAGGTGTGTGAGAAATGAGGGCTTTTTGCCCTGCTTTTTCTATTAGAATTTTGGAGGTGATCCAGAAGGGAATAAATGAGGAAGAAGAATTAAGTGTAATTTATGAAGAGAGATTACAGGAATTTACCAATTGCAGGCTCAGAAAGTGCAGTGGTGATTAGTTGAGCCATGATGACTGTGTAGGAATACTTGATGTGTAATAGGGAGAGAATCATTTAAGATATTAAGGTCGAAGGTAGTAACAAATTGCAAAGTAGAAACTACGGACAGATAGAGATAAATTAAGCATTAAAAAAAATCCTTGAACAATGAGATTAATCATTTTGGATAGAATGGATATTTTTAAAATAGGTCTCTCATGTACAGGATGGAGAATAAAACCATGTGAGGGTGTTTGAGAGAGGCAACCTGCAGGAAGGAGATGAGAGCCACCAGCCTTTCTTTTGTAGACCTTTGTGCTGGTTTAGAGTTAAACCAGCAGGAGAAATGAATCCAACTCAGAATGGGATTGCAAGTCAGAATAACAATTTAATAAAAGATCACAAAATACACTGAGACAGAAGGAAAATTTGTTTATGCCACAAAAAACACAGATGTACAGCCCAGCACAGTGGGGCATAAGCAGAAAGGAGCTCANCCCTCAGGTGGGTGTGAAGGCACGAAAATTTCCTTTTCCCACAGAAGTCCCTAAACACCCAGTTTGTACCCTGAGGGGTGGGGTGTGCCCTGGGCAGCTGCTGCCAATGGTCCATGGTGAGCAGTTAATGAGAAAAATGACAAAGAGGGTTTAGAATACACACCCACACAGTGATGAACTGATCCTGTAACCAGGACAGCCTTTTAGCTGCAGTTGTAATTAATTGGCCCTCAGGCACCTTTCCTCAGCATTTGTGCCTTTCAGGTAACCTGCATTAAGGACTGTGTTAGAGGTAAGAAAAATGCCAACAGCATTTTCTGCATCCCACAGAGCCAAAGTCCGGAAGAGTCTGCAAAGACCACAGCACTCAGTTTTGGGATGAACAGGGAGATGTGGGGCAGAAAGGTTCTTGGAATTACTTTCACATTTCTATGTCATGCAGAGAGTTGCAAATAAGTTTTAGGGTTTTTTAAATAAATGGAAATACAGTTTCCTATTATAACAAAAGTCTGTAAGTTATTTTTGCTTCTTATGTTTTCATTTTTGCCCGAAAAATCAGAATTGTGCAAATTTTTTTACAGTTTTTAAGGATGACTTCTCTGGAAAATATTCTCAGTAAATGTTAAGATGAATAAAAGGGGAAAGACACCAGATACACAACAAGGGCCTGTTTATTCCAAGATAGTAATTAGTCAAAAAAAAAAGAAAAAAAAGTACATTATTACTGTTGTTGCCATAAAAGTTAACAAAAACAAGGACCTTTACAGTCTAAAGAAGGTTTTTCTCATCGCCACTCACCTTCCTGGCTCTTAAGACAACCTCTGGGCTCTTTTCTTCTTTTCTCTCTCTGGGAAGAAATACATTCCCATAGTTCCTTCATAAAAATCAGATCAAATAAAAGCCTTTCACTGGTATTAAAAAGCAAAGTTGAGATGATCTTTCTGCCTCTTTTTCAAGCCATCTTTAGGAAATTATTTAAAAATTGCTCATTGGACTTGTATGGAGCATGTACCTTCTCTTTGCCCAGTTTGTACCCTTGAGGAGCCCATGAACCTTGGGTAGTTCTTGGCTACCACTCATGGAGCTGGTGCTGTCTGGGGCCCCTGATGACCTGGACAGCCATACCCCACATTTTGGCTGTGCCATTTCATTGTCCTGAAGAAAGAGGACAAGAGTTCTGCTCCTGTGAGGTCCCACCTGGAGTGTTGAATCCATCTCTGGGGCTCCAACACAGGAGAGACCTTGACACGTTGAAACAAGTCCAGGGGAGGCCACTGAGTTGACGACAAGGCTGGGGCACCTCTTCTCTTCAGGGAGATTCTCAAGCCCCTTCCAGGACCTGAAGGGTCTTCAACAGAGCTGGAGGGAGACTTTTCACAAGGGCCTTGAGAGACAGGACAAGAGGAAATGGCCTTAAGCTGAAGGAGGGTAGGTTTGCTTTAGATTTTAGGAGGCAAATCCTCACTTATAAGGGTGATGAGGCCCTGGAACAGGTTGTCCAGAGGAGCCGGGGATGCTCCAACTCTGGAAGTGTATAAGGCTGGGTTGGGCTCTGATTCACCTGGTCTAGTGGAAGGTGTCCCTGCCCATGGCAGGAGGTTGGAACTAGATGGTCCTTTAAGGTCCCTTCCAACCCAAACCCTTCTATGATTTCACAATTCCAAGCTTCAGTGGCCTCTCTAAGGGGTTGCAACTCCCTCTCTGCACCAAAGCCATGGGTTCCACTTGTAGTAAGGAGACCTGTCACCAAACTCTGCACAGGACCCTGAAGTTTCAGCTCTTTCCAAGCAGAGCCTTGGCAGCATAACAGAGAATCATGAAAAGACGCTGGACATTTCCCTTGTCTCGTTGTCTTTCTCCGTTCAGTTGGAATTAGATGCTCTTTTTTAATTTGTCAAGAATAAATAGTGCACCTCAGTGCCTCGCCCAGCTGATAGCTGCAGATCAGCCTCTGCAATCAGGGTTTTATTTAAGTAAAATAATTGAGTGGCAATGGATAATACATGACAGCTTAAGATTGCTCTAATTGCTTGCTTTCCCAGAACACTCCTAAAAGAGAAAATTAATTCCTCCATTGTTTTTGAATTCTTTTTTTTAATTTTTTTTTCTGGCTACATGACCCTTATGGAAATAAATCCAGAGTGAAGAATTAATGGTGCTGCAAACAAAGTGTGGAAAGTGTTGAAGTTTTTGTCATAATCTCTGCTCAGTTTCTATTCCTGAAGATAACATACCACCTGCAATAAAGTGCCTTTCCTGGGGCTGGGATCAGTCAGGGTGATAGATTGCAATACTTCCCTCACTTCTCCTATTAGTTTATGCACTGCAGCCTGTGGCAGGAAGGAAAAGGAAAAGTCAGTGTGTAGGATACTGAGCTGGAAGTTTGCTTATGGATCTCCATATCTCTGATGACTTTGTACTCAGGAGATCTTTTTCTTCTGAGCAGCTGCGATGAAAGCGTAGCTGCAAATATTAAATGTGTTTTATTTCCTTATTTTAAAAAAGACTAAATGTCCCCAACAAGCATTTCTATTTCATAGAAAAAGATATTTTTTTTTCCCCATTGGTTGGACTAAGGACTTAGATATCTTACCTTTTGCTGCTGTAGAGACCCATGGCTCGTTGGAGCTGTTGGAGAGTAAGATGAATGTGAAGTGCAGACTCAGAATTCCTGTTGGATGGGTACGTGCCACATGAAACACTCCATGGCAATTGCATCCAATCAGTGTGGTTATTGCCCAGCTCTTGCAGAAAGAACCAAGAGACCTGCTGCTCACAAAAGAATTATCTTGGACAAGGCTCTGGATTGTTGTGGGTGGACAATTCTCCTCTGTTTGTTGAGGCTTTTATTTTCATCTTTTTGTGGTTTATTTAATTTTTGCTCTCAGAGTGTCAGACCAGCAAGTTTCACGAACTCGAAGCTCCAACCTATATTCTAAATACAAATGGAAATTCCCTATTGAGAGGATCTTCATTTTTGCTGAGTATTTTAATTTCTGGTCTGCAAAGGCCACAATGTCAGGCTTTTCATTACCTCTATATTTGCTCTCTTTGGGTTTTTCATGCAATTATTTTTGTGCTGTTTGATTACCCTATATACCTATGTGAATTAACTCAGAATGGACTCCTGGCTTCAATTCCAGGAAGCTGGGATAGGGGAGTTGGCAAAAAAATAACACAAAAATCTTTCAAGTGTATCAGAAAACAATATTTCTGGTCTGTGATTCTCTTTCATATCCAGCCCAAGGGTTTGTTGGAAGCACAAGGATATTAATCTTTCTTTAGTGGAAAAGTAGAAACCTGGCTGTAGGAGAGCAAAAGGTTGGACTTGCAGTGTGGGTGCAGATATTATCTTTTGCAACCTTGAAAAATTAAATCATGGAATCATAGGATGGTTTGGGTTGGAAGGGACCTTAAAGGCCACCTAGTTCCAGAATCCCTTCCATGGATAGAGGTTTTCAGGGTTATTGCTTCCAAACAGACATTATAACATTCCAGAGACTTGTTGCAGCTGTGTTAGCCAAGTACAGGAACATCAGACATTGAGTGAAGGGAAACACAACTGGGACATGTCCCTTTTGGAGGGGCAGAGCTGATATTCACTCAGGACAGCAAGGAAGTCACATCCCTCTTCTTTACTTAGTTTGTGGATCTTCATCCTTCACTCTCTGTGGACTTTCTGAGGAGAGTGGTGGGGATGAAGGAAGGGCAGTGCCTCTGCCAAACACAAGAATGCAGGTGCTCTCCTCCATCATGGATGGTTTCTGAAACATCTCTCTGTTTGCTCTGCACCTCGACTTTGTAGAATAATTCCTTTGTTCCTCACACACCTCTGCCCCTCTTCTCCACTCTCCTGAAGGCCCACTTGCTTCCAGCACAGGAAGGATTGGAACAGATCCAGAGGAGGATCACAAAGATGGGGAGAGGAATGCAACACTTCTCCTGTGAAGAAATTGGGATAGCACAGCCTGGAGAAGAGAAGGCTCTGGAATGACTTGATTGTGACCTTTCAGTATCTGAAGGGGGCTACAAGAAAGAGAGGGGTGTTTTACATGGCATGCAATGATAGAACAGATGGAATGACTTCAAATTGACAGAAAGTAGGTTTGGATTAGATATTAGGAAGAAATTCTTTACTCAGAGGGTGGGGAGGCCCTGGCACAGGTTGCCCAGAGATGCTGTGGTTGCCCCATCTCTGGATGTGTTCAAGGCCAGGTTGGATGTGGCTTGGAGTAACCTGGGCATGTCCCTGGGAAGATGTCCCTGCCCATGGCAGGGGGGTTGGAAACAGGATTTTAAGGATTCCTTCCAACCCAAACCATTCCATGATTCTATGATACAAGTGTTGCCTTTCAGATTTCTGATGTGAGCAACTCCCACTCTTGCTCTTCCTGTTACCAAACTCTCACTGCGTTAACTTGAAGGCAAAATGGAATCAATGCAGCTTTTTTTGTTGTTAAAGCTAATCAGGGCAAACAAATTTTTATTTCCTTTTAGGTTTTGTTTACTTGCCTTCTTATCAGAACACATCAGTGTTTCTGCTTATCTCTACACCAGAGTGTTTAGCCAGGAAAAAGGAGCCTGAGATTTAAGGTCTCTTTTCTGCTACTGTAGACAGAAATAGGTTGTGTTTATACCTCTGCAATCTGCTAATCCTCCAATGCTAATTTAACACCTGGTGTGTGTTGGGGGCAAGTCAGATCTTAAAATTATTAATGGATGCACATACACAGTTGCTGTTTATGCAGGTGGGTGTGTTTGTGATATTTGAGAATACACGTATATATGTGCCTGTCTAAGTACTCACAGACACATACATATGTGAATTCACAAAGCTTTGTACAAAATGCCACATCTAAAGGAAATTTTGGGTGCTAATTAATTTGAAGATCAAAATCACAGTTAGCAACAATAATGTTTTATGTGATCTTTGATATTTTATCAAGTTTCCCAAAGATAAAGTGAGGCTATCTACTTACAAACAGAACTCCTGATGACCTTCTCCTTTAACACATCTCCTATTTCCAGATCCAAAGGGTTTTAAAAACCTCTTCCTTTCATTTGTATTATTATATTTCCCTTAGACCACAACCCAGTTGTGACCTTCAGCACAAGCTTGGGAGTGGTAATATTTCCCTGAAAGAAAATACCTGCCTGAAACAGGTTTCCATCTCTCTAAATTCAAAACCTGAGGGCCATGGAGTGCATGGAGACAGTGGCAGCAATGCCTATTTGCAGACAGACTGACCCAGGTGTGTGGGTGTGAAGCTTCAGAGAAGGTGTGGCTCCAAAGGTGCCCCAGGGACACCAACACAGCTCACAAGAACCTGCTGGTGCCCCCATGTGCCTCACTCACATTTTAGGCAGTGTCAGGTGATGACACCTATCACTAAAATATGCTGTCAACGCATGGTTTCAAATGAGCTTTGATGACTAAGAGGAGAAGAGCTTCCCAAGGCAACTGCCTGTCAGACCCACTCGTGCTCAGGTTGCTGCTGGTGGGAAGACACTGGGGGAAGCAGAGAAGGTGAGTTGGAAGGTGGTAGAGAAGGGGAATCTTGTGTCCAACTCATTCAAGTAAGACCATTAAAACAAAGAGTAACAGCAGGTGGATGACAGAAAAAGTCTGTGACCACATGGAGAACCTGAGGTGGAGCAGGTTCCTGGTGGGACCTGTGGCCCCTTGGAGAGAGGAGCCCACACTGGAGCAGGTTTGCTGCCAGGACTTGTGACCCTGCAGGGGACACACACTGGAGCAGTTTGTGAAGAACTGCAGCCCATGGAGAGGACCCAGGTTAGAGAAGTTTGTGGAGGAGTGCCTGCCATGAGAGGGACCCCATGCTCATGTCATGCTCTGCAGCTCTGGTGGGCACCTGGACCCCCACAGACAGAAGGACTATTGCTGGCTGGCTGCTTGCAGGACCTCCCTTTATCCATCCCACCCAACCCCTGATGACCTCAAGGCATCTCACCTTCCACAGCCATTTGGTTTTTGGTGGACAGGAACGTCCTGCAAGTCGTATTTTTGGATCTGGTGGCCCCAGGTAGATGCTGGACTGGCATTCCAGAGCTCAGCAGGACTATTTTAATGATGCAGAGCAGAGCTGCCCTCCCTGAGATGACACAGACCTCGAAGGCAGCAGGACAGAGAGGAGGCTCACACCAGTGAGCAAGAGGGAGAGAGGAACTCCACACTCTGCCCACTGCTGAGTCCCAGGGGAGACCTAACTCAGTGTGTAATTGCTGTTCTGGATGGATTCTGCCCTCCAAACAATTTTCTGCTGGTCTGGTGTTGTTTAGACTGAATCAGGTTGATTTATAGAATGTCATTTTTTCTCGCCAGCCAGAGACAAGAGAGAAATATTTGTTGGAAGGCTGTTGCAGCAAGATTTAGTTTCTGCCCATCTCGCATCAGAAGCTTGCTCGTGTTTTATATTATTTTTTTTCCCACTTTCCCTTCCTTCCCCTGCCTCTCAGAAAAGAATGAGGACAGGCAAACACCGTGCTTTGATTAGTCTTTCCATGTCCACACATGGTGGACCACAGGGTAGGAGACACCCCAAGGGGGTTGCAGATGGGGACAACACACAGGGAACATCTGAGCATCTCTTTGGTAAAACATGACAGACACTACAAAAGGCTGTTGGTTTGTTTTTCTCATTTCTTTCTTTTCCCCCCCCCCAAAAAAATAACAAGCACTAGAGTTTTGTTTTGTTTTATTTTGTTTTGAAGTGTTTCTTTATAGAGAAATATACACATGGATTTTATATTGCAACTTTCAGGATCTCCTTCAGGTTTATTTTACAGCTCTCCCGGGTGTTTGTTGCAGAACAGGTGATGGAGCAGAATGAAACCTGGCGTGGTAGAATTCAGCATTTCCTGAATATTGAGTTAGCAATTAATTTCAGTGCTAATTTAAAAAATTGGCTGGGTGGTGTGTGAGTAAACACAAAAGCACACGTGCTAGGATAAATAGGATATACCACTGATAATTTTGATCCCATTTTTATACAAACCTAAGGCAAACATTCTTGGAAATAAATGTGACTCTTCCCTTGAGGACCTGAGCTGACACTGCTGAAGGAGGCTGGGATGTGGCTCCACGTGAGAGAGAAATTATTGCCAACACAGGCTTGTTCCATGTCCTTTTTCAGGAGAGCACATTCCCCCTCTCTGGTTTATTTAATCCCATTCCCATGGCTGGAATACAGAAGTGTCCTTAGGATATCATTAAGGTCAGGGTTATGTTGGGAGTTTTCAGTGGGGATAAATCTTCACCCCACAAAGCATGAGAGTGGAAGAGAGAGGAGGTGCACTCTTTTGCTGTCTTGGCAAGTACTTCAGTGATGCTCATTGCATGGGGAAATGGGCTGCTGGGATTTAGGATAAGGTTGTTCCCACAGGGGTGACAATGTCTGGGTTTCATAACCTGACTTGCTCACAGATTATTTTCATAAATATTGAAATTGTGGTCTTGATGAAGCAAAAAATGGGACATTGAAATTGTCAGTTTGTCTGCAAAATCCTATTTCCAACCATTTCAGAGCTGGAAAGTCAGAATTCCTCCCAAATCTCTGTACTGTGCAGTAACTATTCACTTCCTGAACCAGATTAAATTACTCAAATAGTCCTGAAATTTTGATATAGTATTTTCTGTTAAGCAGTTTCCAAACTAACTTTCACTAAGGAAAGTTAATCCTCTGGATCTTCAGGTCCCCAAACTCTTTCATTTCTCTAGTTTTCTCATCTGGCACTTCTATGCTTATTTCTGGTCATCTTTAGCTACTGCCATTTCATTTTTTCTGTGGATTGGTTTAATTCTCTTTGTTCCAGCACGGATGGCATTAATACCTGTCTAATCTGAACAATGGAGTTATCCTTTTAGGAAAAAAAAAATTTAAAGAAAAATAAAAATAGGGAAAGAAAAAAGAGAGGAAATGAAAACCAAAAAAAGAGGATTTAGATGGAAAGGTTTCAATCTGTCTCCCTCTTGCTACAGAGTGTGGTGAATAACTTGTTGCCAGACAGCAAAGGCTGGTGCTAATTAAAACCCAAGAATCCCCAGCCTGGAGAGCTGACCTGGAGACAGCATTTTGGGGATAGTCCTACCTGTTGTATTCCTGGTTTCTCTGGAGTCAAAGGGATTTATGAGGAGCTGGAGTTCACTGTGGATTCTGCACAGTGTGTGCAAACGCGGGAAAGCAAAGGCAGTGTGATTTTGCTAAGCAAACTCTGATGCCTGGCAAGTCCAGAGCTACTTTGGAGACAGAGCCCACCTGGCAAGAAGGAGCAGGACTGTGGCTCCAAGGTATATTCCATTATGGGAGGTCTTTCTTTTCCTTTCTCCTATTTCTTCTTTTGCTTTGCTTACATATAGCAGGGACTTTGAAACATCACATTGCCAAGTTAAATTATTCAGTGGATTTCTCGCTTCAGGTCACATCGCTCTGTGCTCTGCTTTAGGACTCACTCCTGTTTTTCCTTAAGTACAGTAGTTACAGTTTTTCCTTCCCAACAACTCAGTGCCTGGCTCTGAGTAATGAGCATTTTCTAAACAACAATTTTAAGTGCTGCTGCAATGTTCTGAAAGGGATCTGTGCTCAGCAGCAGCAGATGGCTGGTTCATTCCAAGCACCTGAATATAAATGGCAAAGCTGAACCAGCACCGTTCACACACAGCTCTGAATTTCCTTTCTCGTTCTTCCCAACTTCCCATCATTTCTGGGGATCAGGACACAAACAGCCCAACTCCTCATGGTTAAATTGTCTGAGAAGACAATATGTAAGCATATATATACATTTATATTTAAGAATATAAGATAGATATTAAAAAAAAATCTATGTATTTATAGAAGAAATCAGTTTATCATCTGATCTTTCTTAGACTGAATTGCCCTCTGGTTTTATTCCAATGGAAATACTTGGGCTGGGAGAGGGGTATGTATAATGCAATATATTGCAATAAGCTATCTAACCAAATGCATGTGCAAACACATGTTCTGGAGTTTTAAGCCATGTTCTTTTAAAGTGCTGGAAAAAAGGAAACCAAAATAAAACAGGCTGAAGGGTAGAAAGAACTGTGTTTTTATTGCAAGAAACAGAAACCAAAAATGGATGTTAGTGGCAATTTAAGCAAGAGAGACAAAGAAGCACTGTGGGCTTTTTTAGTATTGTTATTTGTTTGTTTAATTTTTCTTTAATCATCTTTTCCTAAGCAGCTAAACAGGAGCAGAACAGTACATGAAAGTTAATTCTCCATTCTTCAGATTTTGCTGAACTTTAGTTTCCTTCTTTGAAAGATTTTTACAAACAGGTCAGAAAACTACCCCAATCCAAAAATATCAGAACTAATTTCTTCTCATTTCCTGGCAGTGATTTACTGTCATGGTGCTCAAGTGAAATCTCGAGTTCCTTAAACTTTATTGTTGTGCACAATATTCTGCAGTATTTACAAGTTAGCAATAATACCACCCATAATTAAAGCTTCATTGTGCTTGATGAGTGAAGGAATGAAGTGCATTTTGTGGTGCATTACTCAGTCTTTGGCTGGGGGTGTTGTTTGTTTTTTGGTGGGGTTTTTGGTTTTGTTTGTCTTTTTTTTTTTCTTTATTATGATTTCTCACAGCTTTTTAAACCTTTTGTTTTTTCTACATCTTCTGTTACTCAACAGTTTGGTATATTCTGGAATTCACAGGCTTCATTGCAAATTGATGCAGTTCTGTGATTAAATGTTATGGTGCTTTTATTCTCATGGCAAACTTCAGTAGAAGGAGATGGATTCACTTTACAACATTTTCTAAATTTGCCAGGAGGGAAAACAAGTTGTTTGAAGTGGGGTGGAAGAAACCAGACCCTTTGGCATCATCACAGAAACACAGAATGGGTCAGGTTGGGAGGGACCACAGTGGGTCATCTGGTCCAACCTCCCTGCTCAGGCAGGGCCATCCCAGAGCACAGGGCACAGGATTGTGTCCAGATGGTTCTGAAATATCTCCAGTGAGGAGACTCCACACCCTCTCTGGTCTCTGTTCCAGTGCTGGGTCACTGCTCAGCAAAGAAGTTCTTTGTCATGTTCAGGTGGAACTTCCTGGGCATCTGTTCTTGCCCGTTCCTCTTGTCCCATTTGCTGGGCACTCCGAGCAGAACCTGGTCCATGCTCTACCCCTTCCCTACACCCACTCAGACATGGATGAGGTCCCCTCTCAGTGTCTCCTCTGGAGGCTGAACAGCCCCAGCTCCCTCAGCCTTTCCCTGGCAGAGAGATGCTCCAGTCCCTTCATCATCTTTGTCACCCTCCACTGGACCCACCCCAGGAGCTCCATGTCTCTCTCGTCCTGAGAAGCCCAGCACTGGGCACAGCAGTCCAGATGTGCCTCCCAGGGCTGAGTAGAGGGACAAAATCACCTACCTTGACCTTCTGGCAATTCTCTTCCTGATTCAACCCAGATACCACTGGTCTTCTTGGCCCCCAGGGCACACTGCTGGTCGTGGGCAGCTTGGTGTCCACCAGGACACCTAAATCCTCCATGGAGCTGCTTTCCAGCATCTCCAGCCAGGTGGTCTAGAATTGCAACAGGACCCAAGCAGAGAAAATAATTACTGTATAATTAGTATCAGGAGAAGCAGATTCTTGAGAAGTGTTTCCAATGTTTTAGAAAGCATCCAGTGCTGGATTCCCCATCAAGGGTTACATGGACATGCTGTTTGCCATGTGGAGACTCCATCCTTGCAAACAGCCAAACCCAAGTGGACATGGCCCTGAGCAACCTGTTTGAATTGCCTGCTCTGAGAAGAGGTGTTGGACTAAAGGATTTCCAGAGCTTCCTGCCAGTTCCAGTGTTTATGAGATTCTCTGATTTGTACAGCTTAAAAATTGCATCCTCTCTGAGTGTCTCTCTCATTCCTAGTCTGATAATGTTGCATTTAGCAGAGTCTGTGTCATTATGTTTATTATTGCTAAATTAATTCTTTTGATAAGAGACAGTGTCGTGTGAAGTCAACATATGCTCACATTTGCTGCTTTATATGATAAATGTTCTGAAATGAAGGAAACAAACTCCCAGGCAATTTACTGTGTTTTCACTGAGAAAATTTCACTGCTGAATCCAGTTACTACTTTCCTGGGTTTTTTTATTTGTTTGGTTGGTTTTTTTGTTTTTTGGGGTTTTTTTTAATACTTGAAAACATATAAATGAATCTGTTCATCAAACAGCTCTTTTCTTATTGCCTTACCAGAGAGGAGATTTCAAACTCAGGGAGTTTTTGATGTGTCTCCATCAGTTTATGAATGGCATCTTATCAGCTGGATGCTGTGCTGAAACATGGCCTTTCTCTGGGTAAGAAACCACCCTCTGGGATGAATGGCTCTCTTTTAGAAAGAGAAGAGTTTGCTGCTGTTGTTTTTGTTGTTGTTTTTCCTTAGTCCTCCACAATTCTGAAAAGCAGCCATAAAATCTGATCATTCTTCTTGTTTCCTTCACAAAGCTTCCGTCAGCTGGTTGACTTAGATCCAGCAAACCACAGCTCCGAGGGACTGTCTTATTTCCTGTGGGATCTTTCTAACTTTCTCTTTTACTTCTGCACAATTGAAGATTTCTGGGCTGGTGTTTTCCTTTGCAGAGGTGGACTGTGGAATGTGCCTTTTTTGCTTCAATATTCCCCATTCCTTGTTAATAGTGGACTTTCTGTCTTTTCAGAGTGACATGTTGGATGTGAACCAGATCATCAAAGACCTGGCCTCCATGGTGCATGAGCAAGGAGACACAATAGGTAGGGGACACATTTAAATTATGGGCTTTATTACCCTTTCCCACCACTCCAGTGTGATGTTGTCCCTCAAGAGCAGCTCTTGGTTGATGCTGTGATTATTTTCTCTGCATTTGGGGCATTTTGTGCAGTCAGAGATGTTTTGGTCTGACAAGCTGCCCTGTGCAATAGGGTTTTCATGTTAAGGATAGTTTGCTGGTATATTTAGAATTAAATAGAATTCACAGGGAGGTTAAACCCTCCCCTTTTGACTATTAAAAAGAAGCTGAAGAATATGTAAGATTAACTGGAAAGGGATCAATTTCTTCCATTCTACCTGGAACTGTAATTAAAAAACAATAGTAGTAGCAATTATATTGTTGTGATTATTGTTGAAGGTAGGGGAAATTGAGCAGCTTCCTTTTCCCAAATAGAATTTTCATTCCACATTGCAGGGTGAGTCTGATTAAATCTGCAGGAACCCAATGGTGAGCTCATATACACAGCCTGGACTCTCTGCCCATTAGTTGACTTCTTGTTCTCCAGCTGCCAGTGACAAGGAGGGTGATGGAAACAACTGGGAAAAGAGAAGGGAGGAAGCCCTGGGATTATCTTTAAGAGCAGACCACAGTGAGAGCCACCACTTTTTGTGAGCAGAGAGCTAAGACACAGTAGACCAGCTCCCCCTGACTTCTGTCTTTGCCACTGCTCTCTTCTGATTAAGTTCAGGAAAATCAGACTTTTTCTGTACCTCTTATTTTTTGTGTATGTGCTTCATGAAGCCATTGCCCCCTTCCAAATTTCAGAGCTAATAACCCTAAAGGCTGCTCGAGGGACCTAAACTCCAGAGAAGCAACATTTGTGGGGATATTTCTAAGCTCCAGTGCTCAGCTGAAGTTCTCACCAGTGCTCCTGGGAGAAGGATCAAGTCCTGAGATGACCATATGGAGATCATAACAGAAGGAACTTTCTCTGCTGATTATTAATAATTCTGGATTTCTCTCCAAATCTCCAGTAGCATGAGATGCTCCCTTTCACACTGAAATGAGCTATTTACAATCCCCTGAGAAGCACCACTCAGGGTCACAGGGGCAGGGAAAAAAATGAAGATTATATTTAAAATCTGGTTTTTAGGATTTTTTCTTTTAATGCTAGCTTGAAAGCTAATTTTTGTACGTGGATAACTCTGGAGCCTGATTCATCTCCAAAAGCACATCAGATGCTAATGCCTTGAGGGACATGACAACATACATCAGCTCGCTTCAAGATCCCCATAACTCCTTTTCTTAAGGCCATATTTATTATTTTGAGATGTTACCCATGCATAGAAGCCACCCCAGTATTAACTTTCCTGTGAGAAGCTGTTAGACTAAGTAGGACATTCTGTCTTTGAGACAGCATAAGGTTTTTGTTGCTCTTTTGTTGTTGTTCTTCTTCCTCTGACACTGCAGCAGATTTTAAATAGTTTCTTTAGGACTATCTTTTAATCCTGACTGCCAGTCAAGGCATCCTCCCAACCAGCTGCTGAGGAGTCCCACTGTTTATCTTTTGACATTTGTATTACACGAAAGTGAGATTAAGAATCAGGAGGTAAAGGGAGTTGCAAGCCCCACAGTGAAAATTCAATGATGACAAGAGACAATTCTCTTGGCACTTGTTCCCCTTTTTAATGCATTCCTCTTACAGGCCTGAAATGAGAGCTCTTTGTGTCCTTGCTTAGAAAACACAGGGAAAACACATGACCAGGGAATATGAGATGTGCCCCTCAGCAAAATGCTCCCAGGGCTGTAGAGCAAACCCCTCTCTGGCTCTCCTGAGCTGGGGGGAAATGTGGGAAGAGCTTGCCTGGTCTGTGCATGGCAAAGGCAGAGCAATCCATGCCTAAAGGGAGTTTTTCCAGCATATGGGCCAGTTCTTTAATGAACACACTGAGAACACTCCCTTGGGTAGAAAGCAATTTCCATCATGCAAAAGAGAACTGGAATGCAGACTTGGGGCAGGATATCTCTGTGTTTTCATGTCTTCTGCAAATAAACTCTGTGCTCCTGGTCGTGGCATCTCTTTGATGCAACTATTTAGTTAACCATTACCATATCAGGGAGTCCAAGCCCTCAAAACTACAAAAACAGTTGATGGCCTGGGTTGCCTGTGAATCAGCAGAGTCTTTCCAACACAGTCTTACAGGAGTTCTTGGCCAAAGCATCTCTGTGCAGCTTCATCACGTCTCGTGCCGGTGAGGGGAAGGATCCAAAGAGGAGAACACCAACGGGAGAAATCAACAGTTGGCTGTGATTTGGTGTTGGTGACATGGTTTTGGGTTCCATGGGACCCTGTTTGCAGATTAGCAGCTGCCTGGGAGAGGTGGGATCCACCTCACAAGGAGGACTTTAAACCCATAGTGATGGGGGATGGAGGGGTGACCAACAGACAGGATTGCTGACAAAAGGACAACAGGGGGTGACGTGGGAGGAAGGGTTCCAAAGCCACCAAAATGGGACTGGTGGGCAGAGTCACCTCCAGCACTTGCATGTGAGCAGGGAAGTGTCTCCAAGGCACCACTGCCAGAAGCAAATATCCCAAATCCTCTGCAGGGAATGATGTGCTGGGGTGAACCTCTGAAGAGCCTGGATGTCGTTGCACACAGCACGGGGAGTAGACCTGAGGAGTCAAAGGTCTCTGTGATGTCGTAGGGCTACAATTGTTGGGACCATGGAGATGGAGTGTTGGCTCCCAGGATGAAGGGTTACATTGGAGGGGTCCAGGCTCTGCAGGTAGGACAGGATAGGAAGGTGAAGAGGAAGAGTTGCCCGTTATGTGAGAGAGCAGCTGGAGTGCATGGGATGCTGCCCGGGGATGGATGAGGAGCTGATGGAGGGTTTATGACTCAGGATTAAAAAGAGGACAGGCAATGTGGAAGAGGCCCTCTACAGACAGATAGGAACAGCTTTGCTTTTGCAGACTCTGGTCTTCGTGGAGACTTTCAAACCACTTCAGTACCTGCTGGAAGGACAACACAGCAGGGCATACATATTCCAGAAGGTTCTGGAGTGCATTGATGGCAACGTTTGGAGGGGGGGTCTGATGTACAAATGGCAAGATCTTCAGGTGACCAGAAGTGGACATGTCCACTACACTTTCCTGTCATGGCAGTGAAAGATTCTGCAGCCAAAGCATCTGAGGATTAAGGGTTTGGCAGTGTGAGAAGTAAATTTTGTTGGAGGGGATTGCTGCAGCAACAATCACTCCTCTCCATACTCAGAGATGGCCACTCAACTGAATTGTGAGTTCAGCAAAATTCTGAAACATTCCCAGTATTTCAGCAGTGCACAGGACTGTTTTACACATCCAAGCTTGTCATTGGTCATGCTGGGATGTATAGACAGAGTTCCATGGAATCAATTTTGTACCTGTTTCAGGGAGAAGAGAATCCTTAAATCCCCAGGTCCTCTGAAGAAAGTGTCAACAACACAGCTGCCAATATTTGTATTGGTACCTGGTGAAGGCAAGTGCCTGTTTGTCCACTGTTGTAGGCTCCTGTTAGTCTTGGAACAGAGAATAAAGGTGACCTGAACAACACAGTTACTGCTTTATTTTTGCCCATGGCAAAAGGAAATGCCCTTCTGTGTTGTAGAAGAGCTTTTTTTATCCTACCCGTGTATGTAACCTTAGCAGTGATGCCAGAATGACACACCTCACCTACATCTCTTATCTGAACTGCTCTAATTCAACTTTCACCACTTATGTCACTGTTTGCAGCTACATCACTCGTATCAAAGCCACAGGGAAAGACCCACATTGTTCTGAAAACATTTTACACTTTTCAAAGAGTTCCATTTCTTCTTCCTTTGAACAGCTTTGGAACCAAACTTTTGCTGGTGTACCTGCAACCTCCTCAACTCCCCACAAAGGGAAGAGATTCTGAGGTCACATTCCAGGCACTTGTTTTAAGATTGCAACAGCAGATATGCAGGAAGTATTTTACCAGTCCTCTGTCTCTTTGTCCAGGCCAAATGTAGACAAATCTGTCTTTACACAGCAAATGCCACTGGCTGAAAGAATCAGAGAACTGTTTGGGTTAGAAGGGACCTTAAAGACCATCTAGTTCCAATCCCCCTGCCGTAGGTAGGGACACCTTCCACTGGACCAAGTTGTTCAGAGCCCCATCCAACCTGGCCTTGAACATTTCCAGGGATGGGGAGTCCACAACTTATCTGGGCAACCTTTTATTGGTGATTTTCACCTATTTTTTTTTTAATTCTATAAGACTTCCAAGTTAAAGATTATTTTAAACAGCAATAAAATATATTTCTTTAACCTTACAAATTAAAAAGTAAGCAAAAATCAAAATTTATTTTTTTTTTCCCAAATCCAGCTCATGAATTGACACACTTTGGGCAAATCCCTTAATTTCTTTGGCATGCAGCATTTTCCAGAAGTTCCAGTTCTGTCTAGAATTAATGCAAAGCTTTCCATTACGTAGCTGAGTGCTTAAGTTATCAAATCCTAAAGCTCTGTCAACTGATTAAAGAAGTCTCAATCTGAGTTTCTCACAGGAATAAATAAGTTTGATAGAAATAAATGCATTTTATTTTTGCTTATTGTCTTGGAAAGATCAGATCTTTTAACTGGAAAGAAAGGTGACTGATATTTACAATTTGCTCAACCTCTTTTGCTTTGCCTGGCTGGGATGATTTTTGATCAACCTGCTCAGGTCCTGCTTCCCAAACAGTCTGTGGCAGAGGATTCACCTCCCAGCAGAATGAAAACCACCCCCTGGGCAGCTGCTGCATTTATGATTTTTACTGCTCAATTGCAGCCTTTTCAGAAACTGTGAGCACCACAGGGTTAACTTCCCAAAAATTACTTTGGAGAAGGATCCTACTGGTGGCAATAAACCAGATGAGAGGAAGAGCCTTGTTCCTTGTACAAAATTAGCTGGCTCATTAACTAATTATACCAGCCCAGTCACTTCTGAGGATCAGGAACAGAAACAAACACAGCAGACCAATCTTTAGGCATTAGTAAATTTGGAAGTGTAGTTACCCATTATTCTTCTCCTGAGAAAGCAACGTGTGCTGTGGTACCAGCACAGCCAGCACCAGAGCCAGATGGAGAAGTCCTGAGACCAAGGATGACAGAGAAACTACAGCCAAATGGAGAAGTCCTCAAGTCAGGGATGACACAGAACTCACAGAGAGCAGCAAGAGGAGAGAAGCACAAAAGCTTT
>VXAU01003914.1:117209-182583 GCA_013399695.1 Formicarius rufipectus | reverse complement strand
GGGGGGGGGGGGGGGGGGGGGGTGTTAAATAGTCTTCCCAGGCATGCCTGGAAAGTGATGGTGAGTGGTTGTTGAGCGCCTCAGTCCTTCCCTCTGAGGGTCGTGGTGTGTTGGTGTGTGACAGAATTAGAGCTCTGTTAAAACCAAAGAGGAACTTGGGTTCTGTCTTCCTTTTGTTGGGAGCAATAACCTGATGACTCACAGGGCTGAAAATTGTATTTCACTGCACCAATCTAAGCCAGTGTGACCCACTTAGCCTGAGTTTATCAGAGGAGCACGATTTCTTTAATAAATCCTCTTGTATGCAGAATTTCAAACTCAGTGTTTACATTGAAGTTTGCAAATGACTAACCCTAAGCCATTTTAAACTTCTCTCTGAAAGAATTGTCATAGTTTCCCTTCCCCTTAACATCCAAAGTTCTGCCTGTGCTCAGCCTGAGGGTCTTTTGTTCGTGGAATGATGGCACTCACTTAAAACTTTCCAAGTACATGGCAATTTAAATGGGCAAAATTCATTTTCACACTGGAAGCAATTTCCCTCCACACTTGGCTTTAATTAGGGAAGAAACCTTTATCCATTTCCAAAATACTCCTTTTTTTTTTTTTTTTTTCGTTTTTATTGTGTTTCTTGGTGTGTTATATTGATTATTTTTAGCCAGAAGTTGTAGCGATAAAAGAGGGTTAAGCTTATTAAAGTGCTAAAAATAAAAGTGTACTCTGAAACCTGAAGGGGCCCATTTCGGTTACTGCCAAGTGGGAACATTTTAAAATCCTCATTCATGAGCTCCCTTTCCTGTTTTTCATGTGTTTTTACTGAAATTCTGCCTTGTGGAACCAGTCACTTGTTGCTGTTGTAAAGACTCGGGTGACATGGGGGATTCCTTGATAGTTTAGGGCAAAACCCCCACTCCAATCAAGATTACTCCAGTAATTTCACATATAAGACTCCAATTGTTGGTTATCAGAAGGACTTGATCTCAGGAGACAGGAAAATAGCTGGGGTTGAAAGATACCTCTTGGTGTTACTGTTATTGCTGCCTCTAGGTGACAATTGTGTCATAAAATCATATCAAATTGCATCTTAAGGCTGGTTGGTTCTGTTGCCTTCACTACTCCTATTGTGAGATTGTGGTTTAGATGAAAAATTATAAATATTTCCCTATTTCCTTGGTGTATTTGTTTGCAGCCCTGTCCTTCAGTTCACTGAGATGGTGATCCCAACCCCCTAAAGTTTTCATTTTCAAACTGTACCACAAATTTATCATCACAGGTCGAGGACATGAAATTGTTGTGGTCTTCAGTTTCTTTGAGAAATCCCAGGCCCAGGGCTGCATTATCCTGTCTCTTTGGGGACAAAGTCACTGTCCCTTCATGCCAAAGCCAAAGAGAAAGGAAAAGGCTGGTCCTTCCCACCAGGATTTTCACTCTACCAAGCACTCTGCCACTCTTGCCTCGCCATCCCCAAACCAGGTACCTTGGAGGGAGCCTCAAAGTGGTCAAGGTGAAGCTGTGAAGCATCACCAGTTCACCAGAGGTTCACTGAAACAGCTGTCAGTGGCACATTCATTTTTGACTTTTTAACATCACTGATTTATGGTTTATTTCCTTGTCATTTGGCCCAAGTTCTCTTTCCCTCCCTTGCCTCCCTGTGTTAACCAGCAGAAATTTCTAATTAAATCACTTTATATATTTATGTCTCTTTTTTTGTAGAGTTTTAGAGCTGTTTTGATGGGGGGGGGGGTTTTGTTTGTTTCAGTTTCCCCCCTGTGCCTCAGCATTACAAGTTGCTTCAAAAAATTAGAATTTAAATGGGAGGTTTGCTTATTCCAAGTCTGGTATTCCCCCAGTGGGAGAACAAGCGAGCAGAAACAGGACCACCACGGTCCAACCTCCTCCTGCAACCCCCAGAAGGACATGTAGGACACGTCCATCTTACTTGTGAAAGCCTGGGCTGGGAAAACATGGATGATCTTTGCCAAACACAATTGCTTCAGGTCTGATCATCCCATTGCAGGCAGCACTAAGGGGGTGTGCACGGTGTTTAATTTTATCTAAGGAAGGCAGATCTCCTCAGGCCTCCCTGCAGGCAGCACAAAGCGCCTGCTGCCTCTGGAGGGCCTTTTGAGGAAGCTAAATTAAGCTGCTTCCACGATTTCCTTCTGCCCCAGGAGAAGCGCAGACAGATTAGTCTCGTTTTAGAAGGATGTAGATCACAAATTTCTGCTCTGTAGCTCCTCTCTGCCTAAATGATTCATTTTCTGAGGCCAATCAGCTTTTAAGAGATGCTGAGTAGGGAAGGGTGTCTGCACTTAGATCCTGGGGAATATTTTGCATCTCCATCCGTGTATCTCAGTCTGAGCCATCTCTCCACACCTCTCTTGCAGCCTGGAAATGTGATCCCGGACTCTGGGGTGTGATTTCTTTAATCTGATCAATTGCTGTAGTTTGGGATGAATTGAACACCATGGACTTGCTCTCTGTGGGCTGGGATATTGTCCAAGGTGACTTGATCAAGTACAGACACGAGGCGATGGTCAATAACCCTGATAAATCTCACCCCTGAGCCACAATAACAAGATAGTTTCAGACACAATCCCCCTTGTCCCTTCTGTAGTTTAATCTAGTAGATTTATCAGGCTCGAGCTGCTTTCCATTGAATTCCCTGTCATTCTTCCCATTGATTTCAGTGGGAATGGGATGAGAGGTAACTTCCATCCTGTCATAAGATGTGTGGAGAGCTGTCAGTCCTTCTGCCTCTGACTGAGGGGTCGGGTGTTCATCCCAATGAACATCAAAGCGAAAGTTGCTACTTCCCTCCAGAGCTTCAGTTCACAAACAAGAGGCTGCTCCTCTCTTTATGCCCACGAGTAAATTGCTGAATTACTGTTGGTACAAAGTCTTTGTTTTGGGTTTGCACCCTCTAATCATCTTCCATTATCTTAATTTGCAGATAGTATTGAAGCCAACATCGAGACGGCTTCTTCCAATGTAGAATCAGCCAATGAGCAGCTGGCAAAAGCCAGTCAGCATCAAGTAAGTGGGTCTAAAAAATTACTTTCAGTAATGATATTAAAAAAAAAAAATTAACATGTATATAATATTGTATTCTATGTATATTTCAGTAATAGTATTTAAATTAAAGAGAACACTTGGCAGTCGTGAACCATGTGGCTCAGGGGCTGTGTCAGATTTGTGCTACCTGGAAAGATGATAAAGCAGATTCTAAGTCAGAGCTACCCTTTTTTATATATGAATAAATATAAATGATTAAATTACAGTAGCACAGACAGTTTGCTTTAGAGTAGTCATTAGGAGATCTGCATATTAAACAGACATTTCCCAGTAGGAAAGTCAACAATTAGCTGCTGTTTTTCTTGGAAAGACGTCATAAAAAGCACATCATTTCAGGGTAATGTGCTGCTGTTTGGAGCCTTTCCCTCTAATCAGGCAACAGTCCTTTACAAAAACAACTGAGTTGTCAAAGGACATGATGTGGTTGGGGAAAAATTGCTCTGGGAATGGTGTTGAGCACTTTTTAAAGGCAATTTGAGTTTGTTTTTTTGGTTTGGTTTGGGTTTATTTTTTGCGAATTCTTTCTTTTTTTTTTTTTTTCTTCATTGGAGCACGAATAAAGCACAGACCTCTCCACAAACATTAATCTTTTTGGAAATGGCTTGACCAGAAAGAGCTCTGGGTTGGTTGTAATTAGTGCTTTCTGGGGATGAAAGGGGGTGGGGGAATGAACGAAGAAAACATTATCGCTTGCATTGGATTGACAGAACAAAACCAGTCAGTTTTCTTTATTTTGCCTCAGCCATAAATTGGTGATTTTTCAGGTATCTGGAGTCTTGTTATGGGAAAATATAGCTGAGGTCCTTGGGAGTACATAGTACCTCCTTGGTGGTCCTTGGACACTATGAATTCTGAAGGTCTGGGGCAAACCTCCAGCCCAAAGGAGTGAGAGCCACAAGTATTTCACTCTGATGGGAAGGAGTAATGTGACTTGAAAATTATCTGCAGCTCATTCTCTGGTGAAATGTATTTTGCAAATTGTGAGTAATAAGAGCAACTTCGTAGAACTTTGATGTTGCAGAAAAAGAGTGTGGTCTTCAGCTACATTTGGGTTTTAAATGCATACACCTTCAAGGTAATGTATGTCACCCTGAATGTAATCCTGCATTTGCTTTGGAAATAACTAGTCATGTACCACATAAAGTCTAAAATGAGCCTGGAATGAATTTAATACTTGACCTGACTGTGGAGCTGATGGCAGAGCTGCAAATGAGTTAATGATGACTTTGGCTAAGAAGGTCGAAGAGTAGTCAGGCAGAAAATGAATGCAGCACATTGTATAGGATCTGCTTTCTTCAGCCAGCAGGGGATGCTGAAATAGCTGCCCAGTTAGGAGGCCCTTTATTCCTCAAACATGTTGAGCACAGTGAAGATAGAGCCACTTCTAGTGAGTCAACCCCTGCTAAGGGCATAAATACACACTGACTGGTATGGGTAAACATTTCAGAGTCTCTCATGCTCTGAACGCAAGCCCATATAGACAAAAACCACTTAAAAGAATTTGGCTGCTAAAGAAAATGTACAATTCAGAATGTCCTGTAGAGCACAGGCAACTCCCCTGGACACTGCAGGATGAGGATCACTGGACAAATGTGTCAACCCAGTTCGCTCTCTGTCACCTCTTTCATGAGGTTCCCTGAGATGTGGACAGAGATTGAGGTGAAGATTTTGTGACTCCAGTTCCTGGCCTGCTGCCTGGGGTTGGTCACACTGCACATGATGCCTCATCTGTTACGTGCCATGATATCTGCTCATCTTACACCCACTGGACTCCACAGGGTCCTCACCTCACAGCCCTCAAGGGCTCCTGTGGGCAGCAGTGCTGATGCCACCTGCATCCCTATGGATAATGCAGTGTGAGTGCAGGTCACCCTTTTGGGTGGCATGTCTAGGTTTGGCTGCTTCAGAGATATCTGGGGTGGGGTTGGGACAACGACCAGCCAGATGGTGAACTGGTTTTAAGGGACCTTTGACAGCTTTGCGCAGTGGAAATTCCTCCTTCACTCATCTGTGCTGCTCAGGGGATCAAAGCACAGAGTGTTCTTCAAATCTTATTGAGCAGTTTTCCTTCTTTTGTTAAACTAATTAATCAGTATATTTAGTTGTTACTTCTGTTGCAGTGTGATTATCCTGTAAATACAGACTGGCTTACTCACAGTTGTGATTTATTACTATTTATATGCATATAAATGTGTGTGTGTATGTAGTATTTTTATGAGTCTAGCAACAAAAATATCCATAAATTGAGAAATCAGAAACATCGCTGAGACATTCAGGCCTAAGACCTGCTGTGGCCCTTAATGAAGGGATCTCTGTCAGGAATAAAGATTAAGTGGCTGGTTATTTAACATAAGGTTTGCAACTCACTTCAACAATGCAACTTGGAGCACTCATGCCAACCTGTGCGTTAACGTAACAAAGCATCAGTAAATTGTTTTTCCTTAACTAGTACAAAATAAGGCATTTAGGTTCCCTGAAATGATAGAAATGCTCAAATAAAGGTAAAAACCTTTCTCCTGAGCTCCTTTGTCTGCATTTGGAATTTGGTAAGGTGGTCCTTCATCTTGAGGTATGTGTGCTAATAGTAGTGTTTTAGTACTTTGTGTGAGTGTTCCATCTAAACTCTAAAAAGTTTAGTGGGAGCTGCCAGAGCTTTGGAATAATTGATTTTTTTATTTTTTTTTTCAAATTATGTGCAGATTTTTTTTCCCTTTCATTTTAAATTATCATCACAGAATAATTGTGCTTAAACTCCAGGTTGCAGTTGAAGTGGGCCACTGCATTATCTATAGGAGTACACAGATGAAGCAATAAGTGTTGGATATGGATACCAGGAGCAGAGGCCATTTTCATATGGAAACCCTTTTGGTCACAGGAACTTGACAATCTAAGTTTGATGTCCTGCTTTCACGAGAAAATCTGAGTTTGAGAAATGACTGAGAGGCAAACAAACCTGGCAGGGAGAAGCCAGAAATAATCTCCTGCACTAGACTTGCTTCAGTGCCTTCCCTTTCAGTGAGGGTCTCATGTCTCCTGGACCTAAAGGAGGAATGATGATCCTTGCTATTAAACACCAGTGGCTCAGATTTGTCTCTTGAAATGTCCCTGTCCATGCCCCAGAGAAAATGATTCATCCCACCCATCTTAAAACACCAATTTTAACATGGGTCAAGTTGCTCTCTGGAAAATAAGGATTTATTGGACCAAATATGAGTGTGTTTGGTGGAGAAATGCGTGTCCGAGTGTCTGAACTCCCTTCACCAGAAGGAGGAATTGCTGTCAGCACATGACTTATCTCACAGGAGTTGTCTGACATGGATGGGGCTGATGGCTTCTTCTCTGAACGTCTCTTCTCTCCTTTGTCTAAAAAGTGCAAATAATAGTAAATACATTATGGCTATTTCAAGGGGAAATGAATCCCATGCCTATCTTTATTGGGGAAAAAAGGGAATATCTAGACACCCAACAGTCTCAGTAGCTGCCTTTTGGGTTAGTTGAAGTGGCCTGAAAACCACACCTGAGGGATGGCTGCGTGGAGATGAGCAGCTTCACTCTGCTCAGCTCGGCCACAGCTTCCTGCAGATGGAGAGGAAGGAAAGGAAACCAACTCAGACTCCACTGAGAAATATTAAACCAGTTACTCTTTTTTATGCAAAGTTTGGCCTCAGATCAGCTTGGCCACACTGGCTGAAGGACTCTGAAGCTGATTTGTTTTGGAAGAGCTGCTTGGGTTGCTCTGATTAGTTCTGGGTGTTGTCCCTCCCTGTATCTTCGGTGGAAGTCGAGCTGATTTGGATTCATCAGCATCTCAAAGGGGCAATGCAGTGACCCATTTGTGTGGCCTAAGAACAATGAGGGTTTTCCCTGTAAAGAAGCAATTCCAGGGTCTGGCTTTCATGGATACACAGAGGGGCACTTTGAAGGCTGGAGCTTTAAGGAAAAAAGCCTCATAAATATGTGACATTTGTAGAGATTTTATCATCTGAGGACTGCTGATAAAGAACTGGCTTCAACTTTTGTACAAATAACCCATTGGTGTTTTTAAAACAACAAAATTTGAGTTTCAAAAATCACTTTCTCTGAGTCTTTGAAATTTCCTGGCATGGTAGTCTCTAAAATCACTTGTTACTTACAAGTAAAGATTGTCTTCTCCTCTTTCCTATGGGTATGTCCTAAGACCCTGAGTCACCCTGCCATTAAATTGTTTCAAAGCTAGTTTTCAAATTTAAAATTAACAGCCAATTAGCAGCACCCTGACATGTGCAGCAGTCATTCAACATGCTGCAAAGCCACAGTGCACCAACATGGTTGGAATATCTTGATGCAAATACACCTACTTAATCTGGGCTCCTGACTTCAAGACAGACATTGAAGCACTGGAGCAGGTCCAGAGAAGGGTAATGATGCTGGTGAAGGGTCTGGGGAGCAAATCATGTGAGAAGAGGCTGAGGGAAAATTTCTTCACAGAAAGGGGTGTCAAACATTGGAACAGGCTGCCCAGGGAGGTGGTGGAGTCACCATACCTGGAGATGTTGAAGAAATGACTGGACATGCACTCAGTGTTACATGCTCGTTGACAAGTCGGTTATTGGTCAAAGTTTGGATTCAGTGATCTCAGAGGATTTTTCAAACTAAATGTTGCTGTGATTCTGTAATTCCATAATCTCCAAGGACAAGAAAAGGCTGGATGCTCTTATGGCAGTTTGGTGACAGAGATGCAATGCCTGTCTAAGATGCAGCTCGTACAACCAACCTCATGTTGCTGTTGCTTGTCTGTGTCTGTCACCACTGAGAGCATGGCTGAGGTTTCTTCTTCTTGGGATAATTAACACTTGGAAGTTTTATTTGGGGGATTATGCAGCTATTCTTTCTTCTGACAGTTTCTGATGGGAGCTGTATTAAAGCTGCAATAGGAACTCAGAGCTCTGTAAGGACTCCAAGAAAAAGCCATTGCTGAAGTTACTGTTTAATTACATGACTGAACCTTAATCCACCTCTTCAGGAGCAGAAGGAGACTTTGCCACCACCCAGAGTCCTCCTGACTCTGTACCATAAAGTCCTGTTAGGAAAGAAGTCCTCCCAAAAGCTTGAATCTCTCAAAACCCAACCAATTTCTAGACCCTTTCTTTGTGTTTCTCAACAACAGACTCACACCAGCTCAGTTCAGGAACCTCTACGTGGCCTTCCCTCTCAGGTGGAGTTTCTTCAACCTCAAAGCAATTTCTCCTCCACAGAACTTGTTTCCTTCCACCCCTTCCCTCTACTATTAAGCCATTTATTTCCATTTTTGCTCTCTATTGCAACCTCCCACTCCCCCCACTTTTGATCTCACTAACTTCCATGCCCAAGCTGCTTAAACCCCACCACATAGGGATGTTTCCCTGCACTTTTCCATCAGATGTTCCCCCACATGGTCTGTAGTGCTACAGAGCCTTTAAGCAGCTCCTTGCTCCATGCCTGCCCCTTCTTCCAGGGTCCTTTTGCCTGGGCAAAAAACAGGGCTGTCTAGGGCAATGCTTCCAATAGTTAAATTGAATTGTTGAATCATTTAGGTTGGACAAGACATCTAAGATTAACCAGTACAACCATTTACCCAGGACTGCCAGGTCCACCACTGAACCACACCCCACTAAGCTCCACATCTTGATGTTTTTTAAATGCCTTCAGGGCTGGTGACTCCACCAGTTCCATGGGCAGCCTGTTCCAGTGCTGTCAGTGAAGAATCTTTACCTAGTATCCAATCCAAACATCCCCGGGAACAACTTGAGGCCTTTTCCTCTTAACTTTATCACTTGGTGCCTGGGTGTGCTGGTCTAGAGTTAAACTGGTAGGAGAAATGAATCCAACTCAGAAGGGGATTGCAAGTCAGAGTAACAATTTAATAAAAGATCACAATAAATACACTGATACAGAAAGAAAATTCATTTGTGCCACAAAAACAGATGTACAGCCCAGCCCAGTGGGGCACGAGCAGGATGGAGCTCACCAACCCCTGTGCTGAGCACCACGTGGGCACCTGAGTTCAAAGTAAGACGAAAAGAAGAAATCTGCTGGTGAAAATGATGGTTGCGGTCCTGAGGCAGGTTCAGTCTGGTTAAGGTTCTGGTCCTCCTCTGGATCTGATGAGAGATCCCAGTCCCAAAACCCCAAGCTTATCTCTGCTTGGGCTCAGGTGGGAACGCCCAGTCCGTCCCCCAGGGTGGAGAGTTTCACAGTGGGTGATTTACTCTGTGAGGTCAATCATGGCATATTTTTGGTATCCCTGATGGCCCCCGAGCAGACATGACCCCTCAGGTGGATGTGAAGGCACTAGAGGCTCCCCAGAGGGGAGTTACCACTTCTGAGTCATTGGTGTGAAGACAGGAACACTTCCTTGTCTCACAGAAGTTCCCAAACACCCAGCCTGCAGCTTGAGGGGGTCGGGTGTGCCCTGTGCAGCTGCTGTCAATGGTCCATTGTGAGCAATTCATGAGACAATGACACAGAGGGTTTAGAATAGACACCCACCCAGTGACAAATTGATCCTGGATACTATAACCAGGACACTGGGAGAAGAGGCTGACCCCAACCTGGCTACAACCCATTGTGGAGAGCAACAAGGTCCCTCCTGAGCCTCCTTTTCTCCAGGCTAAACATCCCCAGCACCATCAGCCTCTCTTCAGCAGACTCGTGCTCCAGATCTTCCACCAGCAGCAGGTGGTTGGAATCAAACTTATACTTCCTTTCTTCTTTTTTCCCTGGCTCCCTACGAAAGGCAGGCTGAGTTTCCAGATTAAAGAGTGCTTTATTTTGAAGCAACTTCTGTTTGTGCATGGTTTTTTTTTCACTGTATTTAATGCAGCCCATTTACAGAACAGCTGCTTACGGTAGGAAGTGGTGTTCGAGTCAGTGCCAGTCCAAGTGATAAATGAACTGTGTGAATGCAGCAACTTAACCTCAGCAAGGTCTGAGCCACAACGTTTATTTAAGCCTCTCTTTGTTTTCTGTAAATAATGGATCTGTGTGATCAAATATTTATTAAGAAAGGGATTGTTTAGAGCTTTTCTATGTCGTGCAGTGGGGTGTTCTTATGTGGAAAGGTAAAATCTTTCAGGCCTTTTTTAATCACAAGTGAACATCTCTTCATTTTTACAATCCAAAAGGGAGAGATGCCTCATCCAGGTAGTAGATTAGTCTTTTTTTTGCTTTATTATAAACAATGCCCTGTAGGATTTTGGTGAGGAAAAGAATAAAATTAAAAATTATCTGTTGTGAGCTTACTTTTTATTTAAGCACAAACCACCCAAGGAAGGGGCAAGAGTGGAAGAGAAGGGAAGGAGTCCAGAGGAGGCCACCAGCATGGTTTGGGGGATGGAGCTCCTCTCCCGTGAGGAAAAGCTGAGACAATTGGGTTTGTTCAGCCTGGAGAAGAGAAGGCTTTGGGGGGACCTTATTGCAGCCTTTCAGTACCTGAAGAGGCTACAGGAAACCTGGAGGAGGGGTTTACAAATGACAGGACAAGGGGGATGGCTTCAGACTGACAGAGGTCAGGTTTAAATTAGATACCAGGAATAAATTCTTCATTTTCAAAGTGGTGTGGCAAAGGAACAATTTGCACAGAGTTGTGGCTACCCCATCCCTAGGTCAGGTTGGACCAGGCTTGGAGCAACCTCGTCTAGTGGACCAGGCTTGGAGCAACCTCGTCTAGTGGAAGGTGTCCCTGCCCATGGCAAGGGTTGGGAACTAGAGGATCTTTAAGGTACCTTCCAACTCCAACCATTCCATGATGATGTGATACAGTGAAAGGGTTGGAAGCAAATTTAGTGCTGAGCTGTTGCTGAATAATCTGCTTTCTCTGGTGAAGATGAGTGGGTGAGACACAGATTTTCCTGACTGTTCACCTTGGTGGAGTCCACAGCACTGGGACTGTTTCAAGTAACGATTTGAGAACATCGATTACATTAATTATGGTGGTCTGCATTCAGTGTTTCAAAAGCACCAGTTTTGTATTTGGAAGCTGGACAAGTCCGAGCTGTGACAATTCAGAGATGGCAGAAGGAAATCACAGCCTGTCTTTTGTTTTTCTAATTCATTTGTTTAACAAAATCTCTTTCCAGGGTACAATTTCATTTTGAGGGGTCAGAGATTAAAAAGCAATTTTCCCTTGCTAGCAGCAGCATAAACTAGTGAGTTACATTTCTCTTAATGGCCTCATTTAGCAGAGGAGTGAATGGAAATCCTTGGTTACTGAGTGGAAAACCACACTTAGAGTCACTTTTGTGCCCACTGGCAGCAGAGATAATAAATTGCACTGCCCAAAGGTCAAAGCTGTGAGAAATTGTATTAAACTTACCTCTTAATGGGCTAGGAATACCAAGAAGTTAGGAATGTTAGCATTGGAGATGTCTTCCTAACTGGAATCCGTGAAAAGGAGAGCCAGAAGTGAAGTTTCCTGCTCTGAGTCCCAGCTGTGTAGCCTGAAGTGGAATTGCACCGGTCTCTGGGCTTGTCACATCTCATCAAGCAGCAAAACAATGGAGCTTGGTCAGGTCACACTGGAAAGCTCTGCTGAAAATGTGCCCATGAGGCAGCAGTGCCTTCCTGTTGAGTTCTCTCCTCTCCTCTTCTCTCCCTCTCCCTCTCCCTCTCCCTCTCCCTCTCCCTCTCCCTTTCCAAGTGTGCTCTTACATCAGAGCNCTCTTCCTCTCCCTCTCCCTCTCACTCTCCCTCTATCCCCTTTATCCCCTTTATCCCCTTTATCCCTTTTCCCTATTCCTTTTTCCCTTTTTCCCTTTATCCCTTCATCCCTTCCTCCCTTCCTCCTTTTCCCCTTTCGCTTTTTCCCTTTTTCCCTTTCCCCAAACAGTGCCACCACTCCTCAGGTGTTTCATGTGAAGTCACTGAAGCATCACTGGGTCCAGGGGACGTCACAAAGATGCTCAGGGGACTGGAGCACCTCTGCTCTGGGGACAGGCTGAGAGAGCTGGGACTGTTCAGCCTGGAGAAAAGTAGGTTCTGGAGAGACCTTAGAGCCCCTTCCAGTGCCTAAAGGGGACCAACAGGAAAGCTGGAAAGGGAATTTTAACAAGGGCATGGAGTGACAGAACGATGGCTTTAAGCTGGCAAAGGGTCAATTTAGATCAAATATTAGCTAGAAATTCTTGGTATGACTGTGGTGAGGCCCTGGCACAGGTTGCCCAGAGAAGCTGTGGCTGCCCCATCCCTGGAAGTGCTTAAAGTCATGTTGGATGGGGCTTGGAGCAACCTGGTCTGATGGAAGGTGTCCCTGCCCATGGCAGGGGGTTGGAAAAAGATGCTCTTGAAGGTCCTTCCCAAGCCCACCAGTTCTGTGGTTCTAGAGATGCCACATTGGTTTTCAAAGCCCCACTGGCACTAATAGTTGAATTGAGTTCTGATATGGGGATTTATAGTCTGGTTTCCATGTCTGGAATTTTTACTTGATTTCCTTGAAAAGCATCAGTTCACCAGATCATCTTTCCCTAGGAACAGTGTAGGGGTGTACAGCCTGCACAGTGTCATCTCCTCTGATGTGGTGCTTCAAATTTAAGCTGCTAGAACATGACAAGCTGAGCTTCCTTTCACATGTCTCTGGAAGCCATCTCATCCTGCTTCTCCTGGATATTGTACTTCAGGCTGTGATTTGCCCAGGAGGTGCCCATCCTGCTTTCACACTGAGAGACAATCACCTTCAGAAAAAGCACTTCATTACCAGGCAGCTTGGCTTTGATTTCTTTGCCTAAAAACTAATATTTCGTGTCCTTTTGTGCTGAGTAGAGAATCCTGCTGTTTCTGGCTTCCCCTGGGGAAGGCTGTGGTTCCTCCCAAAATCACATGCCACCTGTGCCAGCTGTGTTTAAATGCTGCAGAGAACCTGGGGCATCTCCAGTGGTCAGAAGTAGCTAAAAAGCAAATGCTGATTCCCCCGTTGTGCTTTAATAACTATATTGATCATGAAGGGAAAATTATATGTAAGGAGAAATGAGTTACAGAAAATGAAATTGCTTTTATTTCCATTTTGACAAAGCCTGGAAGCACTTTAATCCAAGGTCTTTTCCATATTCCTGGAAGAAATCCCTGGCCTGGTAGGACACCTTTGTGGCACAGCTTTTAGGTCATGCCCTGGAACTATCAGAAGTGGAGAAAAGAGAGTCACAGTCTTGCTAAGTCTGCCTCCAGCAACGTGCAAAGCTCTTAGAAACATTTTGAAATGTGGAATGAAAAGCAAGTTGTTCTGTGCAGGATGGGACAATGTGGGATTTCATTTTACTTTGAGAGAGTAATTGTATATCCTTCTTTGTGAGAAGAAAGGATTTCCTTAGAAAAAACTGATGAGAAAGACTTGACTTCCTGGTCTTCAGAGAAATATTTTCTACAATTCTATCACATAAAGGTTGCCTTTATTTAGAAGATCCATAGCAGAAGAGGTGCTGCTGGGCCATAGCATGTCCTTGGGTGGCCAACTCTGATGTGTCTTCCTTTTGTTCTACATCACACACTGTTCTGGTTCAGGATCACCAGCTCAACCCTTTGACAATACTCAGGCATTTTTATATTCCCTGCTGGGGAATTAAGGGATTAAGGTCTGTTCTGGAATGGTTTTAGAAGACTAGGAAACATTGAGAGGAACCAGGTCCTCTTCACAAAGCACAACTTCATCATTACTTTTTTTTTTTTTTAAGATGACTCTGTGAAAAAATAATTTACATTGTGGGTCAAAAATTCATTATCTTTTCTATGTCACAGTAAATACTGAACTAGATCCATTTCAGTGAGTTTGTGTATATTCCTCATAGCTTGCTTTTTTTATCTAGTGAGCCACAGCACATCATTCTTTTTCTTGTTTATGGGCACCAGTGCTGTCCATTTATGAGAAACAATCCTTGCATCAGTTCTTTTTACTGTAGGAGACATTTTTCTTACATAGACCTGAAACATATAAAAAGTAAAATAAACTCTGCCTGTATTTATCTTTCCTCTTTAGAGTCTGTCCCAGTGGATATTACCCTTCTCCTGAAGCTTTTTTTTTTTTTTTTGGCTGAAGAGTTTAAAGAAAAGGAAATAATCTGTAACTTCAGACTTTCTCTGGTGTCAAAGGCACATTTCTCCTTGTCATTAACGGAAGGAGAATGGAGCTTTAGCCACTGCACAGGCTGCATTTGCTGATTTAATAGGAATGGGGGGAATTCATGAGCAGGTAGGTGAGTTCATTTTTTTCTAAGCAGAGAAATCTGAAATTCTCCTCACAGTCCCCAGGCTTTTCATGACTGTCTTCCCAGTTATGTCCTTAAAAGGGGGGTTATTCAGTACTGAGGAGTATGAGGCTCTGATAATTTCAGTTGTCACCAATAAAAAATGACAGGAGCACATTTTTCTCCAAGTTTCAGTTTCTTTGACCTTAAGGGACTGTGAATGCCATGTATTCATAGACCTGAACAAACCTTGCTGGCTTCTTTCACCCTTAGCACTGAGAAGCTCTCAATGTGTGTGTGCCCAAGGCTCAGAAACCTCAAGTGAGACCCTCCTGTCCTTACTTCCAAGTCCCACATTTCCAAGGCATTCTGCAAACTTCTTCTGTGGTCTCACCCATTGTCTGGAGGTTCCTGTTTCACTCTGTTGCTCTTGGAGGGAGTGTAGGACAGCTGAGGTCCACTTCTGAGCTGTTCAATGAGACTCCTGAAGTTCACAGATGCATAGAATAACCTGAGCTGGAAGGGACCCACAAGGATTGTCCAAGTCCATCTTCTGGCCCTGCACAGGAACACCCTAAGAATCCCACCGTGGGTCTGAGTGTGAACACAAATACTTCAGAGACAGATTAGGAAACATTCAAGTAGGCAGATGTGTAACACCATGAAATTCCTTCTAGATGTTTTTATTTCAAATACAAAGACTGAGGTTTCTCTTTCAGCTCTTCTTCAGTAAGTTTAATGGATGTGCAACCAGGGACATAAACCAAAGGCTGTCCACTTCTTACAAATCAGCACAACCTTATCCTGTCAAATAATATGTTGCATAAATATATTTTTGCTATTTTTTTTGTCTTCATGAACCAACTCTCTGCTTCAGAATACCCTGTTATTTTGTGTTAAAGCTTCCTTCATTTTCCCGCTTTATTCTATTATCTGCGCCATCTATTTGTGGGACTGAGATCTTGAGCAATGTACTAAGCAATGTTTCTCCCTGTCCATTCTAGACTTACGTAGATCTGAAACCAGGGGAGAAACAATTAAACTTGCTATGTTTTGGTGACTATCACCATGCCTTCTTTAATATCTTAAGCAGAAGAAAATGTAAACTGCTTCTCATCACCACAGGCAAAGAACATGAACATAAAATTCATTACAGCCCAGTTGATGCACGAGATGGGAATCATCTCAGCTAACTCTGGGTGTCTCCAAATTGGGAATTCCTCCCTGGGTGTGTTGTCTACATAGCTTTCATATTTTCTGGAGATCTAGGAAGCATTATGATTGCTCAAAGATGGGATCAGTGGTGTCATGGAATCCCCCTGACTGTGGGTCTGTCATGGCCTCAGACATGGCCTGTGCTCTCCCACTCAGGTCATGGATTTACAGGATGCCACAGGGCACCTCATACCCACAGGTTTGTGTTTGGGCAGGTGGGTAAGGAGAGGTCCCACTGCAGGGCAGTTTATTATGCCTTGTTAATGCTGGAGTCTGAGTTTTGACCTCAGTGGTGGGTTGAGAGCACATGCTTTAGTTTCCTTAAGAAATAATTCTTGAATTAATTTGACTTTAATGTGCTTCAGTGTGAGTGTTCACCACATTAGCCCAGGTCAATTTAATCTGCTGTCTGGTCACTTTGAGACGTGGGGCAGATTCTGAGAGTCCATGGGGCAGCAGAAGGAGTGACCCAGGCTTGACTGCAGAGGAGAGATTACAAAGAGCTGGTTAAGCTCAATAAAGAAAAGATGGGTTTGAAGATAGCAGTCTCTTGGTACATAACAGTCTGCTGCAAAGAGGAAAAGAATAATCACTGGGGTTTTTTTTTGTTTATTACAGCTGGGATGTACAAGAAGTAATGGACTTAAACTGCAGTGAGGAAGAACCAGGGCAGATATTAAGAAAAGCTCTTTAATGATATGGAGATTGCAAAGTGTTTCTGGGGAGATTTTGGAGTCTCCAGCACTGGGTATCTGTAGCAGTATCTAGTGAAACATATTTCAGGAAGGGTGTTTGTGTAATTGCTTTTACTGCTGCCTGTCAGATCCTGCTGCAAGGTGCAATGTAAACAGGACATGTTCATATTGTATCATGACCCATCATTATCTAATCAGCAAATGTTGCAGCCACGAATCATTCTGTGATTTTCATTCCCATACTCTTCTCCTCCCCTCAAAAGAAATGTGTTCCTGGTAGGAAACTGCTTTAGGAGCGAAAATCATGGATTTGATTTAACAGTGATAAAACCCAGTATTTTTTTACCAGCTTTAACTGGACTTGCTGTTGGGTACCAATCATAGAATCATAGAATGGTTTGGGTTGGAAGGACCTTAAAGGTCATCTAATTCTAAGATTCCTGCCATTGGCAGGGACACTTTCCACTAGATCACATTTTTTAGGGTCTCATCCAACCTTGTCTTGAACACTTCCTGGAATGGGGCATTCACAACTCCTGGTGACCTATGCCAGTGTCTCACCACACTCACCGTGACAAATTTCTTCCTAATACTCAACCTCAACCTGTCCTCTTTCATTTTAAAACCATTAAAATCCCATAAGTCACTTTACTTGATCCAAATACGTTCTACCTGGCTTTCAGGTGACCCAGACTTGGTTTTCAATAGCCATTTGTTCTCCAAATTATTCTTACAAAAGAGGAGTCAATAAAATTGTGGGGTGTGTCCTCAGTGGTCCTTTGGATGAGGGGACTGAGCCACACAGGCCATTGATGTGTCTGTGGGAGCTGGGTCTCTCCTTCAAGGTCATCATCCCATATCACTTTAACAAGCTGGTGGGTTTCTGAGTCCTGGTTATCTTTGATTAGCATCAGGGTTGGAAATAAGGAGGATTTTTAGGAGAGGAAAAATGAAATGTGATGGTAGAATCCAGGAGGGAATGTACCCATATTGCTGAAAAAAAGAAGGCCAGGGGCTGTCCTGTGGATCCAAGGCCTCGTTTTGTCCCCATGGTTGAATTATAAAATAGAAACACAGAATATTTTGAGTTCAAAGCGATCTTTTAAACATCATCTTGTCCAACCCCCCTGCAATAAGCAGGAACATCTGACCTTTTAAACATCATCTCATCCAACCCCCTTGCAATGAGCAGGGACATCTCCCATGCAAAAAGAGAGTGAGCATCCAAACTGTCCTTTGGGAATGGTCGCTGGCATGTAATGCTGGAACTGGACCATTCTTTAGAAGACCAGGACAAAGCTTCATCCAAAATCATCCTTGGAGAGCCACGACTGTGCCTGTGACCATTCCCTCTCCAAGTTATTGAGTGTAGAAGGAGCTGCTTTGTGCCAGTGTTTGTGCATGGACACTCCCTGCCCATCTTCTTCTTGCCCCAGGGATTTATCTGGCCATGATTTAGGCCAGCTCTGGTGCACAACTCCCTTTGTCCTTGGATTCCACAGCTGTGAGATGCCTCCATGGGAGCAACAGCACTTTTCCTGGGAGCCTGTGTTGGTGAGGACACTGCCCCACCCCACGTTGCTGTCACCCCCTCTCCTGGCTTGCCCTCCTCAGGAAAGCACCTTGCTCTTGCAGCTCCCTGACAACTCCAGGGGTTCCAATAAAATAAAACTTCTCCTATGGATGCATAAATTTATTCAGCACTTGGAATGGTTTTTAAGAAGGCCAAGGCCAGTGTTCACCAGCTCTGGGAGTTGTGCTGTGAGTCACAAGAGGCCTAAATTTTATTCCTGATAGTCCAGTTGGAGATGAACTTTGTGTGCTCCTTGGGGTCTTGTTTGATTGGGTGTTTTTTGTGGTTTGGCTTGAGGATTTTTTCCCTATTGCTTTAATTTGGGGGGGATATATTTATAAACATAGGAACATTTCTTGACCTCTAGATTTTGAAATAGCTTCAGTGCGATCAGTAAGGAGGTTATGTATTTGTTTTACTAGTCATGTGACTTTTCCATGGCCTGAAAGAAATTCTTCATTTGATAAGACAGGTTTGTTTTTTTTCAATGCTAAGAGATAATAGAGTCAGCATGAAGAGGTGACTGAGGAGCTCCCTGGACACTTGGGCTCTGATAGAGACTAATCTTAAATAGCACATGGAAACAAATCTTTTCCACCATGATCACAAAGGTGATGGTCATTAATTCCCTGCAAACCTCTATAAATGGCAATTAGAGCACACAGATTTTAGGAATAGATGTGCTGGAGGACAAAGGAGGGATGATATTCCCGTATCTACCTGGAAATTCATTTTAGAGAGAAAAAGAATGCTGAATATAAGCCCTGCTTGCATAAAACCAACTCGTGTTGGCAGGGAGGACACTGAATTCTGGATTTAAACATAGCACAGGATCAGCAGCGTGCAATAAAGAAAGACCTGAAAGTCCAAGGATATGGAAATGAGAGCATCGTTCCCAAGACCAGGCAGCAGATTGATCTATGCAGGAGGAAAGGAGACCACAGAGCAACACAAAGCAGCACAAGGATGTGAGGGACAAAGTTGAGCAGATCATGGCCTACATTTTATATTTTTTTAACTTTAAATTTGTCTCTAATTACTTAGAATACTTTCCCTTATGCAGCAAAAGAGCCACAAAGTCTGATTCAACTCCTGGTGTCATGAATGTGGAGTATCAATGTGAAATTAAGAGAGAAATAATCTGGTGTAAAAAAAGGCAGGATATGTCCCAGGAGTTAAACTCCCTCTCCAACATGTATTCCAGTCTTCTTCAGCAGCATTGCCCTCTGTGACAGGCAGTGTGGGTATTGTTTTATTGCTTTACTCTGGCTTTCCTTGAATTTTAGCAGCCAAAACTAATTAGGATTGAACAATAGGAAGAGGTTGTTGAATGAGTGTTCTCCAACAGATCACAACATCCCAATGTCCCTGCTTTGTGTGCACAAAGGAATAAAATTTTGGGCCCCTTGTAGCCTCTCACAGATGGCTCTTCAGTGAGCAACAGGCCCGAGCTTCTGGAGGCAAACTTTGCCTCATGGCCGGGGTTTTACTGGTCCATCTTCTAAATGTGGTTCCAATCCCTAAAGACTCGGCAAGGAGACGGCAGAATTTGGTCACGATAATTCCAAAAGGCAAGACAAAGATAATTTCAGTAAGAAAAGGACTCATCACCAAAAGGTTGGTCACAATAATTCCAAAGGCAAGACAAAGATAATTTCAGTAAGAAAAGGACTCATCACCAAAAGGTTGGTCACAATAATTCCAAAAGGCAAGACAAGGATAATTTCAGTAAGAAAAGAACTCATCACCAAAAGGTGGAAGGGAAGACTTATTTCTCACAGAAACATGGAATGATTTAGGTTGGAAAAGACCTCTGGATCATCCAGTCCAACCTGTGAATGGTCACCACCTTGTCAACTATAAACTTTATAAGCCCATCACCCATCCCACCAACATCTGGGAAACCCCTTTGTCACCTCAAGCTGGGAATGGGTCAGCAGGACTCCGGTGTATTAGCTGGTATCAGTCTCTTTTAAGTTTACTTGATTTGGTTTTTTCCATGTCTCAGAGAAAAATATGAGAATTTTATATACTCCTACAGAAATTACTCTTCACTTCTCTCTGTCAGACTGTTCAAATGGTTGAATGGCTTTTTGAGAGTGTTTTTTTGTGAAGCATTAGATATTCCCTGCCTCAATGTTCATCCAACACACTTGGTTTGACTTCACTAATTACGAAAACAAACATCTCTTTTCTAACAGACGTTTTGGTTGTTGTTTATGGGCAATTAACCTGCCTCCCTAGGCCATATTTTCTCCCAGTCTTTTCCTAAGCCTTCCATCTGTGGAAGCTCTTGTTTACCAACCTTTGCATGTGTAGGTGGTCCCCTCCAAACTCTTTTGCCTACACGCAAAACAAGTCAATCTGTGACCTGTTGCTGCTCAAAAAGAAAGCAGAAGAAAGTAAGAAGTCCATCAGGCCATCTCGGTGCGAAGGCACCAGAGGAAGAACAAACATTTTCGTGGCATGAAACACGATCCCACCACTCTCACTGTGCGAAACAGGGTTGGTTATTGATGCACAGAGACAGATCTGAGCAGTGAGACAGATAATTCCCCAAATCCAAAATCCCTGCACCACACGAATGTTGACTCGTGTGGCCTTTCTTGCATTTACATTAATGTCGCATGTCAGAGTTTAGACATCTCTACCTTCCCCAGGACAGGGGAGGAGAGGATGACCACCACTGCAGAGTTCCTTTTCTTCAGCAGAAATTTGCTCTGCTCAGCTGTCATTTAAGTTACCTAAAATGAGCAAATACATTCCACTCCTTATGGAATTATACTTTTTTTCCTGGAGAAGTGCAGTGAGATCCAGATGCACACAGCCATGCCCCGTGGTGAGGATGCCTCCCTGACCTCAGTTGGTGAGAATCTGATCCCAGGAGCACTGGGTGGGAGGCAGCCCTTGTAATTCTTGCTCTGGTCGCGCAGCAGCAGATGCAGCTCTTGACAACCAGCCAATCTTCCACAGAAACTCCCTCCTGGTTGTTTGTTTTCTGTTATTATTTTTCCCCTCCACAGCGTTCTCCATCGGAGCACATCAGTGGTTCATTGCAAATTTTTCCTTCCCAGGTCTGTGGGGTCTCTTGGACTGAATTTGTACATTGTTTTAGTTCTCACTCTTCTTTCTTTCTTGTTGGTTTTTGTGTTTTGTTGGTTTTCTTTCTCTTTTTTTTCCCAGCCAAACAGAAAATTACTTTTCAGGGTGAAAAGCTGCCTCCTCCTTGTGCTTTTACTCTCAATCTACCTCAAATTGAGGGGTGATCGGGATGAGTCAATGGCAAAATGTGCCTTTTTGAAGCACTAGGGAAGAAGGAAGTACCTTGGTATTTCATCACTTAAGCTTTTTTTCTCTCTCATTCACAGTCCACATTTCCTGGTTTTTCTCCAGTGAAGTTCTACAGATGTTTACCCCACAATCAGGGAGAGCTCAGGAGTGATCATGTGAAAGTCAGTGTGTTTCACATTTGAAATCCCATTTTTAACTGGACAGGGAAATGCAGTTCAGGAGCTTCCAGTCCTCCTTCCAGTCAGGAAAACTGAAGGACATCCTTTACCAAATGATTTCCAGAGTGCTAAACTTAATTAGCAATGCAAAAGCTGTTTTCTGTAAGTGTGTGGTGCTTTCTGGGTCTTAGTGAGCACAGGGTTAATCCAGGCTGAATTATTCCCTCTCCTTGACCAGCTGCCTCATTATTTTTGTAGTCTGAGATTTTTTCAATGAGCTTTGCAAACAATACAACAACATTATTTATATTTCATATTTATATTTCTCCCTGACACCTTCCTGAGTGTTTCACTGAGCAAAACAGGCAGGTGTCTCCTCTTTTTCAGTCAGGTGGTCACTGCCGCTTCAGGCCCCCAACACCAATCCCTGTCACAGCCCCAAGTCTGGCTTAGCAAAACTGTGTTTTGAGCCTTAGCAAACTTTCCTTCCTTCCCTTCACAAGCAGAAAAACACAAAAATTATTCCTCTGTTCCCTTTTCAGCCTCCCAACAAAAGAGCACTGATGACACGTGTTTTTCTTTTTCCTGACATGAAGAAATCTGAATTTGTCATCTATCCTACCTGTACTCCTACTTTACATTTCTAAATCCTTTAGGCCCAAATTATTACAATGATGAAAAAAATAAATTAATCCCTGCTGGATAAATGGGACAGAAATATTGTAGTACCAGTGGCAGACTCCATGTCATATCTCATCTGCTAAGGGGTGGTACCACAGGGAGAAGTGCTACTGAGTAAAGCAGCTTGAGACACGGCCTAATTGAAATATGCTCCCTTAATTGCCTTAATCAGACTCTTAATAGGATTAAAACAATTGCTCCTTTCTGTTTTATCCTTCAGCTCTTTTCTTTCCTCATGCAAATTCTGTGTTTATAACTGTTTCTTTTTATTTGCATTTACAATCCTCTCTTAAAAACGAATTCTGTTTCCAGCTGAGCTCATCTCCTGCCAAAGGATGGTCCAGAAAATCTGAGTTGAGAAGAGATTTCCTTCTCTTTAGTTGAAGAGGTATTTGCTGTTGGGTGCCCAGGTCCAGTGGCCAAGCCAAACCACAGATGGTTTCTGTAGTGATATTTAGATCTGAAGAAAGGGAAATTTTGGACTCAGGTTTTCCCAGTTTTGATCTGGGATAAATCCAAGTAAAAAGAATACTTTGTTCATTTCTTTGCTTTTTCTCTTTTCCTCTTTTTCTTTTTCTTATATTGGATTTATGGAAGAAGAAAGGGTGAATGTAGATAAAGGAAGAGATTTAAATTACAGTTTCACTGTAAAAAAATGATTCCAACTTAGTCCACTATAAGCTGGACTAAGTGCTGAAATCAGTATTTACTCCAAGTGTATCTTCAGGGCAGTGAAAGCAGAACTTCACCTATTATTACTTGCAACAACCACCCCCTAGAAGTGCTTGCAGTGTCAATTTTCAGGTGCATCAAACTAAATTATAAAGAACTGCATTTCATTAAAATCTACATTGGGTTTCACAAATCAGAACTCCCCTAAAGGCAGAATTCTTGTAAATGTCACTCAGTTGATCAGATTTTTATGAATTTCTACTTCCGTGGCATTATGTACCATCCCTGCTGTGCTTCTGAGAACTGTACATTCAATTGTCAATTTTTCTCCCTCCACCTTTAAAAGCAGAGGGCTGGTTTTCTGTCAGGTCCCCCCCCCAAATCTCTGTTTGTCCACCTGGTCTCAGAGGCAGAGGTTGGATGTTTCTGCTGGATGCCAACATGAATGCAAAATCCAAAAATGACCTTGAAAACAAAATGTGAACAGGGCGTTCTTTCACAATAATTATAAGGATGGTGTAGAAAGGAAATGTTTGAGCTATTGCACAATGTTTAGTGGGGAAAAGAGATATTTCCAAGTAAAATGTGAATGTTTTGTACATCATTTTTCAACCTGACATCACACCAGCCTGGCAATTAGGTGTATAGTTATAGATATGTTTCCTTAAATGTTCCTTATAACTGCACAAGTAGGAAAGAATCTCAAGTGGGAAATGTCTCAGTTAATTTTGCTTCTCAGTCAGCCTGTCCTTGGATAATGATACTCCCTCCTTGTCCAGAGGGAGTGACATTCCCAGGGCCATGAGCAGCTCCAAGGAAGGAGGTTCAGTTTTAATTCCAGGCTGGCGTGTCCTGGGCCGTGGAATGAAACAGCAGAGCAGCTGCATCCAAAGCAGGGTGGGCAGAAGGTCAAGGGAGGGGCATCTTCTGCTCAGGGGAGACCCCACCTGCAGAGCTGCCTCCAGCTCTGGCATCTCCAACACAGGAAGGACTTGGAGCTGTTGGAGCCAGCCCAGAGGAGGCAGCAGGATGGTCAGAGGGATGGAACAGCTCTGCTGGGAGGAAAGGATGGGAGAGGTGGGGTTGTTCAGCCTGGAGAAGGCCTTTCGATACCTGAATGGAGCCTACCAGAAAGATGGAGAGGGACTATTTACAAGAGCATGGAGTGACGGGACAGGAAGGAATAGCTTCAAACTGATAGGGAGTAGGTTTGGATCAGATATTGGGAAGAAATTCTTCCCTGTGAGGGCAGTGAGGCCCTGGCACAGGTTGCCCAGAGAAGCTGTGGCTGCCCCATCCCTGGAAGTGTGCAAGGTCAGGTTAGATGGGGCTTGGACCATCCTGGTCTAGTGGAAGGTGTCCCTGCCCATGGCAGGGATCAGGAACAAGATGGTCTTTAAAATCTCTTCCAGTGCAAAACCATTCTGCAATTCTGTGGTTTCCATAATCCTTCTTCTAAAGTTTACTCTGGTACTTTCAATCACAGATATGTTCATTAAAACAACTTTCAAACACTCTCAACATTTCTGTTACAAAGCTCTAAAAAAATCCCATCATCTCACAGTGGACATCTAAACTATAAAAACAAACAAAAAACCAAACAGACCAATATCCAGAATTATCTATATCCTTTTCTTGACTCTAAGGAGAGTGAGGTTGGCTCTGTTGGCCACATGTATCTCACTCTGAACCTGGACTAAACCAGTTCTCAAGCTCTGCTTCATAACCACTTGAGAAAGATCAGTACCTTCAGAATTTCCTCCTCCACTTTAAAGACCTACTTCATGATTTAATTACTGATCATCTCTGATTAATCACCTGGGGTTTAGATTCCTAATGTCAAATGAGTTCAATCCCACACAATGAACCTTTGAACCACAGCCCAAATTCCACTCAGTAACCAAGTACCTCAACACACAGTCCATGCTATGGCCAAACAAGTCAGGTTTAGCCCTGGAGATTTTTGTCTTGAAGGTCTGAAACGGGGTGGTGGAGTTGTAAACATCCACCTTTCCTCATGGCCAAACGGGACCAGGTGCAGAAGTTTTTCCAAAAATTCCTCTTTAAGAACAGGGTCATAAGGATAACCAAACTGAGAATGAGGGAATTTATTTGTCATGGATTTGCTGCTAAAATGACTTACAAACTTCAGGAAAATGCAGATTTTAATAGTGACCACCAGAGCAGCTTTTGTTTCCCTGTCTTTCATGGCTCTTTCATCAGATGGATATCCCTGGCTTCTGTCCTGGGATTTCCCAAGAAATTGATTGGACCTTTAATTTTCAGGAGCCTTGAGCTGATGAATATTGAGTTTTGCTGATGACCACTGAGTTTTTATAATTAGTCTCAGCTGCCAAACTCCCACCAAGCAATTAGGACATTGACAAAAGACTCTGTCCTCTGACCACCTAAAATTCCTACCACGTGGACTATGGTTTTAAACACTGGCACAAAAAATGTCAATTTTTTTAAACCATGTTTTGAAGGGAAGAAGAGCTAAAATATTCTTTTGTTCATACTTTCATTTGTAACAGCTGCCACTATCCTGTTTCCATTATTTACCTCAATTTATAATATCTACAAAGGCCAAAGAGGGTTGTTTTTTGAGATGGGGAATAAGGGAAAGCAGAAAAATGATGAGTTTTGGAGATTTCCTTATATAATTTCTATGCCACAGAATTTTTGACCTTAAAGACATGAGGCAGATATTCAGTGAGCAAGATTTACCTAAAAAGTTGGTGGGTTCTGTTTGTACCTGTCTGGAGCTAGGAACACTGAGAACATTTCTTTGATAAAGTGCATGCCATAGCCACAGAACATACGCTTTCTGTATCTATTGGTTTTCCACATGGAGTAATTTGTGTTTTATTTATTTTGGGGTTTTGTTTGACTCCAAATAGGTGTATCTGCAGTAGGGCATTCACTGCTCTCTCCATAGCCTCAAGAATAATGACCCTAAGTGGCATTATTTGACTGAGAAACTATTTAAACACAGATCAGGTCTACATTCCCGAGGACAAATATACCAGTCAGTTCCCCAAAAAGGTCATGAGGAGTATTAAATTCAAAAAATAATACACTTCTAAGCAGTTTAGGTGTTCTAAGATGAGGATTCCTAAGAGCATGTTAGATAGACTGCCATGTCCTTCTCCTCCTGGGATGTGTTTGTGCCTCACTTTCAAGAAATAAACTGCATGTTGTATAGAAGTGCTTTTGCAAAATCTGTTTCCCTTTGATGGATGTGAGACCATAATATCATAGGGGTCTTTTCTGGGAGGCAGCTGCTCCAGGAGATGTTTAGTTCTTTTTATGTAGCTGGCTTGCAGAAGGAAATGTATGCATCTATTCCACTACAAATGGATGTTTCAGCGGGTGTCAGGTTATAAAATCACTTTATACCACTTCTTGGAGCAGTTTATGATCACTGGATATTGTATCTTTGGTCCATGATATGGGGCATTGCCATATTGATTAAATGCCTTAGGCTGTTACAGGGGGAAAAAATAAAGATATTTAATCAATAGACCTGCACTTTAGTTACTGTTCCTGTCAGGCTGGAACTGAAATAGCTCAAGAAAGGGGCAGCTTCTCCTCCAATGTGAGGGAGTGAAAGTTTGAAGGAAGATAAATAATGCCATTCCACACCTGTGAGGGAAGGTAATCAACTTAGCAACTGCAAGTGCAGGGTCTGAGTTAGCAGCTCAATCTTGCTTAAGGGTTCAAAAGGGTTGAGAAGGGGACTTTGGGACTTAGAAGGGAGCCCCAAAGAAACAGGGGCTTAAACATGAGTGGAATAAATGCTCTTGGTTGCCAGGGATCTGTCCTGATCCTGAATGTTACCACGTGTGAGGATTAATTATGGCTCAGGGATGAATCTCTATGATACAGTCAAAGGGAAGCAGCAGTTTTCCCAAGGACTCCTAACTTGAATATCATGTGATTTTTTCCTGCTATTGTTCACCTGTTATTATATGACTGTAGCTTTAAACCTCTACCTTTGGATGCACTCCCTTGAGTGCTGCCAAGTGGCCATTTCATCCAGTCCAGATCCAGAGCAACTGAGTCCCCCTTGGGATGCAGGAGGAGGTTTTAATTCTTCACTGAATGCTCAGGAATAGGCACCTCTTTCTGCCATGTTTTAAGAGGGATAGGGAAAAATTCCAAGCTGAAAAGGATACCACATATGAAAAAACTAGAAATGCCTTTAGATTATCAGAATGAAGACTTAGAGGAAACTTTATTACACTGGACACTTGTACTGTGCTTGCAGGAAAGCACTGAGCATTCAGGGTTCTCATATGTAGCTCAGAGAAAACAGAACAAGAACCAATGCCTGGAAGCTGGAGCCAGGCTCTTTCTTCTGTACTTCATTTTTTCTAACAGAAAGGGCAAGAGAACACTGGTGGAGAAATTACTAAGAGAGCAGAAGGTTTTTCATCTCCTGCTGTATCCCAAGCCAGGGATGGCTTTCTCCAAGGAAATGGTTTGTACCTGATGCAGAGGAAACACGTGATGCCACGGCAGACAGCCTGACTTAATGAAGATGACAGAATTGCCCTTCTCATCCCCAGTCTGTGGGAATTCATTGAATAAAAGCCTTGGTATTTACTGCCTGCCTTTGTCTGTTTGACTAGAGACTAAGAAAGGAATTGGCTCCTAATGTGGGCTCTTGGACTTGGTACACTGAGTCATTACAGTTGGGGGTGGAAAGGACTGATGTATGTATTCCAGAACAAATGTGGCTTGACAGCATACAAGCTGTTAAGACAACCTGACCTTTGTGTGTCTCCTCCAAGAACAGTAAGTTCAATTAGCTGTAATGCTTCCAGGTCCTGTAGCACCATTAGGAAATGCCTTATTCAGCTAAAATGGTGATCTTTTTAATTTTGATTTTCCCCCCTTTTGATCAGTGTAAAAAGCATTAAAAGATCCATTGTAAGCCCTGCCAGCAAAAGGGGGAAGAGTCTCATATTCAGCAAGGTCTAAAAATTAATTAGCTTTATTCCTTAAATACAAAATAAATGCAGTCTGTCATAGCCAAAAGCTTTGAGGCTGAGTTTTAGCCAGTTGGGTGCAAGCCAAGATGACAGATCTGGCAGCTGGTGGAAACATTTTGTTGCAGAGTTTGGGCTGGTACCTGTCAGTTTAGAGATCAGCTGAAATCACTGAGTCTTTCTGCAAAGGAAAAAGGTGTTGAATACAGAAAGGCCAATATAAAGGAGAGTGGACAGTGAATCCATAGTATTCATGGTCTGTCAGTAGCTTGCAAGTCACATGTGATTTAAATGCTTCAGTTTACCCCCTCTGAAGGGATGTTGTGGTCCATTTTGATCTCTTTTTGATATCTGCAAATGACTTAGTAATGTTCTTGATGTCATCACAGCATTTCCAGAGGGTTCCAGTATCTGAGGGACAAGAAGCAAAGATACAGTTGATTTTTGTTGGAGCAGAGTGGAGAAACACCACAGTGAAAATGGAATTTTTCACGAGTGGTTGCTTAGGTTTTGAGGGATTGAGAGAGGCATTTGCTTAGCTAATGGAGCTTTGAGGCTTGATGGAGTTAGAGTCCATGGAAAGCCACCCATGATTTTGATGCAAAAGGGTGTTTTTGAGAGTCATGGGAGCCAAGCACCTTTGAGAAGCTGGAGGAACATCAGGGTTGGCAGGCAGAATCATACAGAATGCAAGAAATGCCTCTTTTTGTCTCAGTTCCTTACATAACATTATATGTTAGTGCTCCTGAAACTAAGGAAGACTTCATCATGGTAGACATACCACAGAAGAAAATCTCGTCCTGAGGGAACTCACAGTTTAAATAGACTCAACCCTCCAGGACACAGATGACTGAAAATCGATTCAACAAAACTTCTAGTGCTGCTTGTGACATTTCAGTGCTTTCAAGAGACCCCCAAATTAAATCCCTCTGGGTCAGGTGAGGCACAGGAACTTGGGCAGACTTGTTGCCTTCTGGATGAGCAGTTGGAAGCCATGTGGGATGCCCCAAGGTCTTTCAAATGGCAATATATTCCCAGACATCTGAACTGAGGCCCCAAATTCCAATCTTGGTCTTTTTCCCCTTGCTTCTCCCTGAGGAGCTACTGCCTGAGACCACCCAGTGTGTGCTCCTCCCTGCCACCTCTTGACCAGTGCCTTGCTAAGGAAACACTGTGAGTACCTTGCCCTGATGCTCTGGAATCTCAGTCTTCAATGGCATAGAGAGTTACTTTCTCACATACTACATTCCAGGGATTTTGGGTTGTGTTTCCTGGATCCATCATCCACTTCTTGCTTAATTTTCTTCTCTTGTCACTCCGACACCTTTGGAAGTCTTGGCTTAGGTTGGCATCACAGCTCCTCAGTAGGAAAAAGAGGAGACACATTAATCCAGTTTTCAGAGCTGTTCCTCGGTCCCTTTGCACTGATTTGTGTGCAGCTGTCCTTTTAACTGTGTTTTCCATCTGACTTCTCGTTGCCTTCTGATGGCAGCCAGTCAAGAAGGGCAGGGCTTGATTTGCATCGATTATTCCCTTTGTTGTCTTTCTGTGACCCCTTTTGAGCTGTGAACTCAGAGTGGTGGCTTCGTCGTGAAGGGCTTTTCTTCCTCTCACACTGACTATAAATATGGATTAAACAGCTGAATGTGACAGGCGTCTCATCTTGCTCCTGTGCAAACAAGGGAAAAACCTTCTCACCCTGTGTTAAACTGCATTTTTTCTTCTAAATAAGAAGCATATTAAAAAAATACAAACCAAACCAAACAAACACAACAACCCAAAAGACATCAAACTCTGCATTTGGAGGCTGTGGGATGAGAGAGATGAGCCTTTTTTGACACAGCCTGGGCAATTGTGGAGGCAAAACCAAATAGCTGCAAATCCATTATTCTGGATAAATTAGTGCTGCCATAAAGATTTGTTTGCTGCTATATGTGCTGTAAAGCTGTTGCGTTTCATTTCAAGGGGAGAATGGGTGGAAAACACTCCTGTATTCCACTTCCCCAATGGACACTGCAGGTGGTTGGTAGCAGTTGGTGTGGATTTACCACAGGTCCGTCATGCCCAACCAACCTGGTTGCCTGCTAGGATAAAATATAGCTGGATTTGGGGGTGAGGGGAGAGCAGTGGATGCCATTTTCCCAAATCTTGGAAGGTTTTTTTTGGACACGCTCTCTCTGTATCCAGTTTAGGATGTTAGTCTGAATCGGCAGACAGAGGATCAGACAACCCTTAAAGTTATAAAAGATCTCCAAGATCATCGAGTTCAACTTTTGACCAATGACCGCTTTGTCAACCAGACCCAAGCACTGAGTGCCACGTCCAACCTCTTAAACACCTCCAGGGATGGTAACCCCACCAGCTCTCTGGGCAGCCCCATCCAATGCCTGACAACCCCTTCCATGAAGAAATTCTTTCTGAAGACCAACCTGAACCTCCCCTGGTGCAACTTGAGGCCAGTTTCTCTTGTCCTAATGCTTGCTACCTGGGAGAAAGGAGACTGACTCCCACCTGGCTACAACCTCGTTTCACGGAGTTTCAGTAGAAGCAATAAGGTCATCCCTGACCCTCCTTTTTTCCAGGATAAACACCTTCAGTTCCCTCATATTCTCTAAACCCTTCCCCAGTTCTGTTGCCTTTCTCTGGACCTGCTCCAGCACCTCAATGTCTTTCTTGTCATGAGGGTCCCAAAACTGGATACAGGACCCAAGCTGTGACCTCACCACTTCTGAATACAATGGAGTAATCCCTTCTCTGGTTCTTCTGCTCACACTATTCTTGACAAAAGGCAGGGTGCCATTGACCTTCTTGGCCAACTGGGCACACTCCTGGCTTGATGGTTAAAAGTTGCTTGGATGACTCTACTCAGAGCATACTGGTTGATGGTTCAAAGCATACCTGGAGACCTGTGACAAAGAGAGTGACACAGAGGCCTCTCCTGAGACCTGCCAACAGCATTGAAGAGCTGATGGAGTGCACTCCTGATGGCCATGAACTAGGGAGGAGCCACTGGAAAGGGTTGAAGGAAAGGGTTGACATCCAGAATGACCTGGACAGGATGGAGGAATGGTCAGGTCAGGATCTTCCAAAATTTGCCAAGGACAAAGTCCTACATCTGGGATGGATTAGTCCTTTGTGACAGAACACACTGACACTGCCTGGCTGAGGAGCAGCTCTAGGTAAAGGCCCTGGGTTCATGCTGAGCATGAACAAGGGGTATGCCCTGCTAGCAAAGAGGGTAACCTGGGCTGTGTGAGCAGGATACTGAAGAAGATGATTATCCAGGATTCTCCAAACCAGGAGACTGAAGGAAATTATTATGTCCCTCTACTCAACACTTGTTGGACTCCATCTAGACATTCCAGCCAGGTTTGAGACCCTCAGTACAAGATAATGATCAATTGGATCAAGTTTGGGAAAAGACAGTGAGTTGGTCAGGGTTGGAGCATCTTCTGGTGATTGGTGTGGGATGGGGATTGTTCAGGCTGGAGAAGGGACAGCTTTGGACAGCAGCTCCCTGTATCTCTGGGGAAGATCATCAAGATCATCAGTATCAGAAGAGATTGCCCACAGAGGTTGTGCAGGTTCCATTCTCAGAGGGTTTCAAAACTCAGGTGAGTTTTCTGCCTTTTCTGAGCAACCTTTTCTGCCCTCACAGGTGACACTACTTTCAGCACAATTATTCTGTCATCCTGTGAATGGCTCCCCATGAGTCAACTTCACAGGGTGCTCTGCAGTGGTACAAGTACGAAGCTCCACAAAAAAAGAAAAATGACACCATTAGGTTTTGTAAAGTTAATCTGGAGACCAGTTTCAATTAGCTCTGTTGTCTTAGTAAGTCCCTTGTTCATCTGTTTAATACATTTTTGGAGGATACACAAACTGTTTACTTATCTATTAGTCTTTTCTTTGGAACACAAACAGTAAGTACTAACAGTGTTGCCTAAATGCAATTACAGCTAAATCAAGGACTAGTTTCCCTGGTTTTTATATACTTTTGTCCTGTTTTTGTCTGTTTGTTTTGCTTTGTCTGTCTCCTCACATGTTCTCTGGCTCCCCCAGAAATCTTTGGAAATTTCCACTTTGAATAAAATACACCTTTCCAAACACCAGCAACAAATGCAGATACAGCACGTAATGCCAGTTTTCAGCAGTAGTAAGTGGAAGTTATCGGGCTATAGAAAAAACAATCCTTATCTCCTCTTCTTTGCAGCAGAATAATTCATATGTGTCATTTACTGTATCTTTGGAAGACCAGCAGGATGCAGTCAGGACTGTATTGTGTGACCTTCATCAGTAAACAAAGGAAACAGGGATATTTGTTTGGTGTTAGCTGTTTCTGAATCCAGACTCAGTCAGTGCATTCTTTTTTTTTGGGTGGGAAAAGAGGAAAATTGAGATAATTATACTTTTGTTTCATAAGTGAGTACCCAACCCAGCCTTTATTCCCTTTGAACTTTAGGACTGATATTATCATTTCACAAGGGTCTGAGCCAAGGTCTTGGATCCATGTGACCATCACTCTTTGGAGAGCTTTGGACCTGAAATATTCCCCACTCAGTAATGCACTGGGATCATATTATTGATTCAAACTCAGTCAGGCTCCAGGAAAATGAAAAAATAAATGCAGGTATAAGCATAGTGGATTGACAGCTCCACTGTTTGTCATTATTGTCTTTTGCATCCTATGAAAGGCATGATCCATTTGTCAGGTCCATCTGAGCATAACCACAGGCTGTTTAGAAAGGTATGCCAGGAAAATCCCAGTCATTTCCACCAACTCCTCTTCACTTGGACCTCACTGCTCTGAGAATTATTTTCTGTGGCCGTCAAAAGGGCTGCTGGACTGGTGCCACATGATCTAGCTTTTGCCTGACGGTGAGGATGGAGCTGTGGTGTAGTTGTTGCAACTGCTGGAGCTCCTCCTTCCTGCCCAAAGTCCTGTCCATCCCCAATGGGAAGTTCTACTGCTTCTCTTGCCCTCTGGTTGTCATAATATTGATGGCAGAGATACTGGAGAGACAACTGAAGACCTATAAAGTATCTGAGTTCACGGGTGGTCCATGGCATTATCACATGGTGCTTTGGATAACTAATGATCATAGAATCATAGAATTTTTTAGGTTGGGAAAAAACCTCTAAGAGTATCAAGTCCAACTATTAAGCCAGCACTGCCAAAGCCACCACTGAACCATGTCTCTTGGTGCCACATCTACAGGTCTTTTAAATCCCTCCACGGATAGGGAGTTAACCCTTGGCATGTTCTTCTAATGCTTGACCTTTCCATGATAAAATTTTCCCTACTATCTAATCTAAACCTCCACTGGTGCAACCTGAGGCCATCTCCTCTTGTCATGTCACTTGTTACTTGGTAAAAGAGCTTGATCCCCACTTGGCTACAACCTCCTTTTGAGGAGTTGTGGAGAGTGAGAAGGTCCTTCCTGAATCTCTTTTCCTCCAGGCTGAACACCCACACTCCTTCAGTTGCTTTTTATCTGACTTGTGCTCCAGACCCTTTCCCAGCTCTGTTCCCTTCTCTGGACATGCTCCAGCACCTCAATGTCTTTCTTGTCATGAAGGGCCCACAACTGGACACGGGATTCAATGTGTGGCCTCACCAGTGCCCAGCACAGAGGGACAACCACTACCCTGGTCCTGCTGGCCACACTGTCACTGATACATCTCAGGATGTCATTGGCTTTCTTTCCACCTGGATATGCACTGGCTCATGTTCAGCCACCGTTGACCAGCACCTGCAGGTCCTTTTCCACCAGCCGAGTTTCCAACCACTCTACCCCAAGCCTAGAGCATTGCATGGGGTTGTTGTGACCCAAGCACAGGACCCAGCGCTTTTCCTTGTCAGTCTTTGGTTCACTGATCCAGCCCATCCAGATCTCTCTGTAGAGCCTTCCTACCCTCCAGCAGATTAACACTCCCTCCCAAACTGGTTTTGTCTGCAAACTGAGGGTGCCCTCAATCCCCTTGTCCAAACCACCTTTAAAGATATTGAACAGAAAATTATAAACCTCTACAGGTGGCTTTCTGAGAGAGACCCAGAGGGACAGGAACTAGTGGTGTTTGTCAGCAGTGTTCTGCCTCAAGGTGTTTCTCAGATCAAATGAATTCTTTTCTTCCACTTAGAAAGCTGGGTGGTTTTGTCCTTGTTATCCTTTCCCCCCTCCCAAGTGCTGTTTACCTGAGCCCTTCTGAAACTTGAAGCTACAGCAGTTCCAGCATAGATGCTGCAAAGCTGAGAAACCTCAAGTGGATAAAACTGTGAACAGGATGGAGAAATGATTTCAGCAATTCCTTCTGGCCCATGCTGAGAGAAGTGAAAATTTAAGTATACCACAAATAGTGTATGTACACTATAGAATACAGCCATATAAAATGCCCGCCTGTATTTTGATCAGTTGGTAACAGTTATGCTTTAAAAATATATAAGTAACATATGGTGATTATGGCAATGTTGTTTTAATGAAGCTTTAATTGAAGTGATTTGCTGTACTGTGAGGAGAAAGGCTAACAAGCAAGATCAAACGAGCACGAGCAGAAACCAGAGCTCCTGAAGCTGAGATCTGTATTTCACCAGCAAAGTTAGAGACACCAGAAGAGTTTCAAAAGGCAGTTTTAATTTCTGGAGAAAAGTAGGTCTAAGATTTCCAACTTTTCAAATAGATTTAAACAAATAAAGAAGCCTATCAGAGTTGACATCCTCACTCCTGCCCCTTCAGACTTAACGAAGTGTCACGAGAGTCTACAAAACAGAGCAATATTTAATCCCATATCTGCAGCTTCCTCCCCTTGGACTGTGTTTTCAGCTGCAAAAGGCTGGCAAAGGCTCAGCCTGTGATGGCACTACATCATCTTCCACCCCTTCCATGGTCTTGCCCCCTGTGACGTTGGCTCTGATGGATTTTGCTGAAGTGCATTGGTTTTCTCCTCACTTGTTCCTCAGCAGACCAATGGAGCTCCACCATAGTGGGGGGATGTCGTGGTGCTCTGCCTGGGACATCAGAGACAACACAGGCACTTCATTCTCCCCTGTGACCTCTGTGAACGATGAGGATGGATGCACAGAGGAGAAAGGACAGACACCTTGATAATCAAATCCCAGGAAAAAACCTTTGCCTGGTGCAGTGAGAGAATCCAGACCAGACAGAGGGAGAAGTGTGGAAAGTGAAATGATTAATATTCATGGTGACTTTTCTGATTGCAACAGCGATGAGACAGAGAGAAAACTGCTAAAAATAACTTTCTGCATAGAAAATCAGCCTAACCAGAGCCAAATGTGTGATGTACTGCTTCTTCCAACACACTGACCAGGCACTTTAGTCCATCAGGTGTGGAATGAATCTCTTAACACTTTGCCATGACCGCAGTTCAGTCTGTGTAGCAGTAACTTCAAATTGTCCACTGATGGATTCCCATTTTGTAGAAGGGGAAAGAGAATAATCATAGAATCACAGGAAGACTTGAGTGGAAAGGGAACTTGAAGCTCAACCAATTCCAACCTCTTGCCATGGGCAGGGACACCTTCCACTAGCCCAGGTTGCTCCATGCCCTGTTCAACCTGGCCTTGGACACTTTGAGGGATGGGGCAGCCACAGCTTCTCTGCCCAACCTGTGCCAGGGCCTCCCCACCCCCTGAGTAAAGAATTCCTTCCTAACATCTCATCTAAATCTCTCCTCATTCAGTTTAACACCATTCCCCATTTTCCTATCACTATCTGCCCTTGTAAAGTGCTTCTCTGCCTGCTTTCCATAAGCCTCCTTCAAGTACTGGGGAGTCACAATGAGGTCTCCCCAGAGACTTCTCCAGGCTGAACAACCCCACCCACTAAAAATCACCATCCTACTTTGTCTAAGTGTAAATAAACAAGGCATGAAATTCTAACATCAACTTTGATCTCAAATACATAGTGCAAGCCTAGAGAATATTAACTTTGGACTGTCAAAAAACCCCCAAACCCTAAAATAACAAAAACATTGTTAATTCACATTCCATCTCTTTCCAAACCTTTTCATTCATGGGACACCAAAGGAAAGATGTTATATCTATATAACAGTTAACTATGTTGTCCCAAGCTAATTCTCCAAGGAAGCCAAAGTAAACATCCTCAGAGAGGTAAAACAAAGTTCAACTTTTCATCATTTCTTTGAGGAATGACCACTGGAGTTTGTTTGCCTGTTTTCTGCTGAATCTGAAATGAAACTCCCTCCACAGGTCCACAGAATCCATTGACTAGAGATCCTTTAATCTCTGTGACTAACGCAGTTTCAAAGGGGTGAGGAGAGACGGAAACCCTCTCTCCGCATTTGTTTTTCAACAAGTTTAGCTTTGGATTTGACTTTGTAGGAACCAGGATTTTTTATTTTTTTTTCAACCCCTCCTTCTTCTCATTTCCACTCTGTCTCCATACATGTTTCTTCTATGCTTGTGCCATTTGTGAGTCTTCCAATCTGTGTGTCCTCCCTGCACTGTATGAATTTACAACCATTTGGCCAACTTCTGTCAAAATGACCAAAACAGGAATCTTCAGTTTTACCTTCCTACAAAGTTTTGCAAAAACCTGTACCTAGGTAGAGTAGAAATACTATTAAGACCTCCAGCAAGGGAAGGGCTACAGGGCAAGTTCATTCCCTGTTAGACATGAAATAACCCACACGACAGAAGCTTTGGTGGTGTTGGTGCTCTCTGAGTGACTGAATTTTGAATTGAGCTCCAAAATGAACCACTGAGTGGAACAAATGGACTGACTGTGCACAGCTGATTCTGCACTACATGTATTGTTGAGGTTGTGGTGCTCTGAGATAAAAATCAAACCTGATTTGTAGTGAAGACTGTATTTTTTATTAGGCTGACACATAAATCTGGAAAAAAAGAAGAAGCAAAGACCTTTGTGAACACAGAACTTAGAGTGGCCTGAAGAAAGGCTCATGTGACTCAAAGCTTTCTGCCTCTGCCCTTATTTCCATCTCTCTAATAAAAGATATATATTCCTCCTACAAAACTTGTTTGATTGACATCACACTGATACAAATTAATTCCAATCCCTCCCATGGCAGGGGAGTTAGAACTGGGTGATATCGAAGGTCCAGAATCAAGCCCTGAAAATCTGTTTGTTTGGGGTTTATAATATTTAAACCTCAGATTATGATGGTGTCGCATCCAGCATTGACACACACAGCTCAAATGAATCATTTTTATGGCTATAATTATCCCCCTCACTTGCAAAAAGCCCTCTGCTCCCTGACTGAACACACATGCAAATAAAACCTGTACAGATGAGGAGGTGGCTGCAGTGGGGCTGTGTAGGTACCAAGAGATTATCCATTTAATAGAGCCAAACACCTGGCTATTTATTCGAGGTCACCGCCTAAATCACTTGGAAACGGCTCAGGCAGGCATGTGGAAGCAGGGCTGAAGTAGAAAGAAGTGAATCCTTGCTTTGGCCACAAATGTGTGGAAAATGAAACTAAATTAAGTTGCTTCAGCCCTTTCACTGGCACAAACTGATATAAATTGGTTTCATTAAAAAACCCTAACATATTTTAAGGCTGCAGTCCTAACCTATTAGGTTCTGCGTGGTTGCCGAGAGCGAGGAGCTTAGTGGCATTTTATGTAGCAAATGAACAGGGGACAAATAGAATTTTATTGCTTTCTAAATGAAAAGGCTGGGAAGTTTTAGAATAAAATTGATTTTCACATCTGGAAAAGTTTGCCTTATCATTAGCGCTGTGCTCTCTCTCTCTCTTAATCCACTTATTTTTCACTCCATTGTTTTCCACTTATTTTGCAAGGCTTCCGTGTCATTTCCATTCTCTTTCAGCCCTGTTCCAAAATTGTGTTTTCCTTTTCCAAGTACAACATTTGAAAATGTTTTCACAGGGGCTGCTCGGCTGAGCTGCTCCTTGGATGAGGTGGGATGCACACTGGTCTCTGCTTTCTTTCATCTCATACCTTTGGAGATAATAATTTCAAAGGTGTTTTTGAAGTGTTTTCAGAAAACCTGACTGTATTTAATGGAATTCTTAGAAACTCCACTGGGCTTCCCAATTTTCCAGTGTGTCATAAGGGAAATGCACCCATGGCATGATACATTACATAGAAATGTAGAAATCTATGTGGCACCTGAACTTCTGTGGGAACACCATGAATCTCTGGAAGGGTTCAGAAGCTCAGAGTATGCACCTTCTTGCAGCTTTTGGAAGAGCTGGATGGCTTGGCATCTCTTTATGGAATTTACACAACCCTGGCTTCGCCACTTGCATGAGACCCTCTTCATACTACTCATCCAAAGATCACTGCTTTTCCTGCAGTTAATCCCTGTTTAAAATCTACAAGTGCTCTATTTTGGCAGTGGCAATTTGGCTCCAAATGTATAGAATATTGTATATGATGCCAAACTCCACTCCTTGTAAACTGCCACGTGCCAGTTTAATAAGGAAGGGGATAATGTGCAATGTGTTGTGCTCAGTGACACTCAGTGATGCAGTTTTCCAGGTCCCAGCCCAGAAACATTGTGCCTCGGCCTCTGTGTTCCCTAGGGAAGTGTCCCTGGGGATCCATAGGACAGCCTCTGGAAAATGCCAAGACCCTGTGGCTGCCACAATACCTGCACTGTAAAGACAAGAGTAGCTTTGGCACCGACTGCTCCTCAGCTCCCGTGCTCCCTGTGGAGATCCCATCTCCCAGGGCCAGCTCAAGGCTGCTGGGTGTGTCCCACACTTCTTGCCATACAGTCATGGAATTGTTTAGGTTGGAAAAGACCTCTCCCAGCATCACCACCACGTTCACCGTTAAATCCTACCCTAAAGTGCCATCACTATGTGTTTTTTTAACACCTCCAGGGATGGTGACTCTGACACTTCCCTGGGCAGCCTGTTCCCCTTTTCATGGAGAAATTTTTCCTGATATCCAATCTAAACCTCCCCTGGTGCAACTTGAGGCCATTTCCTCTCATCCTGTCACTTGTTGCCTGGAAGAAAAGACTGACACTCACATGGTTACAGCCTCATTTCAGGTGGTTGGAGAGATTGATAAGGTCATCCCTGGGTCTCCTTTTCTTCAGACTAAACATCCCCAGTTCCCTCATCTGCTCCTCATAGTGCTCCAGACCCTTCATCAGCTTTGTTTTCCCTCTTCTGACTCCACCCCAGAACCTCAACACTTTTCTCATAGCGAGGGTCCCAGATTTATTTAGCAGAAAAATGGGGCAATGTGTCCAGCAGATGTTACTGGCATGAGATATTCAGATCTAAGGATGTCCCTCAGGCATATTCTGGGATCAAATCCTTCTCCCAGTGGGAACTCACTGTGATGCCCACATGAGATAAGAAATTTGGAAAGCAAGTGATGGACCATGGAAAGTCAGAAGGTCATGGACAGAAGCACATTGGATGATGCAGCTTGCCCAAAAATGAGACCTCCCTGTGATTAATATGGAGATCATCAGGGGGCCTCCCCCATCAATGCAGGCTGTTGACTGGAGTGCCATGATGAACCAGCTAGAGCTTGAATTCTCACCAGTTCCAATATCTCTTGGAAACCGGGAGCAAGAAAACTGCAAGCAGAGCTCAGTGGCAGCAAGAAAACCTTATTCTGATGACCTTCCTTGGCAATGACAAAGATCAAATGGCTTTCATAGGAGCATTTCTCCTATGAAAATAGGCTGAGAGAGCTGGGGTTGGTTGGCCTGGAGAAGAGAAGGCTCCAGAGAGACCTTAGAACACCTTCCAAGAACTAAGGGGACTCCAAAAGAGCTGGAGAAGGATTTTGGCAAGGGTGTGGAGTGATAGGACAAGGGGAAATGGCTTCACAAAATTCTTTACTGTGAGGGTGGTGAAGCCCTGGCAAAGGTTGCCCAGAGAAGCTGTGGCTGCCCCATCCCTGGAAGTGTCCAAGGCCAGGTTGGATGGGGCTTGGAGCAACCTGGGACGGTGGAAGGTGTCCCTGCCCATGGCAGGGGGGTTGGAAATGGATGATCTTTATGGTTCCTTCCAAACCAAACCACTCTGTGATCCTATGGTTTTATCCTTAGACATTATCTGTGTGACACCAGAGGTGTGTTACGAAGTGTTTGCAGGAGCTTGTACTGCCCCTGCCCACTCCACTGGGTCTGTGCTCATTTTCATCAATTCCTTTCTTGTTAAAAGGCACAAATTCTTCAGGCAACCCCCAAAAAAAACCTAAAAAACCTCAAACAAACCAAACAAAAACCCTCACCTTATCACAACAGGCAGCTGTGAGTTTGGGCTGGTGATTACAGGGCAATCTTGCCTTTATTATGACCTTCTAGATGGAGAAAAACCCGTAAACCTCCACACCTTGCCTTTTCCTTTGGGTTTGCTCAGTCCCATTAGGCACACACCTTTTTCCTCCTGAAGATATGTTTCTCAGAAATTCTGCCCCCAGTGACATCAGCTGCTCACCTTTTCCTAGCACTAATGAAATTTAAAGTGAATAAATTCCATGAGATTCTTTGCCAGGAATTATTCAGCTCCTCCTGCCAAAATATTAATCGATAATGCCTCTTTTAAATTCCTCTTCACTCCAATCATTTTTATAGCATTGCAATTTCCTGCATGGAAGCAGGAAGCATGGAAAAATAAAACAACAACAAAACAACAAACATCTGGTAAGTCACATTATTATTAACAGTTATCTGTCATTTACAGAGCCCCAAAAGGTGTTCACTGCACTTCTGTCTTGGTCAGCAAGCCAAACAACACAACGGCTTTCCCAAGGAACGCAGCTGGGAATGGGTACAGGACAAAGAGCCACTTTAGTCAGAGGAATGTCCTCATGCAATCCCTTGGAGCTTTCTGCTCAGGGTGTCCTGATTAGCCTTTGGGGGCTTTTAAAATGGAAAAGGAAGGAGCATGCCTGAATTTGTAGGGAGTCAATACAAACTGAGCTAGAGCTCAGACCTTGAGCAAAAGATAATGAATTTAGCAATAAAAAGTATAATATGCAGAGGTATGTGCAGGACAGAGAGGTTTGACTTAGGGCTGGGAAACATTTTATTTTGGTTTGGTTCTGTTGCTCCCTCAGGAACTTTCCAAGATTCAATATGTTATTCCAGATTTGCTCTGGAGAAAATCTGGGTTTGCTTTCTCTTTCCCTGCAATGAATACACCTATTTTGCAAAAAGACCCCCATGTTTCTCATCACCAAAAATGCTCAAGAGGCTCAGCCCAGGACACTCTTAGATGTGTGCAGATGATCCAGGGTGTTGCCATTGCTTCCCATTTCTGTGTATCCCAAGGGAAGAGCCCGGTCAGTGGAGTTGGCGTTACAGCAGGGAGAGGTCTTGGTGAGGAATGGAATGCTCCTTGGTTGGTGGATGGTGGTGGATTTGTAGCTCTCCCATAGCCTGAGAGCTACAAGTGTTGCAGGGAAGACAAAAAAAACTCTCCCAGAATAGCTGCAAGTCTGCTGGTGGGAAATTCCTGGAGAAGCAGCAGTTCAAGGCTTGGGGCTGGACTGAGGACAGGGCTATTTACAGCAAATTCCTCATGGTCTCTGGTTTGGTACAGCCTCTTCCTCAAGGATCTTTGCTAGCACATGATGCAGGACATCAGACTTGATTTAGCTGTGGAGAAATTCACCAGAGATTGAAGCAGGTACAGATAGTTCAAGATGATATTAAATCTGATGGTGAATATGCCCTGAAGAAGGATGAGAAGGAGAGGTAGAAGCCGTATTTGTAAAGGAAATTGTCTAGAGCGTGATGGTTTGTGATGGTAGGTCATCATGAGGAAAGTCATAGAATCACAGAAACAGAATGGTTTGGGTTGGAAGGGACATTAAAAACCATCCAGTTCCAACCCCTTGCCATGGGCAGGGACACCTTCCACTAGATTAAATTACTCAGAGTCACACCCAGCCTGGCCTTGGACACTCCCAGGGATGGGGAGTTCACAACCTCTCTGGGCAGGTCCTCTTGCTTGGTCCATATATCATAGAGTCAATGTGGGACTATGCCCTACTGAACTTGAACTTAACCAATAAGGAGACTGCTCAGAGTATTTTGTCCCACATCCCTCTGTGTAATTGAGAAAGTTGTACTGAGCCGTGAAAGAAGTGTGTGGTTCAGCACAAAGACAATTCTGGGCAGGGAGTGAGTCTGAAGGAAGAGCAGAGTACAGTGATTTGCAGACATTGAAAAGAACATAAATGTGCCTTTATAACTGAGGTTTCATATGCTGATAATGATGATTTAGTGTCTTGTTTTCATCTTTTATAAATCTGTTATTCCCTTACCATTGCAAATGGACTACAGGTTTTGCTTTTCTGTGATGATAAAAAAAAATAGGAATAGAATATCATTAGTTACTATCTGTGAGCAGCAGGAGGAAAGTGATGTCAGTTCAGTTGTGCTTGGCCAAGGAAATCACAATATCAGATGCTGAAAGAAAGTAGAGCAGCATCCAGTGTCCAGGCACTGGAAATGAAACCTAGATAGATATGTAGCACCAGGGAAATGCCAGTCAGTCTTGGTCTTCTGGGCTGCACTTTATGAGCTTGTCAGTGGTTCAGTGACATCCTCCTTTCCCCAAACACACAACCTGTGTTGTGAGTCTTGACAGATATTTCAGTCACAGCAAGATTTTAGACAGGATAATTTCTCTTCTTCCCTGTCTGTATTACCTGTCCATCCGTTAAAACTTTTTATTTTTTAAAATATCCTTAGATGTGATATATTTGAGCTCCCTACTCGTGTTTGAGAAATACGTGGGGGAACTTTGTTTACATCCGTGTTGTTCTGAATTTATGTTTATGCTTTTGCAAACCATAGTACATGACAATAAAAACAAAAACAACCAAAAAACCCAAACCAAACAAACAAAAACCACCAACCAAACAAAAACACAAACAAAACAAACACAAACAAAACAAACACAAACCAACAAAAAGCAAACAAATAAACCCCCCTAACAATAACAAAAAAACCCCTAAGTGCTGGAAGGAAAGAATCCCACAGTCCGCTTTGGTCACACTGGATCAGTTACTCTCCCCCAGAGGGAAATGAGAAGCATTTGCAGGACACTGTTTAGTCACAGTTGCAGCTGGGTTGGAAATAAGAAGGAGCAATATTGTACTTGGACCCTTCTTCACTCTGAGAGTTCTCATGGCGGCTGCTTGCAAAGTTCCTCTGTGATAGTGCTGGAATAAAAGCTAATTTCTTCTGGGGTGAGACATGAACCCATATCTCTTGGGAAGAGCATTGGAGGGACCCACACTTCAATGTCAGCCTGAAAGAAAAGTATTTCAATCTTAAATTGTAATCCTGGGACGTTTGACACCAGCTGAGCACAGTGAGATTTACTGTGTCTATACCAGGCTCACAAGACTTTTCTGATGCAAATTGAAATCATTGGGATCATCTCAGACAAGGAGGGCACAAGAGAAGGACAAGTGGATGATGAAAATAAAACACACAGAGAGGAGGCTGCAGACAGAGCTCAGGAGCCCTGAACAGAGGAAAGTCAGGTTTCTTTCTGCCTGGGGGTGAGTTCAGGGTATGAACCTCCTCCTTCAGGCACGAGTGGGACACAACCTCTCTGCCTCACCTCTCACCAGCCTCCTCAAGAGGGGTTGATGGAGCAGGTGCCTTTTGCCTTTACCATTTGAAGGGCTTTAAATTACTTTGTAAGGAGTGTTAAGGTTCAGAGTCCTTCTGTGGCCCTGGAACCCTGACGAGAATGTAAGAAAGTGGATTTCTGTGAGTAAATTGTGAGCGAGTAGTTTCCTCTGAACGTGGTTTAATTGAGCTGCAGCTGGAGATGATTTTGTTTGTTTTTCCTTCAGTGTCGCTCATTTCCTTTCGTTTCTGTTAATTCCTGCTTTCATTGGGTAACTGTTGCTGTACAAAATTTTAAGGGTGGTAAAAAAAATAAAAAAGAAAATAAGAAAAAAAGAAAAAAGTGCATATTTTAGGAGCTTTTCATGACAGTTGTTCCTGGAGACACCTGTAAACTATTGAGCTGAATGGGGCTGCAGCTGCTGCTGACGGAATAGGGTGCGAAGGAGATGGGGTGTGACTCATTCTTCTGGTGGTTCCACCACCCTCTTCTTTGCTGGGCCTGCTGAGGTGGCTGTCAGACCATGTGTGCTGTGCTGTCTTTTCAGCTGAGCCTCTGGGTCAAGATAATACCAGACTGTCAGAGCCTGAAAACAGGGGATGATTGAGGGCAAGCATCTTAGAATCACAGAGTATCTTCAGCTGGAAGGGACCCTCAAGGATCACTGAGTCCAACTCCTGGCCCTGCACAGCACCATCGCCAAGAATCACTCTCATCTCGGCTTGGACAGGACATTGGCAGAGATCAAGGTTACCTGTTATGAGTAGTAAGGAGGAGCTTCTGCTCTGCTCTGGTGAGACCCCACCTGGAGACCCTCACCCCTTGCTGGGGTCCCCAGCACAGGAAGGACATGGATGTGTTGGAGTGATTTCCCACCTGGGAGCCATTCCATGATTCTATGATCTATGACATCACCACTGTAGATGAGGAGTCAGACTGACGTGTATCCTGGGCAGACAATGAACTGGGATGATGGATAATGAATTCTCTGTATTTTTTTTTTGTTTGTTTTTCTAATCTACATGGATCAGAAAACAAAGGTGGTCAAGACATGCTGAGAGCAACCTCATGAACTTCAACAAGAAGTGCCAAAACCCGTACCTGGGAAAGAACAGCTCCATGCACCAGTGTATGCTGGGGTCAGCCTGCTGAAAACCAGCTTGGCAGAAAAGGATCTGGGAGTTCCTGTGGAGACCAAGTCGAATTTGAGCCACCAACATGGCCTTGCTGCAAAAGTGGCAAGAGGTGTCCTCAGTAGCATTAGGGAAAGGATTGCCAGCAGTTCTGAGGAGGTGATCCTTCCTCCCTGCTCAGCATTGGTGAGTCCAAACCTGGAGTGATTCCAGTTCTGGGCTCCTCTGTACAAGAGACACATGGACATACTGAAAAAAGTCCAGCAAAGGGCCTCAAAGATAATTCAGGGTTTAGAACATCCCTCCTGTGAGGAAAGGCTGAGAGACATGGAGCCTTTCAGCCTGGAGAAGGCAAGGCAGGGGAATCTTTATTAAATACCTGAAGGGAGGTTGCAGAGAAGGTTCCAGGCTTTTTTCAGGTGCCCAGTGACAGGACCAGAGAGAAGAGGCACGTGCTGAAATGCATGTGTCTCACTCTGAATATCAGAAAACACCCTTCTTTTACTGTGAGGTTGATCTCACACTGTCACAGTTTCCTCTGGAAGATAGTGGAGTCTCACATATTCAAAAGCCACCTGGACATGGTCCTGAGTAAGTGACTCTCTGTGGCCCTGCTTGGGCAGTGGGAGGTTGGAATGGGTGACTTCCAGGGGTCCCTTCCAACCTCAACCATTTGGTGACTTTGTGAGCTACCTCTGTCAGTGGGGAGCATCTTCTCCTTCTTGTCTGATGGGCTGTCTTTGCTGCCTTGCTTATGTTACAGATTCTGTGGGAAGAAATCATGTTATACTGGAACTGCTGGGTCAAATCTGTCATCCAGGGTTCTCCCAAGGCAGATTAATATCAGGAAACAGAGGGCATGGTGTGGTTTTCTATGGGGCAGCATCTTATCCTTGAAGGTTAAGTTAATTCACTCATTCAATCCCTTTTTGATCCTGTGCCATAGCCAAGGGAACAGTCTTTGACATTCAGGGCTACGTGACAAGTCCAAACCTCCATCTTCTGTGAGTACAGCTAGTTCTGTAGACAAAGAGAGAGAAAAATCCTTCAGAGAAGTTTGGAGGCATGACTAGATAGAGATTGTGGCTGTTCTGAAGTAAAGAAATAAATAAAAATAGGTTTTCCCCTGCTCCCAGTCAGTGGTTCTCATTTAGACCGAGCAAGAGTTTTGTCTGGAGATGAAAATTCATCATTCATTTGTTTTGCATCAAATCTGTTCTCCACCAGGACTATTTCTTCTTGATATCTGCTAACTTGAGAGCACCACAGTCAGCTGGCAGTCTGCTTTTTGTGCTGTTTAATTATTGCTCTGTAAAGAGACAAATGTGGGTGTCTCTGCTCCTTCTGTGTAAGGTAGTTCACTTCCAGCTCTAGAAGTTCTTTGTCTCCTCTGGTTGAAATATCCCAGGTGTCTGGATCTGTTCTGAATCTTCTGGACGTGACTTTGCGGTGCCTGTGACATTCCTGTCAACATTCCTGCAGATGACTTCCCAAGATCACCTTTGGCAAGACGTTCATGCAGCCATTCTTTGTGTTATTTCCATTATCATCTGCTCCTTTAACAGTTCTGGGGTCACTGAATGGACCTGAACACAGAAAACCAAACCGAGCTCAGTTTCCTCATAGGATTTTGTCAGTCCTGCTTTTCTCAATAGTGCTAAAGAGATAGCCAGGGTTTATGGTCTATCACAACATGAAAAGGTGCTGTTTTAACATTGCAGCTGGGACTATCTGCCACGTTTTTTAACCAATCTAAAAGGTCTCTGTGCACCTGAGAGCGTCTCAAAGATCCTGGTGACATTTCTAGGCAGGAATTTGAGGAGAAGCAGTTTAGGAACAAATCACCATAAATCATCCTTGATTAAGTTTCTCTTCTTTGGGACTTCATATTCAGATTTCCCACACATCTCTTCTGAAGCTTTTAGAAACTAAACATGTCCTCAGTGGATGATTATTTTAAACAAGGTTCCTTGGGACAGGGTATCTTTCTTTCCTGCAGTTTGTGGTTGTGCAAGTTCTGCTGCCTTTCTATAGCAGTGAATTCATGATTGTGAGACAGAACGGGTCAGGTTGGAAGAGACCACAGTGGGTCATCTGGTCCAGGGTCTGTGCTCGAGCAGGGGCATCTAGAATACATTGATCAGGATTGTCTCCAGGTAGTCCTTGAAGATCTCACATATCAAAACATTTTCCCCCACTGACTCTGCCTGAGCATTTGTCTGCAGAATAGGATAATGATTCCTTACTTCTGGTTTTAAGACAAATTTCCATCTGAAGGACGGGTTCCTGCCACTCAGCAGATATCCCCCTGTGGAGTATGACTGACTCTCTGCATGGAATTAAAAAGTCAAGGCAGGATTAACCCTCAAATTTGAAGCAACGAGAATTGAAACCAATGGACTCACCAGCCTGTCCCTTCATTTGTTGGTCTCCTCATCCACGTGGGGAGGGCATGTTCTCAGGGAGCATAAGCAGGACCATAGTTTGGAGCAAACCCTTGTCTAAAAGTCACCCACTTGCTGTCACACCGGTGCAAAGTCTCAACAAATTGGCCACCCCAAGGCAAAAAACCTGTTTTATAATCCTCCCTGGGGAGCCAGAAACAGATTGAGTTAACTTGTGTTTTCTGTCTGGGCTGGAGCAAAATCCTGTTTTGTTTTCTTTATGAGAGAGAAGCCAGGGCAGAAATCCATAGCACCTCCTGGTCTGCTTGACATCCTGCTTTCCTGTGAGGAATCCATTTCCTGCACTGCTGCATGCTTCTCCCACAGCAGATAGCCCTGATGAATATGCCTTGTCTTTTCCAAACAAACCTAATGCAAAGCCAATAATGGGACTCTCGTTTCTTCACCGCCAGCCCCCAGCTCGGCTTTGTTCAGGTATCCATGGAAAGGAAGGAAGATGAATGTCCCCTCAAGCTTGGGAGCTGAAGCCATGCTGGATTTATGGGATGAAAACACACACATCACTGTGAGACAAATACAGCCCAGGAAGGTCTGTTTTGCTTCCTCCCTTGATGCTGCTTTTTAATGACAACAATTCTGTGTTGTGCACCCAGTCAACACGTGGTGCGCTGGGCAAGTGCCTTGGAGGGGGAGCAAATGTACTGAAGTACCAGGAAGCTCTTTCAATGTCTGGATTCAGTCATGGTGTCCTGAATGATGAAAGCAGAAGGAACTGCTGTGCTGACACAAAGGGACCATTAGCCTGTGAATTTCACCCAAATCAGTTCTGTCTCAGAGGCGAAAGAAGAGGTAGAGAGAGAAATTACAGTTTAAAATTTGGGTTGATGAGAGGGCCAACCATAACCTGCATTCTGCTTCTGTTATGGTCATTCCTTCAGTGCTTGCAATCCAACTGGATTTCCAAAGTGAATTTGTCCATCTAATGGGCCCTACCATAGTTTTTCACTTTTCCCTTACATCATCTGCCAACAAAGTCATATTCCCCAAGCAACCATATCCTGGTGCCATTGGAGACCTCAATTTCTCTTTGGTAAGGACAGTTGATAGGATTTCCTGAGTCCCATTCTAATGATGTGGGGTTTGGGATTTTATTTTTTCTGGTGTTTTTTTTTTTTTGTTGTTGTTGTTGTTTTGGTTTTATCTCAGTTTCTCACATACTGAATTTTTCTAGACTCTTTCATACTTGTCAAAACCTTTTGTGGCTTGTGGACCCCAGATGTGGATCCCAGAACTTCAGTAACAAGTGCTGAAACCCAATTCTTCTCATTCCTCCTTGGGAGTTCTGCATTCCTTTTGGGATCACCTGTTGAGTTAATCATTCTTGCTCAGAGTCCCCCAAATTCAGCCAAGCAAGAGTCCCCATCTCAGAATGACAGAATGGTTTGGATTGGAAGGGACCTTAAAGATCATCCAGTTCCAACACTCCTGCTGTGGGCAGGGACACCTTCCACTATCCCAGGTTTCTCCAAGCTCTGTCCAACCTGCCCTTGAACACCTCCAGGGATGGGGCAGCCACAGTTTCTCTGGGCAACGTGTCCCAGTGCCTCACAATCTTAACAGCACAGAATTTCTGCCTAACATCTCATCTAAACCTGCTCTCTGTCAGTTTAAAGCCATTTCCTTTGTGTTATCACTACATGAGAATCCCTTGTAGGTTCCCAACCCATCCTATCACAGTCCAAATCCTTTGTTAATCTATGTCAGGATGTTCATTTGCCTCCATGGACTGTTTTGATCTTCTGGAGACCCCTTGATACTTCTGTCACAAAGATCCCACGACAATTCATCTTCAAGCTTTGTCATGTTGCCAATAGAGATACTCAGTGGGGCAGTTTGTCTGTAGGAAGTCCACATCAACACTTTCTGGTGGGGATATTCCCAGTTCCTGGAGCAACCAGAGTGCTTGGCCATCCTTGGATTCACATCACATCTCATGGGGTTGTATTGCACCAGTGCAGACACTAATTTTACATCATTGGCTTCCTCACACCACTTGTTCTGTACTGTCACCAAAAGGGACATAACATTCAGTTCTTGAGGTCTGTTCACAAAAGCCACTGAGGACTGATCCTGATTTATATTCATTTGCTTTAATTCTTTATTAGTAGAGTCCCATATCAGTTACTGCCCTGTTTTGACTAAGATCAATTCTACATTGACAGGCCTGTGATTATCTGAGCCATCCCTTTTTCCTCCTGCCTGAATCATCTGGCTTCTCCCCAAACTGTGCACAGAAATATCACTGAATTCATTTCTTATTTTTTTTTCACCCAGGTTCATTACTGATACTCTCTCATTTCACCTGCAAGAAGAGATTGTAGCTTAGAATATTTTATTTGGTTTTTGGTTTTTTTTTCCCTGCTACTTTTACAATTCTTCTTTTTTGGCCCCTATGGTTGGCAGTCACATGGGGTTTTTTACATGCCCTGAGGATTTTTTTCAGTTTCTATCCTCTAATTTATATCACATTCTTCTTTATTTTTTTTTTCCTGTTTCCAAAACACCTGAGGATTTTTCCTGATTGAACCCTACAGAACAGACAGGCATGGAAAATAAGTCCTCTAAAGCAAAGGGGACAGATAAAAATTAGCTGTAAAATTGCAATTTAGTTACAATGTGTGTTCCTACATTTAAGGATAAATTTTAGGAAAATCTGGGTACCACACTGAGGTGCCACTGCATGTTATCCTTTTAGAACTTTTCTGCTTTTTCATATTGCAACAATGTTATTTCAGAGTCACATTTTTACATTCTGGTGCTGAATTTTCTGATTAAAAGCTCTTGGTAGAATTATCTTTAAATCTCGTGACTTCTAGACCGGCATCTAATTCAGATTCAAACAGTAATAGTTTAAACAGAAAATTGGATGGGTAGTGGAAATATTTAATTCCTTTACCCTGGAGAACTTTCCACCTCCACTGAGATTGTTAAGTTCATATCCCTCCTGATTTAGAGAGCAGGAAATAAGCAGAGATTATAACTGAATTATCCAAGTGACTGGAGAGTCAATCATGTGCAGGGCTGGGATGGAAACATGACTTTTCCATGTCCACAAGGCCACATTTCTTGCTGAGGATGAAAAGTCCCCACAAGAAGAGGAGCTGCACACAGTTAATGCCTTTCCACTTCACTGAGCAAAAATTTGGGGTTGGAAATAGATGTCTTTAAATATAAGTATGTGCTGCTTTTGGAGGGTCTTTTCTGAAATAGAGAAGCTGGTGGTTGGTGGGCAGGGGATTATCTTAAAGGCTTGGGTAGATACTTGGAGTTTGCAGTAACTCAGAGCAATTCTGAAATTGTCAGAAATAGGTGTTAAATCACCAATGTTCTGGGTTTGTAAAGGGAAATAAGCTTTTAGAGGGGGGAAATAATGGTTACAGAAGACAGTTTATATATAATATAGAGAAGAATGCTGAAAATAAGGGAGAAATGGGCCTTTTTGAAATATATTACTTAGTATATTTTTCTATAATACCTCTGAGGTGCCAGTTCTTGAATGTCTCCTGTCTTGAGGAGCTCTTGGTATTGAAATAAAAAGAAATGAAAGTTATGGCAGGAAAGTATTCTACATTAATCATTCTTTTTTCTAAAGGAGTTGGAGACATGCTGATTTGTGTGATGACAATCTAGATTTCTTACAAGCATCCTTTAAAAAAAAAAAAAAAACAGAAAAAAAAAAAAGAAATGAACATTTCTCAAGGTTTTGTTGAAGGATGGAGTCCTTTGTGGATGATTTAAGGAAGGACATTTTGGGGTGAAGTTACAGAACTTGACTGTATGCATTTAGTTGAGATACACAAAAGTAGGGCTCGGAACTTTGTAGTATCTGATCAGCTACTGGAGTGTCATACAATTTATATGTATATATATAAATACATATATATGCATATGTGAATATACATTATACACATGTATATGTGAATATATATATATATATATAATCCCCTCAGTTGGAAGGGACCCACCAGAATCCTTAAAGTCCAGCTCCTGGCCCTGCACAAGACAATAATTAGTCTTTTTCTTTTAACTGAGAGAGAATCTTGGTAAATGTACATCTAAGATGATTGATTATCATTCCTGAAATTATGAAGTACAATTAACACTTCACCCCAGTCAGGCTTAATAAGAAGGAAGGAAGATGCCCTGAGGGAATTGGGTTAACAGCTGGACAGAAGGGACCCTCATCCTCCAAGGAGCAAAGCAGAGGGGATCCAAAATGAAACGGGGCATGGACAGGTGAGTGGGGAGAAGCACCCAGTGCAGACCTCCTCAGAAAACAACCAGAAGGAATTTCACCTGTGGATGCTGAGGAAGGTCTTTAGGAAGAAGTCAGGGTGGACAAACCAGGGTGGACAAAACATGAAGTGTGGGATCTGAGCATGGCTTGTCTCTGGGAATCAGAGAATTGTCTGAGAGGTGGAGAAGTGCTTGCAGTAGTTGAGACAGAAGGGGGTTATTTATCCAATCTTTCTTGGTATAACAAGTGTTCAAACCTCTTCACCATTCCTGTTGCTTTACCAGGGCTGTTATCAGATGATGTCCACAATTTATGAAGTCCAGGGTCCCAAAACAGCTGTAGGACTTCACCCTGCTGGCACTGAGTCCTCTTGGGAAATCTGCTCTGCTCTACTGATAACAGTCACTTCGAGACATCCCAAGAGGAGTTTTATTTTTCTTGTACAATGTTATATCTTTGCTTTGGATGGACTTTGAGGCCCCCTTTCAGCACCAGAATTTGGTCTAATGTCCTGCCAACCAACCAAGCATGTTCACATTTGTGCATTTTGCCCAGAGAAGCTGTGGCTGCCCCATCTCTGGAATTGCTCAAGGCCAGGTTGGACAGGGCTCTGAGCAACCTGGTCCAGTGGAAGGTGTCCCTGCCAATGTCAGGGAGTTTGGAACAAGATGGTTCTCGAAGATTCTTCCCAACCTATGATTTTATGATTCCGTGAGTTGTTGTGTTTTTCCTGGATCCAGGACTATCCAACATTTTTTTTGGTAATAGTTTAGGTGATGGATTAGAAAGGACAATTCATAAATATGAAGATGCTGTGAATCTCAGAAATATTTTGAACTTGTCAGAGGACATGATTAGAATTCAAAGGGATCATGTTAAATTGGGGAAATGCTGTAAGACAAAAGGGTGAAGTCAAGTAATGAAAATACAAAGTTCTACACTCAGGCATAAAGAATAAGAGTGCAAGATGTGAAACAAGATGGTCTTTAACCCCTATGATTCTATCATTTAACTTCTCAATCCCTGACATAACCTACTGCATGGCTGTGCATTAAATTTCTTCCTCCTAAATTCAGAGTTCTCCAATTTTTTTCAAGACTATTTCAGATTCTATGTTTGTTCTCCAAAGTGCTTGTAGATTTACTCCAGCCTGCTCTTGTTCACAGCATTTAGTTACACTTTTTTATTCAAGCAAGCCAGTGATTGTATTTGAAATGGAGTCAGGCCTAAGAAACATCACCAAGATGCCTCATTTAAGATCTCTTTCTATTCTGATGATACAAAGCCTTTGACAATTACTCTTCAAAACAGATTTACAAATTAGACCTAACTTTCTACAATTAGTTCTTCCTAACCTTAATGTTAAAACCTTTTTCTAGCCTCATGTGGCATCTTTTTTACCATCTTTCTCATCTGGCTTTTCACTAGGTGAGAAATTAAATTAGGTTATTTGGAATTATTTCCTATATTACATTTGCATTATATTTATTTGTCTTTTAGAAGGTGATTATCTTCTGGGTCTGTGCAGGTGATTGCTTAATAATTTCTTCTGGCCTCTGCCCACAAATGGAAGTTAAGCCTACCAGTCTGTAATTTTTCAGTCATCAACTCTGTTTTTTATTTTTTTTGTAGGCAGGTTCTATATTTGTCCCTCTTCAGTCCTCTGGCATTTCTGAATCCTCCACAAACTCTTGTAGATAATCACTGATGACTCAGCTTGCTTTAGCAAGTTTCCTGCAAAGTCTTCGAGATCCAACTGATTCAAATATCACAACATTCTTCAATCCCATTCTTCTTGTGACACAACCTCCATCCAACCTCCTGTGTTAAGATTAACTCTGTCAGCATTTAGATCACTGTCCTTGCCAAGACAGGCAAAACACCCCTGGGGTACCTCAACCCTCTATGCATCCTTATTAATCATCACTATTTTACTTCTGTAATGCTTCATAAAAGCATTATTGCCTTTCTGGTGTGTGCTGGTTTAGAGTTAAACTGGTAGGAGAAATGAATCCAACTCAGAATGAGATTGCAAGTCAGAGTAAAAATTTAATAAAAGATCACAATAAATACACTGATACAGAAGGAAAATCTGTTTGTACCAGAAAAAAAACCAAAAACCACCAGATGTACAGCCCAGCCCAGGGGGGCACGAGCAGAATGGAGCTCACCAATCCCTGTCCTGAGCACCACATGGGCCCCCTGAGTTCAAAGTAAGAAGAAAAGAAGAAACCTGCTGGTGAAAAATGATGGTTGCAGTCCAGTGGCAGTCTCAGTCTGGTCAAGGCTCTGCTCCTCCTCTGGATCTGATAAGAGACCCCAGTCCCAAAACCCCAAGCTTATCTATGCTCAGGCTCAGATGGGAACGCCCAGTCCCTCCCCCAGGGTGGGGAGTTTCACAAGGGGTGATTTACTCTGTGAGGTCAATCCTGGCATATTTTTGGCATCCCTGATGGCCCCTGAGCAGACATGAGCCCTCAGGTGGGTGTGAAGGTGCTGGTGACTCGCCAGAGGGGAGTTAGCACACCTGAATCATTGATGTGAAGACAGAAACACTTCTTTATCCCACAGAGGTTCCTAAACACCTCTCTGTGCCCTGAGGGGTCGGGTGTGCCCTGGGCAGCTGCTGCCAATGGTCCATGGTGAGCAGTTCATGAGACAGTGACACAGAGGGTTTAGAATACACACCCACCCAGTGACAAACTGGTCCTGGCTACCATAACCAGGACATGGTGGTAAAGCTGAAGCTGAGGAGCTGCTGCTTTTCCACCCCCTCTTTGAAGATGGGACTCCCCAGGACTCCTGTGGACTCATTAATCCATAACTCACTGAAATAAGCAGTTCAGGGGCAAAGTGGCCCCGTCCCTGTTGTTGTACTGCTGCAACTGCTCTTTGGTCACACTGAAAACCACTCTGGGAAAATAAGGCAGGTGGTTTGAAACAAAGAAAGACAAGAAACAGGAAGAAATCTATTTTTTTCCCTCACCACCCTTCTATAATTTAATGGATTTTTTTTCAGAGCATGTGCACATCACAGAATCAGAGAATCATCAAGGTTGGAAGGGACCTTCAAGACCATCTGGTAGAACTGTCAGTGCAGCACCACCATAATCACCCCTAAACCATATCTTCAAGTGCCACATCCAGACATTTTCAGAGATGGTGACTCCACCACCTCCCTCAGCAACTTATTCCTAGGCCCAGTGACCCTTTCAGTGAAAAAAAAAAAAAAAAAAAAAAGAATAAATTTAAACCTTCCTTGGCACAACTTAGGGCTGTTTTCTCTCATCCTTTTAAATGAGACATGTCAGAAGATCCTGGCCCCAACCTCACTACGACCTCATTTCAGGCAGGCACAGCAGGGTGTAGCCACATGGGATTAAATGCCTCAGAGTGACCATGTTACTATCTCTAAGAGGGAGAGGGGACACTTTCCTTTTCCCAAAATTTCATATTCCATCTTGTTTTGCACTGGCTCTGCTGGCTCCCCAAGATGAGCCTGTTCAGCTTGCTCACCTAGCAGAGAAATTCCTCAAAAAGCAAGAAAGGAGTTGCAATTCTTCTAATGAGTCCAGAAGGCTCCAGGAAGGGTCAGTCCAGGACTGGAACTGGAACACACTGGCACGTTGGGTGGGAAAGGAGGGACAGGGGTTAAGGATCAAGACACCTCTCTGTTAAATGATGTGATTTTACATCCCTTCAACAGTGTTTGAGGGACAGTGAGCTACAGTGCATTGGCAGAGCTGGGCCCCTGGAAACATCTCAGTGGCTTTGCAGCCAGATCAAACCTCTCTTCTAGCTGTCACTCCAGTGGGTGTTTTCTTTTAGACCTCGCTAGTCTTTGGATAAGCCCTTAGGAGTACAACAGCCGGTTTGCCTGACCTTCTGAATCTTGATTTCCACATAATGCTCCAGCTGCAGTTTCCCCTTGTATATAATGTCTGGGAGCACTAATAATATTGATGGAAAGGGCTTTGCAAAGCATCCAAAGAGGAAGCTCATTCACTTGTCTGCACACTCATCCCCCAGCCCCTTTTATCCCTTTAAATCTGAAGGATTCCATTGAATGTCAAGAAGCAGGAGTCTGATTTTTGGAAGTGCTGAGCTCCCATTGTCTTCAGTGGGCGTCGTGGCTGCTCAGCATTTCTGCAGCTCAGCCTCCTAACGATCAGCATATCACAAAAATATTTAACAGCTAAATATTTCCTGTCCCTTTATCTCCACCTTCAAGCTTCTCCCTGTCCCACACCCTGCTCCCTGCAGAAGGAGCACCTTTGTCCCTCTGTCCCACATAGTGCCTTCACCTGACACCTTGCAGGTCAGGCTCTTCCCCTGGAGCACAGTGAGTGGGAGTTGTCTGACTGACTGGAGATATCTGAACGTGGGTGTTCAGCAGCTGGGCAAATTGCCCTGGATTCTGTTCCTAGTCAGTCAATGGAGGGTGAGTCAGCAGAGCCAGAGGAGCTTAGGGCATGATTTCCCACCCTAAAATAGTCCTCCACATTTGGTCAGATGACTCACACTCTGAACTCCATTGACTGTATTTGCTCTCCCTCCAGCACCTTCAGTGGGAGACAAGACAAGAAAATCAGGTGGGACACCCCTATCAGATCCTTAAAGTGAGATGAAATTAATCCCAACCCTTCTGTGAACTGATACATCCATTCCCTGCACATATCACATTCACCTCCTTGTTTAAGAGCTGCTTCTGTCTTGGTGTCTACAGGGAATGAGTCGAGTAATAAAGGGTAGTGGAGTAGAAAGATAATGGTAGGTCACAGCAGAAAGTCAGACTGAATTGGAGGTTGGATAAAGTGGAGCAGATTTATTGAATCCAGTGGAGTCTTTCTTCTTCATAGGATTTTTGTTCTTAATATAATAATTAAAAAAAAAGAAAAAAAGAAGAAACAAAATCTAAGTGTGATGATGAGCTGTCAAGGAAATATTCTAGTCATTACTTTTTCATTTGAATTTATGTCTTATACTATTATCTTTCCAACTTCACTCTTGCTCTCTAGTTTAGGAGGCTTTCCACAGTGGTGGGCAGATCCTACTCCTGACTTGGGCTGTGTGGTGCTCCAGGACCTGACTGACTTCTGCTCTAAGGACTGGTGGCATCTCTGAGGGACACACTGCAATCTCTGCCAGTGTGAGATCACACCCCAAATACCCTCCAGCTCCTTTGCAATACAAACCCACCCTTACCTTCAGCTGTGTGCCCCACCTAGAGATTTTAAACCTTGATTCCTTCTGGTTCCCATGATCATTTAGGAATTGGCCAGCTCCTGTGGGTTAACTCTCTGACTGCTGTTTGCAGGGATCAGCAATCAGCTCCCAGTCTGAATGTTCACCCCAAAGGGACTTTACCTGGCACATCCTAGAAACTCCAAGCGGCAGGAGAAAAACCCTTGTCCAATGCAGCTTAGCCAGGTGGGAAGCAGCACAGCAGGAAGAGCATAGTTATAAAGTAGATATGTAAAAATCACTGTGGAACACGGTAAAAGAGAGAGTAATAATAATAAATTGAATTTAATTAGTTCTCCTCTGGTCTTCATTACTGCTATCACCGTCTTCTGCTATTCCAGTTCATCAAGCATAAGCACAGATGCTATTGCCACTTTCTACATATTTAAAAGACAAAGTCCACCCTCTTCTCTGCCTTAAACATTTCCTCTTAACTCCCTCATTCATTACACCATCCAGTTTAAAATGACCCTTCTGTGTTATAAAACCCACCATAAAGGGAGACCAGGCTCTGCCACAATTTTCTTCTATCTCTCTTGTTATTAAAAGGCATCTCCTGGAGTATTTCTGCTGCCAGTGTCTTCCCTACAGCTCTGCCTTCATCCTTGTGCCCCATTTGTTCTGACTCATTTCAAACATAAGCTGCAAACAGCTCATCTCTAACCAGCTCCTGCCTGTTAATTCCTCCTTTCCTCTCCTCTTATTTAGCTAAACCCATCTTTTTTAACTCTAGACCATTTTATGGGTATAATTGGTATGAAAGGCTCTGCATATTGTAATAAGTAAAGAATTTGCTATGTCCTGCATCAGCTAATGAGCATTTTAGATCTAATTGGTCTGAGCTGCTGAGGACAGACTGTGTTACCAAACCTCTCTTTTTATGAAGACTGAACAACGTGTTTCTTTGCTCCACCAGAGTAAAGGCTAAAGAAACCAAAATGCCACGTTGTCTTTCCTTCCCCTGTCCCTGCATGCAGATTTGTGAGTGCATTGCACCTGCTGCCACACACAAATCACTGAACAATGCTCAAATCTCCCATAATGAAGCCGTGGGATCTGTCGCTGGTGAAGGTTGTAGTGTCACTCAGGGGCTCGTTGACAAGCTTTGAGGAAGGAGATGGATCCCGGAGAACGAAGGAGCAAACATCCATCAGCCATAACTGAGCAAACGAATAGCTTGGTGAAGTCTCTTCTTTGGTTGGCATCCCATGAGATGACAAGAAATGTGGCAGAATTTCATTTGCAGGCTTTTTAATTTTTTTTTCCTTTTGGCTGTTGTGTACAATGTGTGATGACACTGAAGAAAAGGGGCTTCCTCAACAAAACCAGCAGCATTTCTAACATTGAAACAAAGGTGTTAAAGGCGAGGACTGAAGATGAAGCCTGAAGACTATCATCCCCTCTGAAGGAAGAAGAGAGGGAGGGCATTTGAAGGATGATTTTTTTGCATCTGGATGCCAGTTTTGCCACAGGTGTTGTCTCAGCCACAGGAACCAGTGATGGGATCTGTCTTAGAATCATCAAGGTGGGAAAAGATCTTCAAGATCAAGTCCAACCTTTGAATGAGCACCACCACAGCCACGAAACCATATCACAGCATTCCATGTCCACTCATTCTTTGAACTCTCCCAGGGATGGTGACTCCACCACTTACCTGGGGAGACTGTTCCAAATCTTAACCACTCTTTCAGTGAAGAAATTTTTCCTTTATATTCAACTTGGACCTCCCTTGGCACAACTGGAGCCTGTTTCCCTTTGTCTTGTCACTAGGGAGAAGAGTCTGACCTCCACTTCACGCAACCTCCTTTCAGGTAGCTCAGTTTTCTTCCACTTCCCCATCATTTCATGGCCCTTTTCTTCCAACTTCTCCCCTATTTCTGGACATCCATGGCTATACTGCTGCACTTGCTGCAGAAAGAAACACTGCCAAGTTTTCCTTGAAACAGGGACTTCTCGTTGCCAGAGGAAGAAATTCTTGGAAAGAGAGTGTGATGGCCTCCATGGAGAAAAGGAGGCTGAGGGGACACCTTGTGACTCCCTACAGGTACCTAAAGGAGATTGTGGTGAAGAGGGTGTCAGTCTCTTCTCCCAGGTAACAAGTAGCAGTTCAAGAGGAAATGGCCTCAAGCTGCACCAGAGGAATTTAGATTAGATATGAGGAAAAAGTTCTTCATGGAGAGGTTTGGAAAACCCTGGGACAGACTGCCCAGTGAAGTAGTGGAGTCACCATTCTTGGAGGTGTTGGAAAAACGTGTGGATGTGGCACTTGAGGGCATGGTTTAGTGGTGGGGGTGTCAGGTTGGTGGTTGGAATTGACAATCTCAAAGGTCTTTTCCAGCCTTAATGGTTCCATGATTCTTTGCTTATGAGGACTAGGAAGTGAGTGCTCTCTGCTCCCATTAGAGGAAGGATAAAAGCAGTTTCAGCCACCATAATCATGGACAATCCTCTATCTTTTGGACAACTCAATCCTCTCACTCTGTTTATCTCTCACGTGTCATATGGTAGTGAATGGTTGACTTGGAGACCCTCCAGCCTCAGGGTGTGAGGGTGCAGCTGGAGGCAGGATGGGGCCCTTTGGAGCAAAGCAGCACGTCCCAGTCCTTACCAAACGGAGTGTTGGGAGTAAAGAGAGAGTTTTGCCTCCACACAGAACCAGAGGCAGCAATCCCTAGGGTGGCCCAGCATTCTGTCAGGCTCCCAGGTACATACCTGACACTCCTCTGATTTTTGTTTTAATTTTTTTTTTAAAGAAAGCTATTCTGAAAAAAAACAGCTTATTTTTTTGTCTCCTTAAAGCTTTTCTTTCAACTTTAAATTAATACTTGATTTTTTCCCACACCCACTATTTAGTTTTTCTTTTATTTTTTTTTCCTGAAAGACAGCAGCATTCCAGTATTCTTTTCCTTTACAGAGTAAATTCATGTCATTCACAGAGTAAAACAAGGTTCTGTTATTTACTTTTATTTTCCTGGTCTCTGAAATATCTCAGGTCTATCAGATATATTAAAAATAAAACTAAGTGAGTCAGTCTTCTTTTAAGAACGTTCCTTTTTGTGGAGCCTGCCTGGATTGTTTTCAAAGACTTTCTTCTGAGGAAAAAAGTGTGTTTGTGTAAAAATCTCAATTTCTTCGTGTTTTCCCAACTGAACCAAGTATTTCTCACATGTCAGTCACATGTCACTGGGTTTGATCTGTGAACACAATATGGTTTGTTAAATTTGCTTGTCCTGGTTGTAAGGACGGAGGAAGCATTCCCAGTCAGGGCTTCAGGGACATGCAGTCCTTGTGCCCTGTGGCTTTCTTTACAACTGAGTTCCTAATTCTTCTGGGGTTAGACGGTGGTTCATGCTCTGATTTTTCTTGGTGCTTTCAATTTTTGTTTTGTTTTCTCCACCTCGGGTTTATTATTTATGCAGGTATTTATTTATTGATTCTCTGGAGGAGAAAAAACTGTAGAAAATAAGCCAGTTTAAAAGACAAAACCATGCTCAGGTCCCCAGAGTTTGTGTGTGAAGAGGTAGAGGAGAGCTGGGTGATACTGAGTGCATACAACCAGCATTATTTATTCATTATTTAAGACTATAAATGCATCAGTTTCCATCTTGGTATCCATCAGTTTGTTCCTTCCCACATCACTTCCCACTCTGGCTGTTCCAGAGCTTCACAACTCTTGCATTGACAATATCCTAATTTCTAGTCTCTGTGTCTTTATGGTTGATTTTCAAGAATTTGTCCTTGTGACAGCTTTTTCAGTGACTTTAAGTAACTTGTCTCCCTCCCTGATGTTTATTCCCCTAATTTATTTATAGAGATTGGTCATACCCTTTTATCAGCCTTTGTTCTCACAATCTAAACCAACAACACACTCAAAATGAAACACACGGTCTTCAGAACATCTCTTGCGGGATATGAACTTCATTTGGGTAGAACAAACTCCACAGTCAAAATCTCAAGCCACAGACCAGATTTAAGACTTCAACAGTTGTACTTTGCAGCAGTGATATTGCTCCTTTCAGACCTTGAGCAGCAGAAGTGGCTTTTCCAGAGTTAGTTGGGATATTTTCTCCTGACACCAGTGCAGTCAGGTGCAGTTCCTCTGCAGAAAACATCATTATTGCGCAAAAACTGAGGAAGGTGCAGGGTTGGTTTTGCCAGGTTAAACCCTGGAGCAGGATGTTGTGCAGGATCTGGCTCTTTCCTCCTTGCTTCTTGGGTAAATCAGGAGAAGTTAGGACATGGCACAGGTGATAAAAGGATGTGATGGTGCAGAAGTTTATCCATGGTCATCCTCCTCCACTGTCCTCTGTTGTCAGAGCATTGGTTTTTACGTTGGGGAATTGTTTTAGGAAAACTCCAGGGCTAATTACAAAGCTGTCTGGGTAAGGTCCATGTCCTGTCAGAGGACTGGAGAACCTCTCCAGTTCAGACAGGCTGAGAGAGTTCAGGTTGTTCAGCCTGGAGAAGAGAAGGGTCCAGGGAGAACTTTTAGCAGCCTTTCCAAATCTAAAGGAGCTCTAAGAGAGCTGGAGAGGGACCTTGCATAAGGGCCTGGAGTGATAGAACAAGGAGAAATGGACTCAAACTGACAGAAGGCAGGTTTGCATTAGGTATTATGAAGAAATTCTTCACTGTGAGGCCCTGGCACAGGTTGCCCAGAGAAGCTGTGGCTTCCCCATCCCTGGATGTGTTCAAGGCCAGGTTGGATGGGGCTCTGAGCAACCTGGGATAGTGGGGAGTGTCCCTGCCCATGACAGGGGATTGGAAATGCATGATCTTTAAGGTCCCTTTCAACTCAAATCATTCTATGATTCTATGGTTCTAGGATTCTGTGGTTCTATGATTCTATGGTTCTATGATTCAGTAATTCCATGGTTCTATGATTCTCTGATCTTGGTCCTGCACGATGCCCTCATTCCCTGCATTCTCCTGCCATCCCTCCCACGGGAGGGTCATTGCCTGTTCTCTTGTGGGCCTCAGATTTGTGCTCCTGTGGCTCAAACTGATGTTTCCATTTAATTTGTTACAGCACCCTCAAGGCAGACGAATCCTGGACCACTCTGGTCTTCCCAATGTGCTTAATGTTACACCTGTGTGCTTTCTGTAATGTGGGGCCAAGCTGCAAACCATCACTGCTCTGAAACCTGGTGTCATGGGTTTCTGTAGCTGAATTTTAGTAGAAGGGGGGACTTCTGGGATGGTTTCTGTTAGAAGCTGCCAGAAGCTTCTCCTGTCCTGTGGAGCCAAGGACAGCCAGGGCCAGGAGGGACTTCCTGCTGGTGGACAGAGTTGAGCCAATTAAGGATCGCAGTCACAGCTCTGGGAGAACATAGTTAAGAATTCAGGAGTGTGGGGCAGTTGAAATAATTCCAGCCATGGGATAACAACGCAGAGACCAAGGTCGGAGCAGGAGGAGGCAAAGGAGGGACCCCATGCTGGAGCAGGGTGTGGGGGGGAAGGACTGAAAGCTATTTCCCCCCTCCCCTCCCTGAAGCCCGTAGAGATCTTTCGGGGTGCACAGACCCCCCTGCAGCCCCTGGAGGAGCAGGTGGATGCAGAAGGAGCTGTTGCCCTGTGGGAGGCCCAGGATGGAGCGAGATCCTGGAAGAGACTTGCAGCCATGACTGCTGGAGAAGGAGCCCCACCTGGGGCAGGTTTTTTCCCCCAGCAGAAGTGTTGCCTGGGCTGTGGACTCACATTGGAGAGGTCTATTGAGGACTGTCCCCCGTGGGAGGGACCCCACGGGAGCAGGGGAAGGACTCAGAGCTGTGGCCCCCCTGCAGCCCGTGGGCAGGACCGTGGGGGAGCAGGTTGTCCCCCTGCAGCCCACGGAGCCCATCGGGGGGCAGAGACCCGACTGCCCCCCATGGAGTGACCCACAGGACAAGAGCAATGGCAGCAACAACAACCACTTGCAAAACTCCCATTCCCTGCTCCCTGGAACTGCTGGAGGGAGGGAGGAGTGGGAGGAGAAAGATGTTCTTAAGACTGTTTTATTTCTTACTCTTTAGTTTTCTTACTTTTAGTTTTAGTTCTTCTCTTGTTAGTAATAAATTTAAGTATTTAGCTACTCTGAGTTTGTTTTGCCATTATCTCTCAGCTGGTTTTTTTGCCTCTTCTCTTTTTCCTTCCCCTCTGGGAAAGTAGGGGCCTGGAGGTTTGGGTGGACACTGGGTGAAACCCACCACACCTGGGCAGTTTGCTCGGTGCTCTCAGCTTCCCTCACAGCTTGGTTTTGGCAGAGTTGGAGTGCAGGCAGAAGAAGAAGATCTGCCAATTATATCCTCACTGTCTACTGCTCAGGGAGCAAACATGTCTCACATATTATATGATTCAGAAACCTGCTTGCACATGGATTGTGGTGGGGTTTTTATTTTTTTCAGTAGCTTCTGAATTCTGTTTATTGATTTGTCAGTTAAAGGAAAAGCAGAAAAGATCTGAATGAAGATTGTGGTCAAATGTAAATAGTGTTTGGGTGGTACTTCAAGGTGAAAGCTTCCTCCCACCAAAGTACCATAGAACTTCCTAGCAGCCTCAGGAGGGAAAATTAAGCAATAATATTGGTCACTAAAAGGGATTTGTAGTCCAAAATTAGATTTTATTTATATATAGCTTGTTCTTGACTCAGAATGAAAAGAAAAAAATCCAGTTTCATTTGACTTAAATTCATTCTTTGTTTTTGGCCTCCAAAAATAACATGCTGAATCCATAATGTCCTCAGGATTCGAGGAGGGGGACATCCCTGGTGGAAGCTCCTGAGTCACCATGACTCTTCCTTGATATCAGAGGTTCTCAGAACACTTTTCTACATCTCTTTTCCTGACCTGCCTTAGGGAGCACCCCCCAGTGTGCTCCACATCTCTCTATGCAGAGCAGACAAATTCAGTCACCTCAAATCTCACAGTGTCTCTGTTGGAAGGGACCAGTTGCTTCTGGTGTGGGGGTGAACCCAGCAGTGTGGACTGCCAAGGGAGAGCTGAAACATTGAGGGGGTAACCCTCAAATGATGGTTGCTGCACTTCCAGGAGATGCTGACACTGCTGGAAGAACAGCAGAGCTGTGTTTTGTCACGCTCCCAGTCATCCTTTCCTTAGCAGATTTCCCGTGTCAGGTTGGAAGCAGTCATCTGGCACCAGAGCTGGATAAATGGCAGAGAAATTCCCCATCAGCTATTTTTGGGAAAAAATCAATTCTCTCTGTATTCAAGAAGCTCTGAGCTTGCTAAGCTCCCTACCTTTTAACTGCAAATTACTCTAAATATTTTCCCCTTATCATCAATACAGCACAGGGAAGCAAATCTAGTTTGAGGCTGAGCTGGGCTCTTTTCATGCCAGTCAAAGCCAGGTGTTTTATTATTGTATTTTTACCTACGTGTGCAAAAGCCAGACTCTCTTGAAAGCCATGGAAGTCCTGCTTTGATGCCCAAAGTGGTGTAAACCCAACCATCTGGTGAGGATTTAGGACACCTACTGTATCAGCGGGGAGGGATGGATGCTGGCACTCCTGCCAGATGCTCTTGTTGCTGGTAACCTAAATTAAAAACAAGGACCCATGAGGAAGGCTGCCATAAGGTGAACACAGAGAGGCAGGGCTTGGAGCAAGAGGTCTTGAGTCCAAACACGAACAACTTGCAAGGTATGAGGCCAAAAAAGTCATTGAAAAATTCTCTGTATTCAATGGGCATGACTTTAACATTGCTCAACCTGGGACAAATTTTAAAGAATTATTGAATCATAATTCGTTGAACATTTGCATTGGAAGGGGCCTTAAAGATCATCCAGTTCCAAGTCCTTGACGTGGACTGGGACACTTTCCACTAGACCAGGTTGCTCAGAGCCTCATCCATCCTGGCCTTGAACACTTGCAGGGCAAGAAGTCCTTCCCACAGGGATGCATCTCGTGCGGAATGGTTGTGATAAAGTAAAACACCAGGAATTGCTGTTGCCATGTCCATCAAGGTGGCATGATACAAGACCCACCATGACTTGCCTTCAAACTGCTGCTGTAATTTCCATCAAAACTCTGCTTCTGCCTCAACACACTGTGCTTAACACAATTTATGGCAATATTTCTCCCTCAATAGCTTTTTGTAGAGTGTGTGCAACCTCTTCTGCAGACTGCTGGTTTTCTTACTTAGCATCTGTTTTATGGGCTGCATTTTAAGTTCCTTTAAGTGCAGGCAGTTGAGGAACAAGTTTCTGGGAGAGAGATCACTAGTCAATCCCAATTCCCTGGTGCAGCGTCTGGATGTTCTTTATAGGCCAGTACCTCCTCCCCCAGAGACTGCAGCATTTCAGGACCAGGCAGAACAATTCCAGCCCATGTAAATCACTGAATTATAATGTTTTGTGAGATTCTTCCATAGAAGATGGAGTGTTGGCATTGATATGACAGTAACTTTTACCCGAGATCACAGACCTCTCAGATGAGGCATTACCCAAATCCAGAGGGAGAATTTGTTCCTGCTTCAGAAATCCTGCCTTGTAAACAGCTGTATGAGATAAAGGATGGTGGAATAAACAAAGGCAACTGCAGAAGTTGCATCTACATTGTAAAATAGCTCCCTCATTCTGGTCCCTTGATCACCTACATTGCAGAAATATTAATTCTCTGCTTTTTTTATTTTGTTTTGTTTTGTTTTTCCTTTGAGTGAGCCAACTAGTCCACTCCAAAGTGAAATCTGGATGATTGTGGGATGAATTACCTTTGTTTTTGTACTCTGATTTGTAATAAGGCTTTATTTATGTGTGTGTGAAGCATGTAGCCATAGATGTTAGATAGGTGCTTCTTTTGCTTGCTCTTGAAGTCATTTCATTAATTTAATTTGGCTTTTCTTACAAGGATTCACACTTGTAAAACAACTTCCATCTCTGTCACCTGCTTATTTAAGAAGAAGAGAGATGAGGTTTTCAAGCCTTCACAAAACAAAAGCATAAGCTGTAATTTAGGAAATCTACTCAGTAATCTATGACACAAAATGCTCATCTCTCCTTTTCTGCCTCTTGTTCCTTTCTCACAGTGCTGTGCTGTCCTATCTCTCCTTGCTTTCTATGCTTTCCCTCTCTTTTTCCTTATCCCAATCACTATACTGCTGTGCTGCTGCCAAAAATAGAACAGCTTGTTCTCCTCTCCTCTCCTCTCCTCTCCTCTCCTCTCCTCTCCTC
>VXAU01003914.1:105442-117130 GCA_013399695.1 Formicarius rufipectus | reverse complement strand
CTCTCCCACTTTATTCCCAAACCCTGCCAGGTTTCTGATCATTGCCTTTACCTTTTCCTCCCTCCTCCTTCCCTTCTATCTACTCTATTTTATCTCACAGCTCTTCCTTTCATGACATTTCAATTTGGAGGCAGGACAGTGAACCTTGAACACGATATTCCAGGTGAGGGCATCTCATTAAGTGATACAACAGTGCCATTTTCCCTGTTATTCTCAGTTCCATGTTCCCTGCACAACAAGATTTGCTTTTCTTCTGCAGCTGCCATTGTGGATGTGGCAGATACATTCCTGGGAATAAACATATTTGGCCTCTGAATGGGAAACTCGAGTATCACAGAGGTTACTGCAGACAGCTCATGGATATGGTTCAGCAAGGAAACTCCTCACTCTTATTTTCCACAGCAACATTGGTACAACATCAGTCTGGATGTAGAGAAATCTTAGGATGAATTGTTTTTCTGTTGTAGAGGAGTTGGAGGTCTAGGGAAGAAAATTTCCTCATCGCTATGAAAACAATTTGGATCTGAGTTCAGGCCAGTTCCTGGCATAGGAAAATATTGAATAAGATGCTTTGCCTCACTGTGCATTTATTCTCCATCAATAAAACTTCATTTTCTAATCCAACTTCTTATTCACTGGGATGAAAGTTCTCTTGAGATTGAAAGAGGTGTTCCTTGACCACTAACCAATTTTCTTAGGTCTCTCCTATTCCTTGCTAGGTATGTTAGGCTAATTGGTTTTGTATTGTGTTGATCAAAACCCAGGGATGCAAAAATACAGTGGACTTCGGCTTCCTCAACAAAGTTAGAGCCTAAGTTTCTTGTTTTCCCATCTTAGTAGATTTAAGAATGCTGATATTATGAAAATATAATAGAATTACAGAACAGTTTGGATTGGAAGGGGCCTTAAAAATCATCTAGTTCCAACCTCCAGCCTTGAGACAGAAATCAGCAGTGTTCTTTTGGCTCTGTGAATGGATGGGAAGTTTTCAATGGGACAGCCCTTTACATTTCCACAATCTACTATAAATAAAAAGAGTAAGAGAAAATATTTATCCATAAGTGTAGAGATTCTGTTTATCCATGGGAAATACCTCTGTGCAAATGCCAGCATTTCATACACCTTTTTCCTTCATTCACCCAAGAAACACTTGTCAAGTCTATAATGTCCACATGAAGAACATGTGGATTTTTAATCTGACACTGCGACTTGGAACTGTTCTCCTGACTGACTCTCTCTCTGTCCCAATGGCAGGAATTTATATTCTACTCGATGGGATAAGGCTGGGATAAGGTGGGATAAGTTAAGCACAGAGGGTGACAGTGCCTGGGGTGACATCAGACCGGTGTCCTGTCACTAGTGGGGTTCCACAGGGCTCCACCTTGGCCCCTGTGCTCTTCAACATCTTCATAAATGACCTGGACACAGGACTGGAAAGGATACTGAGCAAGATTGCAGATGACACGAATCTGGGAGGAGCTGTTGAGCCCCTCAAAGGCAGAGGGAACCCACAGAGAGACCTGGGCTGGACCGTCACCGACCATGTGAAGTTCAACATGGGGAGGTGATGGATTCTGCAACTGGGATGGGGCAACCCCAGATGTATGGACAGACTGGGGGATGAGATACTGGAAAGCAGTGCTGGGAATGGGCCTTGGGTCTGGTGGATGGCAAGCTGGATATGAGTCAGCAGTGCCTTGGCAGCCAGGAGGGCCAACCCTGTCCTGGGGGGCATCAGGGAAAGCATCACCAGCTGGGTGAGGGAGGGGATTGTCCCTCTCTGCTCTGCACTGGGGCGGCCTTATCTTGATTATTGTGGGCAGTTTGGGGCACCACAATATAAGAAAGATATTAAGCCATTAGAGAGTGTCCAAGGAAGGCTACAAAGATGGTGAAGGACCTTGAGGGCACTTGGTGTGTTCAGCTGGACAAGAGGACACTGAGGGGACACCTCAGTGCAGCTACAACTTCCTAAGGAGGGGAAGAGGAGGGGCAGGCACTGATCTCTGCTCTGTGGTGACCAGGGATAGAACCCAAGGAAATGGCATGAAGTTGTGTCAGGGGAGGTTTAGGTTGGTTATTACAAAGAGGTTCTTCACCCAGAGGGTGGTTGGGCACTGAACAGTCTGCCCAGGGCAGTGGGCACAGCACCAAGGCCGACAGAGCTCAAGAAGAATTTGGATGGTGCTCTCAGGCACAGAGTGTGACCCTTGGCTCAGGCTGGACTCAACAGTCCTTGTAGGTGTCTTCCAGTTCTGTGATTCTGTGAATCTGTGGGTTAAGTTCTCTCTCTCCATGGACAGAACAGTCAGATTAAATAAGGGAAAAGAAATGTATTTGGGCAGCAGCCTGAGCTGCACACAATTAGAGGCAAAGTCAAGTGTTTACCCCAGAGCTCCCCAGCAGTCCTTGGCCTCTGATCTTCCTTCATCTGCTCCTGTTACTCCACTTCTTCCCTGTTTCTGACTCCTCCCTACCTTTACACGTCCTTTTGTCCCAGTTGTGTAAAAGTGGAGGTTACCTGATGGTTGTTTTGCCAAGCAAACCTATTTTCAGAGTAGTGTGGGCCATCGGGTACAAGCTAAGCTTGTGAGAATGCAGCAACTGGAGGGGAGAAGGCAGGTAAAAAAGGGATACAGCATCCTGTTTATTCACTTGGGGCTGAAATTTCCATCTTTAGCTCCCATTATAAGTTTCCAGTTAATAAAGAAAAAGGAAAACTAGAAGGAAAGAGGTTCTTAAACCACAGGTTGCTTCAGTCACTGATTTCTTGTCTTGAGCTCCATTTAGCTCTGAAAAAAAAAAAAAAAAGTGATTTTTTTCTAACTTCTTGGAGATCTTGCTTTAATACTCAAATTCCTCAGCCCAGACCCTTAATTTTTACAAGACATAAAAGTTGTTTTATACCCAGCTTCTTACACATTTAAGCCTCTGAATCCCTCAGCTGGTTTTAATGCCACTCTGACAATGAAAAGGGCTAATTCAAGATCTATTCTTACATTTATAGCACCATAAAGAATGCTCAGAGTAAAGACTTCATTTGCATACATCATAAAAATAAACAAAATAATTTGCATGAAAGTCTGTGCACGTAGCAGTGCTTTGGCTGAGTGAGGAATCTTGGGAAATCTGTTTGTAAGATGAGACACACACGGGGCAGAAGGAGACAACTCACCAACCGTAGGAAGAACGTCCAAGGAAGGGGATGCTCTGCTTCTTTATGCTGCTAAATCCCCGGATATTTGCAGTTTTGAGGCAGACATGAGCTGTAAAGATCCCTGGGAACCCCTGGAGAGGTGCTGGGTGGTGTGTGGCAGCTTCAGAATTCTCTGGGTTGAAAGTGGTTCTCAGTTAAGTCGAGGATTACACTGGTCTGGCCGAAGCTGGAGAGAAGTCCCAGTGACTGATTATTAATATTCATCACACCCCATTTGTCATCTGTGTCAGCATCCCAGGTTTCTCTGTGGTGTGAGGCCTTGGTGCTGCAGTCAGGAGCCTGCACTGGAACTACCCTGATTTATTCTGCACGGGGAGGATCTGGGACAGTGTCATCATGTGCTGGCAGTTCAGGCTTTTCTGGAATGTCACATCGAGAACCCCAAAATGCTCCACTGAAGGTGTTCATCTTAGCCATGGTTGCACCACTTTTTAATGCCATATCTTGGTTTCTTTCTTTTTTTTTTTTTTTCCTGAAAATAATTTTTCTTTCTGTTTTTTTTACTTCTCTTTGGAAGTGTTGTCCTCCATGGTGCTCTTCTTGAAGCAAATTTGAAGCCAGAGGAGAACAAATTCAAGAGGGACTAAGAAAACTCATCTTCCTACAGCTTTTGAAAGTGCTTGGCCACTATCCTGCTTTTGGGGCTTTGAATTCCAGATCTTCCCAGTTTCCCAAGTTTTTCAGATAGGGTTGAGATTTATCATGGAATCCTAAAATCACCAGAACAGTTTGGTTTGGAAGGAATCTTAAAGATCATCTAATTCAAACACCCTGCCATGGGCAGAAACACCTTCCATTAGACCACTTGCTCTAAGCCCTTTCCAACCTGGTCTTGAACAATTCCAGGGATGGAGCATCCACAACTTCTCTGGGCACCTTCTTCCTGTACCTCATTACCCACACAGGAAAGAATTTCTTCCTCATATCCCATCTAATTTCCTAATTTCCAATATCCAGTCTAATCTCCACGACTATCCCTGTAAAATGAGGATTGTCAGAGACTGTGCTGCTCTCAGAAACAGCCTAAAAGGTGCTGTGCAAATAGTACAAAAAATGAAGGTCTTGGGAGTTGAGTGAAGTAGCTTCAAGAGTGATGTGAAGGTTGTGGCTGTCCTGCTGTTCTGTGGTCTCCTCTTATCCTGCTAATGAGTGTAAATCCGAACTGCTGTTGGGATGGAAGAGCCTCAAGGAAAGGTTTGAGTCCCATGCTTGAGTAGTTATGTCTAAAACCAGAGTGATTAGCTGGTGCTGTGGGGAAAAATCACTCAATACACATCAGGGTTTCACGGCCCTCTCTGTTCCTTCCCCAGTGGAAAGGTTAATGGATCCAAGAATTGCTGGAGCACATTTGCCCATGGAACCTGCTGACTGACAAGGCAGCCCAGCAGGAATGCAGGTCTGGGGTCTGTCTGTCCCCCAGACCACTGACACTGCAGCGAGGGTCTACCCGTGGGATCAAGGGAGGGGAAAATGCTGCCTGCAGCATCATTAGCTGAAAATTTTCACCTGTGTTTCACAAGCTTAATTAGTAATAAAGTCTGTGATTGCCTCATCATATTTCAGTGGTTTCAGAAGCCTCTGTGCTTGGAGAAATCCCACAGAAAGCAATTTGCAAGATTTCAAGTTTCTACTTGTCTTGGCCCAAATCTGCCTGCAAAGACCCCTCCTTGGCATCCTTTACCTCACAATTTAAATGACAAGAAATGTGCCACACTTCAGAGCCTGGGGTCATGCAATGTCAGTTCCACACAGACACAGGAAGAAAGAATTTTAAAAGATATGGCTGCACATTCAATTTTAACTCCTGAGTATAAATCAACTTGATTTTGGCTGCAACAGCTGGGATTGGCATCTTTTGACACTGAGGAGCATGGAGAAATGATGGGATGTTCTCACCTGCCTCAGCTCCCCACTGTCAAACAGGTTTGCGTTCCAGGTACCCCCAAGAGGGCAGATCCAAGCTCTGGATCTCAGAGTTTGTTGCCTGACTTGTGGTTTTTCCTTGCTTTGAGCACCTGCTGGTGCTGTCAAGAGGAATCTCCACAGAGAAAGTGGACAAAAACCAAAAAGGATGAATGCAGGAGAGGCTGCAAAGAGCAGTTTGGTTTTGTGGGCTCTGTGGATTTGTGAGGCTTGTGAAGAATTTCCTGCCATGCTAAGCAAGTTAATCATAGGACCACAGGGTCATTCAGGTTGGAAAATACCTCGAAGATCATCAACTCCAACTGTCGATCCAACACCACCACAGCGTTCACCGCTAAACCACATCCTCAAGTGCCATATCCATGCTTTTTGACCACCTGCAAGGATGGTGACTCTACCACTTCACTGTGTAGTCTCTTCCAGGGATTTACAAACCTTTCCATGAATACTTTTTTTCCTATCATCAAATATAAACCTCCCCTGGTGCAACTGAGGCCGTTTCCTCTCATCCTGCCACTTGTTACCCGGGAGAAGGCTTCCTTTGCTCTCTGTTCCATACTTTTACACGGGGCATAAATTTTGTGTCTGTAAATGGAAATGTTGCAGGTTTTTAGGATTTCTTCAGCTTTGCAACAGAACCCCCTGCAGCTGGTCCCCAGCACTGTGGCACGAGGAACAAGACAGCCAGTTTGGGTGTGATGCTGGCAACACCAGGCAGCAATTTCTCCCCTATTACACAGCAGGGCAGGAGCTGCTAATGAAGTGCTACCTGAGTAAATAGTCATTTGTGCAGCTCCAACTAAACCTTTGGAAGCATTTCCAGTGGAGCACGGAGTGCTAATGAATCCCATTATTACAAATTGCCAAGCAGAGCCAAGTGCACCGGGAGACCTTGCCAGTCATCCCTGGGCAGCCACAGATCTTGCAGCCCTAATTTAGAGTGGATAGAGGTCACGCCACGAAGAGGAAGGATTCCTGGGAATGAGCTCTGCTCAGAGGCACCATCCCTCTCTCCTCTGCTGTTTGCCTGTCATCCTGAATATTTGCAGCTTTCAGCCTTTCCTCTCTTTCTTCCCAACATCACTTCTAATGTTTTCTTTTACTTTCTTTTAAAAAAAAAATATTTCTTTTTAATGCATCTTTACTTCTCTTTCTGAGCAAACTGGTCTAACGGAAAGTGGTCCTGCCCATGGCAGGGGGTCAGAATGAGATGATCTTTAAGGTCCCTTCCAAGCCAAACATTCCATGATGTCTGTTTTTTAAATTTTTCTCTGCCTTCTCCATCTCTGCTTAATCATCCCAGAGACTCAGAAAATAAGAATATCCAGAAAAACAGAGATCATTCTTTGTCCAGTTCTCCTGGCTTTTTTTTTTTGCCTTTTTTTTTTTCCTAGAGATAATGCAGAAACAATCAAGCCAAATAAGATCAGCCTGTGAAGTTTCTATCACTTTTTTTTGCTCTTCTTCACCTTATTAATATTGCAGCTGTCTCACTCCATAATCTCATGCATTAGCTTCACCCAGACTCACAGCTCTGTGTTGATTCGTTTATTTTAATCAAAGTTTCGTCTCCTGATATTTTTCCCTGTCCAGGCTGGAACAGAGAAAATGAAATTTCAACACAAAATGCACACACAAATCGTTAATATTTGACCTCTGAAAAGAACTCATTTATTAAACATTTTTTTCATCCCTTCAGGGTATTCAGAGACAGAGTTTCTTTGTGTGTTTTTGGGCACTAATACTGGAGCATTTCCCTTGGGCTTCTCCAAGTGATCTCAAGTGTACACTAATAACCCTTTGCCTTTGGCTTTCCTTAGTATAACACACACTTAGTCACAGGATCCCCTTTGGGTGATGTGGGGGGGGTTTATGTGTGGTTTTTTAGTCTTTTTATTAATTTTAAGTGTTGGGCTTTTCTGAGGGTTTGCCTTTGGTTTGGTTTTGGCCTCTTTTTTTTGTGCAGATTAGGAGACAGTTTCTTATGTTTCAGTATTAAGTAGAGGAGCCTTCTGCTGCAGCTCTGGAGTTTTAACAGATGGTGAATATTAAACCTTCAAATATATATATATATTTCAGAGTGTAAAAGGATTGATTGCCACAGAGCAGGACTCTAAATGCTGGTTGTTGGTTTTCCTCATCCTGAAACATGTTTCTCTCCTGATGGTAAATGGCTCCAGAAAGACTTTGACAAACTGATCATCTCCTCATCTCACGCTGGGTGACGGACGACGGTTTAGGGATGGGAGGGCCTGGAATTAGATGTCAAAGGAAATTAAAAATCCAATCAAACCAACATAATAAAAGCAGGAAGCAGCATTGAAATTGCTCCTCTGAGCACTAAATCTTGATTGGGGGGTGTTTCAACAAGCTGTTTGTCAAAGTTTAACAGAAGAAAACTTCTCCATTCCTGGCTGGAAAATGGGGTATTTCTGATGAAGGAGGATGTCAAATTATGCTGTGAATTGGGATCATGTGGCCAAACTGAAGAGTTTGTGAATCAGTGGGAATTTAAAAATGTTGGAATTGGTAGTTTCCACAGCTTGGAGGTGGAGCAATAACTGTGGAACAGCATCTGATGCTCTCAGCAGGGTGGCATGTGGGACATTACTAGTTCCCAGATGTTAGATGATGTCAAAGGACTTTTTGTGTTGGAATAGGGAAAGATCTACTGCTGTTTGACTGGTTAGTTTGGTCACAGAATCATGGGATCATAGAGTCTTAGAATAACCTGAGTTGGAAGGGACCCACAAAAATCACCTAAGTCCAATTCCTGGCACTGCACTGGACAAACCCATGAATCCTCCCATGTTCCTGGAAGCATTGTTCAAACACTCCTTGAGCTGTGTCAGGCTTGGGGCCATGACTACTTCCCTGGGGAGCCTCTTCAGTGCCTGACCACCCTCTGGGTGAAGAACCTTTTCCTAATGTCCAACCTAAACCTTCCCTGACACAGCTTCATGTCGTCAGGTCCTGTCATTGGTAATCAGAGACATCAGTTCTTGTCCCCCCACTGCCCCTTGTGAGGAAGCTGCAGACCATGATGAGGTTTCCTTTTTCTCTGTTCCTCTCATTATTACATGGACTATCTGGACAACCCCTAGAGAGGATCAGACCCAAGGGATCTGCACAGGCAAATGCAAGGAGCCACCTTCCTACTTTGTGTTGATACAACCCAAGCTCAGCCCAGTTTTCCTGCAAGACCAACACTTTGCTTGCCCTGCCTGGGTTTGGAGCATTTCCTGGGGACTGGAGTTGGTGTATTTCCCATTTCAGAGCTGCTCATCCACACCCGTGTCCTGTCTTCAAGGGACACAGAGCTGTTTGCAGCACTGAAGCTGAACTGCTGATGATTTCTACATTTTCTTCATCACACTCTCCTTGTATGTCACCAGCCCACTCTTCCCCTCCACCCCACCCCTCAACAGCCAGTTCTTTCTCAAGATCTATTAATATCCTGTGATTTACCTACATACAAAACATGCTACTTTCTGATTCCCACTGGGCATATGGAACAGATGTCTCTTTTCAGGGGATTTATCAGCAATTACAAATAATGCAGTGCAAAGAAGTTTTCCGAGACCTTCAATTATGCTCATTATCGTGAAGTTAATGAGAGATGGGATCAAATTTAACTGCGCCAGTCTATAAATTTGGGGATGAGGAGGCTTGATAAGGTCCACAGCTTTAACAACTGAGTGTGATGCCAGTACAACAAGGCACTGAAGGTATTTGAGGGAAAGCTCCTCAGGATTTACTGTGAGCTTTGGCTCAACCGGGATCGTGTCTCAAGATCTCATATTTTTACCCCAGACATTACACAACTTAGCCTTGCTTGTACCTTTAAAGGGGCTGCTATTTTAGACCCAGAAGGGAGTAAAGTCCTCAAAGAACACCCTCTTCAAGGGAAATCACAGGGTAACACAAATGTCAGGGTTCTGCTTGTGGGGAGAGAGGACGTTTTTAGCTGTTGGGTACTCAGGTATTTTTCATTGCACATGCATCAGGTGCTTTAGATCAGAGTACACCTGGAGACTGCAAATCGAGTGTCTCGTTAGAGTTTTGGGGAAAAATCACAACAAACAGACGCAAACACATCCCCACCCCAGAAAAACCCAACAAAACAAAACAAAAACAAAACCAACCAAACAAACAAAATAAACAAACAAACAAACAAAAAACCAACAAAAACAAACCAAAACCAAAACAGAAGACAGCAGCCTTGTCTGTTTTTAACAGCACCACTTTGATTCATCAGGACCACTTTTGCAGGGTGATCCCTTCAATGCCATTTCTTCCTTCTACTCCCCACAGGGAAATCTCAAAATCATGTCATTCATAGCCACATTCACCCAGACATTTGTCTTCTGCCATGGATTATTTTGTTGTAAAGATCAGACACAGCACAACAGAGCAGTGTGCTCTGTGTCTGGTTGTTAGTAAGAACAGCAGAGAAGAAGGGGCTGCTGGGCAGAGAAACATTTTGTCATCCTTCACAATTTCACATCTTCAAGGAGAACGTGTCTCCTGGTCGAGCCCAAATGCATCTCAGACATACTCAGTACAACTGACAAGTATTTAATATGCTGATTTTCTGTTGTTGGATCTTTGCTGAAGCTGCAGAGGAGATGAGACAGGATTAAATACATACCAGAGAGATTAAAAAAAGGTATGCCTGGTGCAGGAATTCTCAGCAGCCTTTGAAGTCTGTGGGAGATCTGACTGTTTCCTCCAGCTCAAATGTGTATCAGATTATTGAATTCTTTCTAGAACTGTATATTAACAGACTGTTTTTAATGGTGCAGCTTTAAGCCAGTATGTCAATGAGCATTCTGTAAGAGAACTACTGTATTGTACTTCTGCTCTCTGTGTCAGGATCAATAGCAGATCACCAACTCCACTGCTCACAGGAAAGGAAAAGGATATTTCTCCCCCAAAAATAGCTGTATAACACAGGGAAATTCTTTTTTTTCTTCCCCTCCCTTGGTATATGTCTAGAATAGATATATAGATTCTATTTTAGTAGAATTAAGTCTCTCCATACATCTATAATAGATTAAAAAAGTGCACAAAAGGTTATTCATTCAGGAGGATATTCTGTTACCACATCCAAGAACGAGAGGCATCCTGGAAAATTCCAAAATGTGTTTTTAAATATCAGCATCCAGCACGAGGTGCCGAAATTGACTCTAGAAGTACATTGTTGTTATTAGGAGTTGCTATAATAAGCAGAATCAACCAGCAGCTATTTCCTAATGGGGTTTTATAATTGCTTGTTGGATATTTCTGGGTTTTGGCTCAGAGCCTTTTATTCTTGTTGCTAACAGAAAAAAAAAAAAAAAGAAGTGTAATAACCAGTAGCTGCAGCCTACTGTGGAGGACACCATCCAAGTCAGGAGAATATGTAATGAGCAGCTTTGATTCACATTCTCTTACTCTTTAGAAAATAATTCTAGTCTTTAAAAGGCTCCATGCACCACTTAACTCAGTAATTGGCAAGAGGGGATGGAAACACAACATTCTGCAAGCAAAGTTGCACATTGCAGATTACTCTGTGAGGAGAGCAGGCACTTTTTGTCATTTATTCATAACTTCTTTCCAGGACTCTGTAACCATTTGATGTCAGGCTGTTGGTTGAATCTTGCTCTGCCTTCCATGGAAGGATGTGCCTGTGTGGTCTCCAGGGGGTGTGACAGGCACAGGCCTCTGGGGGTTTTCCACACTGGGTTTTAGGAGTTAGAATGGGCAGGAATTTAATGATTTCATGACAGGGTAACACAGAGAAGAAAAGACATGGAGCTCCTGGAGTGGGTCCAACAGAGGGTGACAAAGATGCTGAAGGGACTGGAGCATCTCTGTGATGAGGAAAGGCTGAGGGAGCTGGGGCTGCTCAGCCTGGAGGAGACACTGAGAGGGGACTCCCCCATGTCCATCAGTGTCTGCAGGGAGGGGGCAGAGCATGGACCAGGCTCTGCTCGGGGGGCCCAGCAATGGGACAGGAGGAACAGGCAGAACTGATGCCCAGGAAGTTCCACCTGGACATGATGAAGAACTTCTTTGCTGTGCAGTGCCCAGAGAGGGTGTGGAGTCTCCTCACTGGAGATATTCCAGGACTGGACACAATCCTGTGCCCTGTGCTCTGGGATGGCCCTGCCTGAGCAGGGGGGGTTGAACCAAATGACCCACTGTGGTCCCTTCCAACCTGACCCATTCTGTGGTTCTGTGAAGGGTGGGAATGAACACGAGGCAAGGGACATGAGATTCATCCAAACAAGTGAAAGCATTAAAGCATTGCAGTGGAGATAAACAGAAATCCAAACAGCTAAGAATAGCAAACAAACAAAGCAACCCAAAACGAAACAAATGAAAAGGGAGAGGGAGAGAAAAAGAGGAGGAGAGAAGAAGAGAGGAGAAAAAGAGAAAGGAGAAAAGGAGAAAGGAGAAAAAGAGAAAGGAGAAAAAGAGAAAGGAGAAAGGAGAAAAGAGAAAGAAAGGAGAAAGGAGAAATGAGAAAAGGAGAAAGGAGGAGAAAGGAAAAAGGAGAGGGG
>VXAU01003914.1:86314-105389 GCA_013399695.1 Formicarius rufipectus | reverse complement strand
GAGAGGAGAGGAGAGGAGAGGAGAGGAGAGGAGAGGAGAGTTGTGTCTGCCCATCTCAACGTGTATTTTCAGTAAAGCTCACAGGAGTTGGAGACAAAGCCCCTGTAGCACTGACAGTCTCTCTCAATTTTCTTAACCCTCCATAGTCACCCAGGAGTTTGTGCTCCCACAAGAGTAGTTTTAAGGTACAAAATTTTGCTTTCTAGCTCATTGATCACATGTTTGATGACATTATCTGCACTGTATCTTTAGGGAAGACAGAGAGTTGCAAGTGAAGAGGTTTGTGAAATTCACTTCCAAAAGTCAGGGACAAAAATGAGCAGAGAGAGAAAACATTCCTGATGGAACTAAGTTCAATATTACAAAATGGAATGGAAAAACTATTCAGAAAGAGTGAATTCATTGGGGAATTTAAAACTGGAATTTAATCAGTTGGTGTCTCCAATACTTACATATTCTTTATGGAAGTTTAATTATGGTGAGATTATTACTTTGCTGAATGATTAATAGAAGATTATGTTAGAACAGACAGATTTCTCACTACAAATATCTTGGTTTATCTCATCTTTGCACACAACAGTGCCAAGTATTGCAATGCTTAAATTCTGAGGGAAAGGGAAGCTTTAAATTCTTCTAGGAAAACATATATTTGTTTGAAAGCTCAACTGGATAGTTGGACTGTGATTTGGACACTGGAATTCCATTTGCTGCTGCTGAAAGATGCCACTTATCTCCAGTGAATCTTAGGACAAATTCTTTACCTTTGTTTTGTCTGAATATTTTCTGTGCAAATTGAAGATGCAGTGTATTGGTTTCACTCTGTTTGCTCTTTAATTAGGCTGTAATTTCTTTGGTGGAGGTGTGACAAGGTGACACTATTTTTTAGGAAAAAATACCCAGCAAAATGAGGTTACACTTAATTAATATACAAAGCTAAAATCAAACAAAATCTGGGTGTTTTTCCTCTTCTTTCTGTCAGGAGAAAAACAGTAGTGGTGGAATCAAAATTGATTTTTGGTTTAGTCTAATCAGAACCTTATGGTAAATGATGACCTGATCTAAATCAGACAAAATGCAGTCCTGCACTTGTACTGGGAGAATTTTTTTCAACCAAACTTCAACCTAAATCCTCTAAAGAATGATGGTCATTAAAGGATTGATTTCCTCCTGACTGAAATCCATGGCTAAGCTTTCCAAGGAAACTCTGAGAGTTTAACTCCCCAAACTGTCAGAGTGTCATGTAAATGTCAGGGTTTTCTTCTGTCAGGAAATGTCCCCTCTACTGATGTCTTGAATCCCAAGGAAGCCAAAGGTAAAGTCAGTATCATTAACTGAATTCAAGAAAGACCTGAAACACTGTCTGGGCGATGCCAAATCTTTGCCTTTTAGGGGTAAACACTTCCCTGAGTTTGATTTGGGAGCCACAGTTTTTAATATAAGAGGTCTTAAGTAACTTGAACAATCCTTCTGAGGAAACATCTGCACCTTGCAATGTGCTGTGTGAAGGCACTTGAGAAAACTTGGGGGAGAGAAGCAGGATGGCACGTCGTGTGGTGCAGGAGAGCTCACTCAGCTTTGCATCCCTCCACCGCCGTTCTCTGAAGAAATGCCCCAATGATTCAGGAATGCAAAGATGGTGTAGGATCAGAGGGGTTCAGTCAGTAAAGTTTGGCTGAGTCAAAGGAGAAAACCAGACACATAGAGGGGAAGCCATAAGATACCATAACCAATCTTAACCTAAATACTGAAGGCAGTGGTGAAAACCTCCCTCTGGTGCTTTTGGTTTCTCGCTGGCCTGTACTGGTGTGCATTCACATCATCATAGCCTGATTTATTTTCTGCCTAGAATCATTGAATAGTTTAGGTTGGAAAAGGCCCTGAAGATCATTGAGTCCAACCATTCCCCCAGCGCTGCCAAGCCCACCACTAAACCATGTCCCAGGGGCCACATCTTCATGCCTTTTAAATCCTCCAGGGATGGGGACCCCACCACTTCCCTGGGCTGCCTCTTCCAACGCTTGACAACCTCTTCTGTGAAGGAATTTTTCCTCATACCCAGTTTACATTTCTCCTGGTACAACTTGAGGCCATTTTCCCTTGTCTTGTTTCTTTTTATTTGGGAGCAGAGCCCAACCCTCTCCTGTCTACAACCTCCTTTCAGGGAGTTGGAAAGAGCAATAAGTTTCCCCCTGAGCCTCCTTTTCTCCAGGCTGAGCTCCCCCAACTCCCTCAGATGTTCCTCATCAGATCTGTGCTCCAGACCCTTCCCCAGCTCTATTCCCTTCTCTGGACAAGCTCCAGCCCCTCAATGTCTTTCTTGTCATGAAGGGCCCAAAACTGAATCCATAAGTCGAGGTGTGTCCTCACCAGTGCCCAGCCCAGAGGGACAATCCCTGCCCTGGTCTTGCTGGCCACACTATTGCTGGTACAGGCCATCATATCCATTTGTAGAATTACTTCACTTTCCATGCATTTTAATGTCTTAAAAACTGGCCAAGTTCCTCAGTGATCTATGCATTTAAGCTACCTGTATTAAGGAAAAAAAATTAAAAAAAGGAAAGAAAAAGAGAAGGAATAAATGTAATAACTATTGAGCAAAATATTTTCAGCCTCTAATCTGGCATTGATTTAGGCCTCACAATGAAAATATAAGTGAAGCAACACAAATGAATCTGCTTTCATAAAATTGGCTTTTTATTAAAAGTGAGAGGGAGAGCCCAGGAGAAATATTTATGCAATTCCCCTGCAGTGATCTCTTCTTGCCCAGGTGGGCAGGACATCCTAGAAGTGAGTGCCAGAGCCTTGGCATCCTGGCAGTGGGAAACGACAGGAAAAGGATGGGCATGTCAGGAGAGGCAGGTCCGTGTGTCCCACCTCAGGTCTGGCCCCCTGCAGAGAGTGGCCAAAGGGTGCCCAGTGGTTCGTGTCCTGATGTGGGGCTGTGACTTCCACCAGCACTGGGGGATGAAGCTTTGCTGTCCCCTCTGCTGTCCCAGACTGTCCCCCCTGAGCTCTTCTCCTCTGCTGGTTTCACCTATTCCATCACAAGCCCTTCAGCTACAATCTTTTAGCAAAGGACTGACAGTATCTGTGCACTGCCTGATATTCCAGACCCCTTTTTTTCCTGGCCTGTAAGTACTACCATAAGCATGATTAACAATATTTATTATAAGTGCACATTATATTATGCATTTTATGAGGCTTCTACAAATCCGTGGTCCTTAAAACACACACTTCAACTACAATTCCACCTATGCCAAAACAACATGAGAATTATTACACTGCAACACCAAAAAAAAAATATATATTTTTCAATAACACTTTATTATCTGCAGATGGAGGCACAAGGGACCTTTTTATTTAGGTACAACTGTTTTCACTATAATTTTCCCCTCATCTGTCTTCCAGGGATTGTATTCAGATTGTATATGCAAGGATTATACCCCCTGCTACTGGTATGAATGTACTTCTGGGGTGGAAACCAGAAGCTTTTCATTCCCAGACTATTCCATATTGGAATTGCTCACTAGAAACCACAGGTCAAAATCATGTAAGGATATGTTATCTGTCTTTTTCTGTGTAATCTCTTTTAGAGACCAACATCCGTTTGCTAAATCAGCCACAAGGTAAAAAAAAAACATTTTTATGATAACATTGAAGAGTTTTTAGATAAGGAAATTAAGCTGATGGGATGCATGTAAAATCAGTGAGCTCTTTGATATATTATCACATGGAAAGTGAATACTTAATTAGGAAAAGCTAAAGATTACAGAAAACACTTAAAAGTGGGTAAGGCACTGATTTAAGGAGAGGCGTTGAGATATGATCAGTAGCTGCTGGATTTGAATTGGCAGTGCAAACTGGGACTGATCTCATTTAGGATTTCCATAATGTGTTATTTTACCTTGGTGCACAGTCAGGACCTATTGGGATTTCAGAGGAAGAAAAGGATGTCACAGAGAACTCTTTTACCCCTGTTAGTGAAGCTGCAAATACATTTCCTAACAGAAAGTATCAGGTTATTCACTTAGGGACTAATAATTTCCACTGTAAAATGAAATCCCATCAGCTGAAATTGAGAAAGAAAAGAGCTTGTGCATTCCAGGGCAGGAATAAATTATTAATGTACAGGATCCTGAAAAGACATATGTGGCCATAAGGTGTGTTAGACAAGATATTTCTAGTGCTAAGGAGGGACTATTGCCACTGTGCCAGATCCAATGGGGACTTCAGGGAGAGTATTGTAGCTCATTCTGAGCAAAAAAATGAGTTTAGGCAGGAGCAGAACTACTGATATGATGGGGAGAGGGGAGACATTACCTGAAGAAAGGAATTTATCCCTGCTGCAATGTGCAGCTCAGCACTGAAACGGGCTGGCTGGCTCCTCATAGGCCAGCTCAGATAATAGAAACCCTGGCAGTGCATGGATAGAGTTCCAGCATGGAAGTTCATCTGCTCACTTCCCAGAGTAAAATGCCAGACCGAGGGCTGTCATTCCCATTAATCAATTCCTGCTACACTGGGATTCGAATTTTCCAGGGGAGATAATCTTGCTGGGGTGTAGGTGGATCCTGCTCAGCTGGCAGCCTGGCATTGACAGGGGACACAGCACCAGTGCAGGTATCCCCTTCAGTGTGAGCCCCTGAATAAATCACAGGAACCAGCACATTCCAGAAACAGTTTCTCAGCCTCCCCTCTGTTTGTCATTCTGTGGGACTCTGCACTGCCCCTGTGACAGTGCTCCCCATATCACAGAATCATGGAATCATTGCAGCTGGAAAAGACCTCTGAGATCATCAAGTCCAACCTTTTATATAGTTTTGGTGGTACCTGGAACCTGTTGTAGAGTTATTCCTTACCAATTTCATTCCTTTATTTTTTAAAGTAACAATGTCACATTAAGTCCAGTGGAATAGCCAAGAAGTATAATTATGTGACATAGTTCTCTACAAGAAGAGGTGATTGTATCCAAACATTTAGGAAATCACCTTCTTCTTAATACTTTAGTTGTAACTGTTTACAGCTACTGAGAATTGTGAATCTGTTCTGCCACCAGCTGTTCTCAACCCAGCCTGGAGAAAACCTGGCTCATAGACATGAGCTTTGGATTACGTTTTGTTTGTTCCTTTGATGCAAACCCAGCACTTTTAGTAAAATAATCTGACACATTTTCTCCTTTGCATAAGGTGTTACTTTGAAAATTCGCCTTTCTTTCAAGGCTGCCCCGTCTGTGTTGGGTTTGTTTAGGATATTTATCGCCACATGTTTTCCCAAGGCCATCCCTTGTTCCTGCCTTTGTTTGGATTTCAGTGCATCTCAGCTGTGTGTTGGATTTCAGGGGTAATACTGAGATGGAGGCCATTTATTTTATTTAATGATGCAATTACAAAGGGATCTTGTTTATTACATTAGTCAGACTTGTCTTTGGGAGAATAAGTATCATTTGTCTCATTTGGGACCTGTAACTCTACGCCTCAATTATTCTGTGCTATTGCATAAGTAACATTACCAGGATCTCTATTAGATAGGAACTCCAGGTGACTTCAGGAAATTTAATACTCTGGCATTTTCAGCTGCAGAGTGCTCGGTCCTGTTATTAATCAAGGCTGCAGAGCCTTATTCATCTCCTGATTAAAGATTTCAGCAGAAGGGAATCATGCAAGCTCTAAGTAGAGTATTTCTAATTAGGGACAAATTCAGGGTATCGCTATGCATTACTTCTTTAGCAGGTGTAATTAAAGAGCTGATCTGTACCAAGTCCACTTGGAAAAATGCTTGCCTTTAAATCCTAATAGCTTGGTCTTTAAAAAGCAGCACACAAGTGGGGCATCGAGTCTGTCCCTCTGAAATCTGCTTGGGAAACATCCTGTGGTCATTGGGAGAACCATAAGGCTAAATAAGAAGACAGGTTTGGTCACAAGACACGGTGTGCAAAAGCACACTCAGCTTTCACAGAAGCCAGAACTTTAAGAAACAGTTTATTAATTGTCTGTAAAAAGCAGCAGGATTTTCTGTAACTTACTTACAACATCTAAATATGATTTCTGGGGTTTGAACTACTTATCTGAGCTCCTAGTGGGGAGTAAGGAGTAAGGAGTTCATGCTGTCATGTGATAAGTGTTTGAGGCTGGTTATCACAGCAGACCGTGTGATACAGCACACGTGCTTAACAAACCCACCACAGAAATTTGTTCCATCTGCAATCTAAAGCCCCTCTGGTTTGATTGAATTAATAATTTCTGCAGTAGCTGCTACAGCTTTCTTTGGGCTGATGCTTCCCTCAGCTTTCCACCCTCTCATCAGAGGCTTCTTCCACTGAAAACAAACGAAGCCTCTTCAAAAATGAACTGTGTTGGATTTGTAAAGCTTCCATGGTGTTATCAACATCACCATGGAGCACAGCTGTGAATGAAGGGTGCCTGATACAGAGCTGGGATGGAAAATTTCTCCAAAGTGCTGTGGATTTTTGTTGAGACAATGTGCTTAAGAATTTAAAGCCCATTATTTTGGGAAGCATATGCACCAAAACCAAAATAACATTGTATCACTAATTTGCCTGCAGTTCCTCAGGGACGACAACTTTTTGCACAGACACAGTTTTAGTGTCTTAGTAAGAGGCTTGTAAGCCTTAGTTGTTAATAACACAACCTGACTGCATCAAGAACAAAAATGTGAGTTTATTCCTCCTCATCTAAAGTTGCAGCTCCACTCAGGAATGGCAGAAAAGGTGCTAAATGTTTCCATTCTTGCATCTTTATGTTCCCCTGTGTAGGGATTTCAAGGGTAAAAGAAAGGACTTTTCTTAACACACACTTATACTTCTAAAACTAACACACTCCATCAAAACTATCTAACAACACACAGTTATAGCTAAATATCAACCAAGACATAATTTATAAAATTGGTGAATTCACACAGTTCTTATCTATCTTAATTTTAACTTTATTAATAGAGCTCTTCACATATATCGTTCTATGGAATATCAGCAGGTTCTCCTCTCAGGTCACTGTTGGCCAAGGTCATTTTGCAGATCCCATCATTATCACTGAGGCCTCTGTCTTGGAAACTGCTCCTGACTCCTTGGTCTGAAAACCTGCACGGGTTCCAACAGTTCCTCATCACAGATTCATTTTCCACGGTCTGTTTGGAGCTGACCGATGTGACCTTGAGCTTCAGGAACTCTCACAGTGTTCTGAGTCCCACCCAATTCAGAGTTCAAGGGGTCTCCTTTGCTAGAGGGAATACCAGTTTAATATCATCTTGCAGTCAGGTTAGAGCAGACAAAAACCCTCCACAGCTCAGCTTCCAATTAACACCTTGCAGATGAGCTGCTATAAATGAACACGTTGGTGTTCCTGGTTCGTTCCAGCTTGACGAGCAACAGGGACACCTCTTGGCTGAGGAGGCACCAAGTGGGACCCAAGGAACAATAAACGAGTTTCTGTGAAAAGCAGGTATCTAACCATCAGTGAAACAGTTTTTAATGGATGCTTACAGAGCAGCTGAGGTGTCTGGAGACTCTGATTCATGTAGCGTTGATGAGGACAGCAGACCAGCTCTGTTGGATACACTCTGGCTGGAAATCCACACCATGGAACTAAACTGGGGAAAACTCTGGGAATTAGGCACAACTGTCACTACAGCTGTTGTTTGCAGTGAGTCACTGGAAGGAAAGTGAATACCTCTAAGAGCTTCTCAGAAAGGTACATGGTAACTTAATGGAAAGCTCATGTTGTGGCTCTGAAATTTCTTGTTTTGAACTATTAATAGCAAATTGAAAAAGCTGTATCAGTGTGTTGATTGTCTAAAGACATCTTAAAATTTGCTCCAAAATTGGCTGGGGTAACTTTTCCATGGCAGACTGTTGGCCAGCCAGGGTTTCTCCAGCCCTGTTTTAAGTCTCTGTTAGATGAGATACCACTTGAAGATAACATGACCTCCAGTTCATTGAATAATTCAACAGAAACATAAAGGTAAATTCAAACTTTGTCACTGGTTAGTGATTTCATAGAATCATGGAATTATTAAGGTTGGAAAAGACCTCTAAGATCATTAGGTCCGACTGTCAACCCAGCACCACCACTAAACCAGGTCCTCAAATGCCACATCCATGCAGTTTTGAAGGATTCCAGGGATGGTGACTCCAGCATTTTTTAGTTCAGATCTAGTCTTTAGGGCTGCAGGATTACAGCCTGATCTCATCGATGGCAAAAGGGGTTGGACTGGAAGGCTAAAAAGGACATTAAATGTTCCTACAGTCATGGGCAGAGCAGCCAGAGGCACAAACCAACTGCATTTCACCAAACACTCACATGCTGCTGGCAGTTGCTGAGCCTCAGATCTGAAATTTTTCTGGGAAAATTGTCCCTACATGTGTGGAAAATAATAATTTAATTTATTACACTTTTGGTTTTTTTCCAATTAAAAAAGGTATGTAATTAAAATGAACTCATTTTTTTATCAAAATCTAACGGCGCATTAACGTAAAGGGAAAGAAATTATTTACCTCAGTAGGAAAAGTGCCTTCAAAGGCAATCATTCCTTTTCAATTAACCAAAATGACTTTAGGGAATTAGGATGACAGCTGCAGGAAATAAAATGAGCATGAGAATGTACTGAGGGAGTACAGTAGGAGATCAGGAACTCCCTTAAATGTGGTTGATTTCTCTGGGTTTCTGTGTAGGGGTTTACCAGGCCTGGTTTGGAAGACTCCACTTTCTTCAGAACTTTAGCATTGTGGAGCACAACAACAAGGACAGGCATGTGATAGTCCATTCCTGCCACCACCTTCCCAGTGTTCAGGCATTTCCTTAACATTCTTATCCATGTGCTTGGTACTCTTTGATGGAAATATACTTTTTTTTTTCCCCATTATTTTTCTACTCCAGTTTGGATGGGGCCCCGAGCAACCTGCTCTAGTGGAAGGTGTAGCAACAGGGCTAGAACTAGATGGTCTTTCAGGTCCCATCTAACCCAAACTGCTCAATGATTCTATGGTTTTACTTACAATTTGCAAGCATTTAGACACTTAGCATCCACTTTCTTCTATGGCAATAATTTCCAGTCTGAATTCATGTGATAGGAAAAAAAAAAAAAAAAGAGAAACACCAAAAATTCCCCCTCAAGAAAAACTATCAACACCAGCAGGTCAAGGAAGGTGAGTCTTTCTTTCTGCTCAGGTGAGACCCCAACTGTTGTGATGTCTCCAGCTCTGGGTCACCAACACAGGAAGAACATTGATCTATTGGAGGCAGTGCAGAGGAGGCACCAAGATGATCAGAGGGATGGAGATCCACTCCTATGAGGAAAGGCTGGGAGAGATGGGATCATTCATCCTGGAGAAGAAAAGGCTTCAGAATGGCCTAATTGTGGCTTTCAGTACCTGAAAGAGCTAACAAGAAAGATGGAGAGAGACTATTACAAAACCTGGAGCGACAGAACAAAGGGGAATGGCTTCAAACTGAGAGTAGGTTTAGATGAGAATTTAGGACAAAAATTCTTTCCTGTCAGGATGGTGAGACACTGGAACAGGTTTCTGGGGGAGGTTGTGGTTGTCCCATCCCTTGAAGTATTTTAGGACAGGTTGGATGGAACTCTGAGCAACCTGGTCTAGTGGATGGTGTCCCTGCCCATGGCAGGGGTTTGGAATGAGGTGATCTTGAGGGTCCTTTTCAATCCAGGCCATTCTATGATTCTGTGATCACCACCAGCCTCAGTGGAACTAAAAACAAATGTGGAAGGTGCATTATCCACACACTAATGTGGGAGTGTAAAAGTTTTGGGGGTAAATCACCTGCACCTCTCCTTGTGAAGCTGAGGCACCAAAAGAGAAGACCAAAGGGCTTTATGTGATGAAGTTTCTGGGTGTGAACCCTCGATGAGGGTGTTCCCCTAAGACCCAGTTTCCTGCCTCTGCTGAAAGGTGCATGTGTGAATTCTGCACTGGGTGGATAATGCGGCCAAGTCCATTAGCCCAGGGCTGTTGTGTAAACGAGAGACAGTCCCCTGTGCTGCTGATGTTTCCTCAGGATATAAAGGCAGGAGGGAATATCAGCACAGAAGGAAAAGGAGAAAGGAATAAGTGATCCAGAGGGCAACAAAGACATGAAATGCAATCTTCAATGTCATACATTTGGGGATGAATATTAAAGAAAATGATCCTCCTATCATGTAATTTAGCCCATATTAGCAAAGACAGCAAGAGGAACATGAGCCAAGGATTAGGGTGCTGAAGAGCTGAATTCCAGTCTTGGCTCTGCAAATGGCTTAATGTATATGCCCTTAGGCAAATTCCCTACCTTCTCTCTTACAGCTTCTCTTTCTGCATTAACAGGATAATAATATTTAGATGAGCTTTGCAAGGACTAATTAGTTAATGATTATAAAGTGCTTGAATATGTAAAGTGCAATGCAAGTGCAAGGGATTATTATCATCTTCGAAATAATGAAGAATGTTTATTAGTTAGTTATTGTGATTATTTCTCTTAAACCTCTTTATTGCTCAGTGTATAAGAGGCTGTCAGCCACAAAGTGGGTTTTACAGAGGGATTTCAAAGGGAGGGATGGTTAGGAGGCACAGATGTAGTTTTAACAGGGAGTTTTAACACTGTTAGCATGGCAGCTCCTACCTTGATCTGACAGCTGTTAGGCCAGATTGGAGAGCAGTGAACAGCAGCATTTGTAGCCTCCAGTTTTGCCACATCTGCTCTGTGACCTTGCCCTGCCTCCTTTTTGGGGACCACTGCTTTGTAACTGTGCTCTTCAAGCTGCTCCTCTGCAATTAGAGATGGGGCCTCTGGGATACTGGAATGAGAGGACAGAGGGATGGCAAAGCAAAGCAGATTGGAGGGGCTAGACCATGAGGTCCGTGTCTGTGTGGGAGCTGGGCAGGAATGCACATCAGGAGGTGTTACTGACAGGATATTTGCAGTTGTGGTATCTCTGGAGCATGCATCATCCAGCCCTCTGCTCAAAGTAAGGTCAGCTAGAGAAGGTTGCTCAGGGTTATGTTCAGCAGGGGTTTGAATATCTCCAAGGAAGAAAACCCTACCTCTAGGCAATTCGTTCCTCTGCTTGAGCAGCTTTACAAAACAACACAAAGAATGTTATTTCTAGTTTTTAAAGGACATTTCTTGTATTTGAATTTGTGCCCATTGCCTCTTGTTCTCTCACTGGGCACCACTGAGAAAAGTCTGGCACCATCTTCTCCAGGCCTCCCCTTCAGGTATTTATACACATGGATCAGATATCCCTGAGCCTTTTCCAGGATGAAAAATCCCAGCTCTCAGCCTCTCCACTCCATTAACAAACTTAAAAGCCACATGCTGAAGCTGTTCCAGTATGCCCGTTCCCATCTTCTCCTGGGGAGCTCAGCACTGGCCACAACGCTCCAAACATGGTCTCAGCCATGTTTCACCATGGCTGAGACCTTTGACCTGCTGTCAATGTTGATGTCCAAAATGTAGCCCAGGAGGTTGTTGGTCTTTGCTGCAAGTGGATTGGCTTGTGTGCAATTAGATGTCCAACCAGGAACTCAAAGTGCTGCTCTGCAAAGCTATTTTGCAGTCAGTCAGTGCCCAGCCCACACTGGTATGTGGGGCTATTCCTCCTCAGATGTGGGACTGGAGATATAAATCTGAACTATAAATGAAAGGGTGTCTTCATTTTTAATATTATTTCGCCCTGAATTTGTGTTTGGTAGTTAAAATGTGCAGTGATGGTTGACTTCCAGGGGAATGGCATAAGATCATATGATGATTGTGAATGGAAGGGACCTCAAGAGGTCTGTAGGCTTCTGTTTCTGCTCCAGAGTGCATTGGAGCCCTGTCAGGAGTTTTCTGCATAGCCAGACTTGAGTCTTGATATGTCCAGTTGTTTTGGTGAGTACCGGCATGCAACATTCCCACCATTCTGGTGCTTGGAGGATGCTGTTCCTAAAACTCTGCTGCCTTTTCTAGACTCCATTGCCCTTCAGAGTGGCCTCTCATGGGACCCACCAACCAGTTCCCTGAAGCCAAACCATGTTTTCCTGAAGTCCAGAATCTGCACTGGGTTCCTCTTTCTCTCTCAGGATCTTGAGCTACACTAGCTGGTGCTCATGCTCACTTCAACCCAGTCTGCTCTTGATTACCACCAGTTTGCTTCACACAGATAAGTCCACTTGCACCACACCTGGAGTTAAAATTGTGCTAAAAGTTGGCCATCAAGCTGCCTGGACACTGGACCCTTTGAATCTGAAAACCTGCCTCCAGAATGTTTAAGAAAAGCTCATTTCTTGCAGTGGTCTTTACTAGGTCCTTCGGTAGGAGGGCCAGGCTGACACAGCATCACACTGAGCGGGTTTCTTCTCACCAGCCCAGGATCTCAGCAGTGCTTCCCAAGGCACCGTGCAGATGTGTTCTACATTTTCTCTAACATCCTAATCCTTCTTGAGCACTTTGCTATCAAAGCTCCTGCAAGTATGTTAATGCTTAACCTGGAAAAGCTCTGCTAATCTTCTTCCTGCCCTCCCACCACCCCGAATAGAAATCTGCTGACAAGCCTCACGATGAGATAAACTGGCTCATGAGGGTGAGAAGGAGAGAGACTTAAGCTGACAGGCTTGATCTTCCCCTGCCACTTTCTTCCTCCAGAGAGCCCCCTCAGAGCTGCAGGTGGAGCAGCTTTTACGTGGGGGCTTTTGCTCTGCCCTGTCCCTCCCGTGGGCTTCTTAGGGAGGGAACTAGATTGACTTCCACTTCTCCCAAGTCCTCCTCTGGAAGTGCAACCCAGCCCTCTGCTCCCTGTCTTGGATGGTGACAGAGCGATCTACAGGCAGCTTCCAAGAGGGAGACTAAGCTTCTAAGTGCCTTAAAATTTCCCGTGGAGATGGGCTTGCCATTGTAATAAGAGCTGACGGCACCTTTTTATAATCAGAATGCAAACTCCCTTCCAGCCCTCGCTGCTCAGGAGCACAATGGAGAGTGACAGAATTCATTACACAACGGAGACAGATGGAGCTCTTTAAAAAGAACCAGGCATCGAGAGCGGAGGTCTGCGAGCGTGTAGATAGTGGGCAAGAAAGCTTAAAAACTTCAATCCCCTCCACACTGCTGAAAATTACCAATCTCCTTATCTTGGCGAAACCTTATTATGCAAATAGTTGTCGAGTGGAACACTCAAATTGGCAAAATTGCTTTATTGTAGCACTTTTTACACTCCGTCCAAGAAAAGTCTGTTTTGCCCCCGTGATAAGTGAATGATTGATTACTCGTCCTGGTTCAGAATAGAGGAGTGGAAAATGATGTAGTGACACCATCAGTGGCACAGACACCGTTTAAAGAGAGGAACACTACCATTTTTTGGAGAGGAGTGTGCCACTTAAAAATGGCCAAGTCGGTACCTCTTCCTTTTGCTGCTTAACCTGAAGGCACCAAACAACTCAGCCCTTTTTCCTGCACCATTATGAATTGTTGTTGTTTACAAACAAAGTATGGAACTTGCCAGCACTTCTTCCCTTCCAGAAGTAGTAGAGACTTTAGTTTTTGCCTTCCTCTCAACAGTTTTTCTCTGTGTTGTTTCTCAGTTGTGGTCTCAGTGCTGAAATGTGTCCATGACCTTGACATGAAGAGCATTATTGCCTTGGATTTTTTCTTGAGAAGGCAAGAACTGAAAATGTCTACTGGAGCAGAACTGCAAACACCTGTTCCAGAGGACTAATATAAAATTACTGGATATGATTATTGTATTATCAAAGTGATTCTGTATCATAAAAACATAGAATGGTTTGGGTTGGAAGAGGACTTCTGAGATGATCTGCTTCAGTCCCCTTGCCATGGCCAGGGACACCTTCCACTAAATCAGGTTGCTCAAAGCCCTGTGCAACCTGGCCTTGAACACTTCCAGGGATGGGACATCCACAATTTCTTTGGACAACCTGTTCCTGTGTCTTACCATCCTCACTGAAAAACAAAACCAAACCAAACCAAACCAAACCAAAAAAAAACAAACCAAAAAACCAAAACCAAAACCAAACCAAACCAAACCAACCAACCAACCAAAAAAAAAAAACAAAACCCCCAAACAAAAACAAAAACAAAAAACCCAACCAAGTCTTCTTTATGTCAAATCTAAATCCACCGTTTTTTGTTTGTTTTTGTTTAAAACCATTGTCTTTTTTGTCACTTCAGGCCCTGGTAAAAAGTCTGTCCTTGTCTTTCTGCTAAGTCCCCTTTATGTACTGAAAGGCTGCAATGAGGTCTCTCCAGTCTGCTCTTCTCCAGACTGAACAACCCAATTCTCTCAGTCCATCTTCAGAGGTGTTCTATCCTTCTGATCATTTCTGTGCTCTCCTCTGGACCTACTCTAATAGGTCCATGTCTTTCTTGTACCAGGGACCACAGAGCTGGGTGCAGGTCTCCAGTGGTGAGGTCTCATGAGAGCAGTAGAACAGAATCACCACCCTTGACCTTCTGCCCACAGTGCTTTTGTTGCAGCCCAAGACATAGTTACTTTCTGGGGCCTGTCCAGCTTTTCATTCACCGGTATCCCCAAGTCCTCCTCTACAGGGTTCCTCTCCAACCTTCATCCCCCAGGCTCTATGGACATTTGGGATTGATTGACCCAGGTGCAGAACCTTGATCTTGGTCTTGTGGAACTTCATGAGGTTTTGTGTGGGCCCCTCCTCTTTTATTTACTAAAAGAGACAATTCTTGGGAAAAAAAAAAAAGCTGTGCTTTCACCACAGGTAGTCTTGCTGACAAACAAAGCTCCCCACATGAGCAGATGGGCTATGCAGTGCCAGAGATACAGGCAGATTCCCTCTGCCTGCCAGGGCAGTAAGAATTCCTGGTGATGGTGTTGGGAGCAATCTGGAGAGCAGATCACTGCTGAGTTTACAGCCAGCTCTGGAGCAAAGAGGTGCCTTCTTGGCTGCAAGTAATTAGTGAAAAGCAATGGGGGGGGAAAGGGAGAAAAAGGGACCCATTTTCCTCCTTACCTCCCCCTTGAGTTGCTGTAGGTGACACTAAAATGAAGAGAAAAAAAGAAATCACATTATTCTTGCTTAGGGAATGGAATAGCAACTAAAAACATGTCCATGGACTGATATGACAACAGCTGCTTGGAGGGCAAGTAATGACCATTTCCAGGAACATGGAAGTGCTCTGGGATCTCATAGACATAACTTAGATGTTGCCACAGAGTTCTTCATAACAACATATACCATAAAGCACATTTAAGCCTCATGAGCAGACCTTGCTGGATAGGTAAAGCATCACTTAAGGTAACACAAAGCCTTACCTTCCAGATGTTGTAGAATCTTAGCATGGTTTAGGTTGGAAGAGACCTTAAATGTCATCTAGTTCCAACCCTCCTGCCATGGGCAGGGGTGCCACCCTCTAGACATGTCACAAGGGGGTGAAAATTTGGGTCCTTACAGAAGTCAGGAGGGCTTGGTGTGATGAAACCCCTTGTCCATGCACAGTTATCCATGAGATCAGTACTTTGCCAGCACAGAAGGTAGTGTGGCATCAGCCACCTTCACTGGAGAACCAATAAATGCTTTTTATAATTATAATATCTCAGAAAACGGGTTCTGTTGATTGCACATGTTGGGGTTTTTGTGTCTCTCCCCAATGCAGTGCATCCTTTTGTTAAATGTACCGTTGGAGACAGCACCGCTTAAGAAATAAATACACTCCACATGGATCTAAATTGCATGTTTCCAGAGTACTTTATCTGACATGTAGTCTAAATATAAACAAATTATCTCAAATGACATGTTTTATGAATATATTTGCATAGAATGCATTTGCACAGCTTTGATAAGTCTATTTGGAAATGATGCCAATATGTTCAGGGCAAGTGCAACATGCAGGCAGTACAGACACTTTCCCCTTTGCAGAAGCACACAACCCTGCTGCCTCAAATACTCCCTTTTTTTGAGTTAAAGTGATCAAGCTGGCACTTCTGAAACTTCACCAAAATTTTGTACATGACATTGATAATGCTTTGATTTTCATAAGGAATTAGGGGATCTGTCTGACTGCTTATATATCAGGTCAATTACTTGTCCACTGAGCCTCATAACTATGTTTATTTAAGGTATTTATTACACTAAAGTTTCCAGGCTTAAACAGCAAACCAGACTTGGAAATTAGACCATTTGTTCCAGTGGTTAACCAGCCTCACGAGCACCATACCTTGTTTCTAATTAGAAGATAAGTGATGTCTGCTTCCAGGCACACACTGCTTTGGAGCCCTTCCCATCAGCTTAAGATGTCTTTTAATAGAGAGCTTTTATTTTCTGTCCCAGGAAATATTTAAGGCTTTAATTTTATGTCCTTTGCTGAAAAATAATTTTCTAACCTTCAAATAATTTCTGGCTTTGAAGAAGAAGCCAGACATGGAGACCCATGTCATGTTGCTTAGCATCTGTTTTAAACCACAGGTACAGACATGTGTTGAACATTTCAGTACCAACCTCTTCAGTACCACACAGAGTCATGAAATCTCCTCCCATTCCCAGCTGCATCAGTGTCTGGCCAAGGTTGGCATCAGACCTGTGGTCATGTGATTGCACCCACAGCTCTTCTTGAGCTGTTTATCTGTTTTCATTCTTAAATCCTCCACACTCTCTACTTATAAAAATGCCTTTCCCCATTTCCAGTGCATTCTCAGCTGTTTGGATTTACAGTTATCTGCACTGAAAAACGCTGTAATTTGTTTGACTGGATCTCTTTTGTCATCTCTTGTGTTCATTGCAACTCCTCAGAGCGCTGATGCCAAGATCAGGGATGTGAGAACTGGTGGCTATTTCAGAGAACCAGGTGGGAACTTGGTCTATTCGATGTGTTTCTCAACAGCAGCATGAGGAGTTGGAGAGCTCTGTGGGTACAACCTGTCCCTGGAAAGGGATCATGAGGGATTGTTGATGGGCTCAGGCTTTCCTTGCCTTTCCAGAACTTGAGTCCTCAGTGATGTCTGTGCTGGAAACATGCACACATCTTCATTTGAAATGGACTATTTTCAGGGTGGCTCTGCCCACAGCAGCGGAGTTGGAATGAGATGATCTCATTCTCAGCCCTTCCAACCAAACCATTCTCTGATTCTGTGGACATTTCTCAGTGCTACATTTTCCATCTGAGTGTTCTGGGCTGTGGAACTCAAGGACTTTATACTTGAAAACTGGAGGTTTACAATCACCTTCAGCAATCAGTTACCTCAGTTTTCAAACTGCAATCCACTTAATTCAGATTTTTAATGTTTAAAAAGAATTAAATATATATATATAGTCTGGTACTGGGTCCAGCCCCATATTTGAATTCATTCTCAGTTAGTTCTGTTGTTTTCTTTTGAGGTCAAACAGGATATTGTAGTTATGTGTCTCACTGCTCTTGTTTCTTTGCATGGAGATGTAACATAAACAGTCACTCAGCGTTTTGGAATTTCCCTGTATACTAATATTTAGTAACATTTGACACACCAGTGGAACAGGTCTATTTAGCTTTCTCTTCAGGAGCCTTTGGAAACAAACTCCCCAGAGTTGCTAATGAAAGATTAAAGAAGTTGTTTAAAATCATTCCATGTTCTTCCTATAATCCATTAAGGATATAAACACAACACCCTTCATTACCCGGATTTGCATCAGAAGTGTTTATTGAATTTTACTTCTTTTATTTTTGTGTCCTTAATAGAAGTGTTCTCTTTCCATCCCAACTGGTCCATAAGACAACTAGGATTTTTCTTTCCTTCTGCCCCAAATTCTCAAAACTTGTTTCTTTAGCTTGGCGAGGAACTGTTTCCAGTGGTGCCTTTAGTTTCTAAGGTGTAACTGACATCTCTCTTTATATTACATTTACATTTTTAGGCTTCACCTTAACAGTAAAGGAAACATATTTAATCAATCTCTCTGTCAGTGTCTGTCATCACCAAGGTGTGAGGATCACAGATTAAGGAGGGGGTTGAGTGTCCCTCATGGATATTCTGGACTAGAGATGTGCCATTGCTGATATCCTTACAAGAGAATCATTATTCTTCAATTTCTAGTTGCTGCCTGGACTTTATCACTGAATCAGGATGAAGTTTGTATTAAAACTCTTTATTTTTTAATTGGGAGATCAAGGTATCCTGGCCAGTTAATGGGCTGCTCTTCTGAGTAATCTCAATTTTCTTTCTCATTTTCCTCTTTGAATGTTTTCTGCTGTGATTTTTTGTCAGAACTTTCTCAGTTTTGGGAGATGTGCCCTTTTGAGGCACCAATTACATCCATAAGATGTTACTGATTGAGATTTGATTCTGTTTTTCATATAGAATGTAATCAAATCATGATCACCCATCCCTGGGTACTACAGATTTCCAATCCAGTAAGTAATTCATCTATATCCATCATAATCAGGTGCAACTAAGTCATTTTCTCTGGACTGATATAAGAAGTAGCAGCTGTAGGTTTTATGCATTATTAGTGACTCTTTGAAACTTTAATCATATTCCTCACAAACTGAAATTTCCCCTCACTACACAGGCTCTGGTTTGAATGTTTTTAAGTCTTTTCTCATCAACAGGCAGCTGCTTAAGGAGTAACTTCATTTTCTCTGTTTTCTTTGGATAGTTATCACAAATCCCCACCACTGTGTCTGCTCCAGCACTGCAATTTAAAACTGAATTACTCTGCAATAACAGCTCAGAAATAATCCCAAAATTCATAATTATTAATAATTCTTTAATAAAAAGCAACATCTTTGATGGAGATATCTTATTGCCCTCCTCTTTACTCCTCTCACCTTCTCAAATCAAAGGTTAGACTCGATGAACTTGGAGTTTTTTTCCCAGCCTTAATAATTCTGTGATTATCTAAGATATCAAACCAGTTCTTTAACCACCAAAATCTACCAAGAAGCAGCATCAGCATCTGCATCTTCATTGACCAACCTGCTGAACAGGCCACAAGCTCAGATCATCTCTCCTTTAATAGGTTATTGTCTTGTAATGCCACCCCAAGATGATATAAGAAATGATGGGTAAGCAAAAATAATCTTGCCTATATAATGGGTTTTTTCCTTCTTAGAGACTTGGATTTCTGGAGCTGCTTACCCAG
>VXAU01003914.1:50357-85132 GCA_013399695.1 Formicarius rufipectus | reverse complement strand
CCCCCCCCCAAAAAAAAAAAAAAAAAAAAAAAAAAAAGGACAACAGTTCCAAGATCTTTACGTGAAAACAATAAGGAAAAAATGCAATAAAATTTGGCAAGGAACAAGGTGTGGAGATTAAAGCCCAGAGCAATGTTGGAGTTACAGCTCCAACTTCAGAGCATATTCCTTTCCCCACCATTTGGCAGCAGTGGCCACTTTCAAAGCTGACAGCCCTTGGTAATATTGCCATGGCCTACAAGTTCCTTGAAGGATGAGAAATCAGATGTCAGTGAGAGGCAACAGCAGCCCAAAATTTCCCAAATTTCCATGTCCTCTGAGCATCCTTTGTGCCCATTCACCATCAGCTTTGCTCTGGCATTGCTGGGACAGACGCTCGTGGTTCACATGACAAGAGCACTGTAGCTCACCTGTTTGCTTAGACTTTTCCTCCTGTTTTTTCAAATGCATTTGTTAACTGGGGAGCTTCTGAAGGATGGTGGCCTGAAGCTGTGGAGGAGAAAATCCTCTGCTCAAGAGCCAAACCTCCAGTGAAGAAACAGCAGCCTGGGAAGCCAAGCTTTGCTTCCACCATGATTCATTTTTGGTATATCTGGAGATGGGAGGATAGTCTGAAGTTCATGACCAGCTCAGTCTTCAGCCTCCTTATTACTAAAAGGCTGGCAGAGTGTTCACTGTCAAACCAACACCTCATAGAACATTTTTATCTGCTTGCCTGAGAGATGTGACTTCTGTTTTCTGCCTTGACACATTTTCTTGATTAGAGAAATTATCTGAGACCAGATCCGAAAGGGACCTTTGTGAGATAAAGGAGAGAAAAATGAATTATTCTGCTATCATATCTTTGCCTGCTACAGGTTCATCCTCAAATGGGATCCTAGAGCTGAAGAATATCCTGAGTGGGAAGGGACCCACCAGGATCAGAGTCCCAGTGTTGCCCTGGTGATCGACAGAGACCCACAGGCAGTTGCTGTCGTGGGTAATTGGACATTCCATTTCACTGCATCACAGAAGCACTTCCTGAAATGCTTGGACTTAAATCCAAGTTTTTCTGCAGAATTAATAATGCCTAATTTGCTGTCAGCTGTGGCCATTGTCACCCTAAATTTCTCTTTTCTTTGTGTCCCTCCCCTTTATGCTCCACTATAAATAAATTGAATGAACGTGGTGCTTCCAGGAACTGGACTATTTAACCAGTTATCTGCTGCCAAAAAGGAGAAAAAGGTGTCTTCTTTACAAGGCACCAAGGATTGTGAGAAGTATCAAGTGTCATAAGAAGTATTTTAGAGGCTTCTTTTCCTCTCTCCGATGTGATTGAATTTATCAGAGAAGTCTGGAGCTCTTGGGAGTAGGGAATGGGACTGACCAACAGAATATCTGCTTTCCTATGAATTGCAGGCCACTGACAGGGCACATCAATCCTCCTTTAAAAAGATACCTGTAAAGGACAAAAAGAATTTAAAAACATGTAACATCAGATTCAATTCTTGTCTGTCAGCAGTGATCCCACAGATAATCTGGTAAACATCCACTGTTTGCAATGTACACTTGTATTGCAGCATTTTGGCTTTTTATTCAGGATTATGGAAATAATTTACACCCACGAGTTAATAAAGCATATGATAAGATTTAGCAGGATTATGGATTTAAAAAACCCAACTAAGCAAAACAGTTCACTGATATTCTTTATCAGTCCTCTTAAGTAGCAACCAGCTACTGTATATTTGGGCTCATTTTGAATCAGAGACATGGAATCATAGAATGGTTGAGGTTGGAAGGGACATTAAAGCTCATCTCTTTCCAACCTGTTCACCTGAGCACGTTCTCCAAGTCCTGTCCAACCTGGCCTTGGAGAGTTCCAGGGATGGGGCAGCCACAGCTGCTCTGGGCAACCTGTGCCAGGGCCTCACCACCTTCTGTGTAAAGAATTTCTTCCCAACATCTGATTTACATATCTCCTCTTCCAGTTTAAAACCATTCCCCTTTGTCCTGCCTCAATCTGCTTGCATAAAAAGTCCCTCTCCCTCCTTTTCATAAGCCCCCTGGAGGTACTGGAAGGCCATAATAAGGTCTCTCCAGAGCCTTCTCTTCTCCTGGATCAACACTACCAGCTCTCTCAGCCTGTATTCTTAGCCAAGGTGCCCCAGCCCTCAGAGCACCTTTGTGGTCTCCTCTGGACTTGCTCCAACAGGTCCACACTTTTCCACTGAGAAGGAGCCCAGAACTGGATTCAGTGTTCCACGTGGCATCTCACAAGGGCAGGGCAGAGGGGCAGAATCACCTCCCTAGTCCTTCTGGCTCTATGAAAGAAAATAAACCCAATTATTTAGATGGTTTTGCCTGTTGCTCAGGTCGGATTTAAGCAAGGACTTTTCCTTGCTTTCAACAGAGTGCTGTATTTCCATCCTAGCAGAGACAGCAGTTCTAAACCCAGGAATTTCCAAAGAAAATAAGACAAAGAAAGCAACCAGGTCTCAGCTCTAATTGAAGTTAAAAAGCTGGAGAAATCCACTGACTTGAAAGCCCCAGAAGGCAAAACCTTCGTGTGTGCTGCTCACCTGCACCTCCAGCACTGTCAGACCCATCTGATGAGGGGTCGTATCAAATACTCCTTCTGACCAGCTTTGGCCAACAGATGCTTCTGCCTGATCCTGCTTCTCTGAGTGACAGCAGGAAACCATCTTCAAAGTGGGAATTGGTGCTCTGCAGAGCAGTGCACGTGGTCATGTTCTGTGCAGTGTTCTGCCCAAAGAGAGGGAGCCAAACTCCTCAGCCATGGTATCTGATTTTCCCTCTTGAACTGGGCTCTGGTAGTTACACAATAAATTCATCATGTTCCTGATGGAAAATCTCTGTCCAGCTGTCAAAGTTGTGTTGCCACTTCTGGTGTGATTTCTTAGCACTCTGTCAGGAATAACCTAAAATCATACTTTCATTTTAAATATATATGTATATTTTCCCCTTTGGGGAATAATCACATAGTCTAATAGAACTTGGTGTTAAAGCTTTTCCTTTGCTGAAGTTTAAATTGCTTTCTTTATTTTTTTTCCAGAAGCATAATGTATTCCTATTACTCCTTATGGAACAGTCTATTTTCATCTTCCACTCTAATTTCTGGCTCCCCCCCCACACCCTTCTCCACAACAATTTCATCGCCTTTCCTTTTTTCCTTTTTCTTTTTTTTTTTTGCTTTCCCCCTCAAGTTATTAATAAATAAAGACTTGGCTTCATCAGTTCCTTGACATTTTTGCAGACATTCTGACAACAGATTGAATAAATTACATTATCCAATGGTAACTGAAGTAATGGCCTATTAGGAATGGAGAAAAGCAAATAACAGCAGATGAGTTTTGGCATTTCAGCTCTTACAGCACATGAACCTGGTGGTTCATTGTGGCCAAACAAGAGCTGTGGGCCTGAAGGTGGGACCTGCACATCCCTCTGACCTTTTGCAGGGCTGTTTCAATAGGAATGGCTGGTTTTTTTTCCAGCCCACACTTTTCCTCCCTGCAAGTGCACCAGAGTCAGCAAATATCACCATCTCCACACTTTATGTTGCAAGATTTGGGACTCAGCATGCAATAATCTCTCCAAAGGGAACCAGCTTTCCTGTTCACTGGGCCTACAGAAACCACCAGTCTCTTCAAGCATCACCAAACCATCAGCTGTCAAGCAGAGCCATCCAATAAAGTCATCCATGATTAATTATTCTTAAATGACAGCAGCATATTGAAACAAGCTGATAGCTGCTAACAGTAGAAATCCAATTAACCTGAATTAGTATCCTGATTGTGGCCCAATTAATGTCAGCTGTGCCATGTCAGAAATGAAGGCTTGGCTAATATAATAGTTTAATTAATTGGCTGCACAGATTAGTTGATGTGGGATTGCCCTTATGCTGACTTCTTTTCTTGATTTTTTTCCCCTTCCCCACTGAACCTCAGATTTGAGGGAGAAGGACAAACAACTTGCTGTCTACAGCTTTTTGCTCTAAGTGGATAAATGAAGTTCTGCCTTTAAATAGGCTTTGAAAGATCACAGAGGGAAGGGTGGAGCTGTTAAACTTTGTAGAGAGTCCATTGTGGCCCATTCCTCCAGTTTTTCCTGTGTCCCATACCTGAGATCTGAAGGGGTTATGAGAAGTTTTCTGTGCTGCATTCTGAGCTATGATGTAGTTATGCATTAATGATTTCTCTGCCTGTTAAAATGCATATAGTGAACAGCAGAAAGGCTGGTAATAGTAAGGGGTGGATTTATTTATCTTCAGAAACAGAAACTTGAGTCAGAGCTGACTGGAGGTTTGCTGCTCCTGGTGTAATACCTGCCTGGCATCTTGAGATTTGTTCATGGTTTCAGCTCTCTTGTGTAAAGACTGTCCTGCATGTTAAATAAATAAGAGCATTAAGAAATGAATTATGACCAATTTCAGGAATGACTCATGAAATAAAAGGGTTTGTTGGTGGCCCTTCCAGTTGGAGCCCATTACAGTAGCTATTACCAGCTTTGCTGTATCCATTTCAACACCTCCAGCTCTCCCCTGGTTGGCTTTCAACAGCCAGAATGCATTTAATGAAAGTAACATTTCCATTCATGAAGGTTGGACTCGATGATCTTAGAGGGCTTTTTTCAAACCTAAATAGTTCTGAGGTGGTCTGATTCTTTGAAGGAGGATGCAAGAAATAGAAGCATGAAGAAACAACCGCAGTTTTAAGTGTCGCACTGAACCACTGACTAATAATAAGTTGAAGTTTGTGAAGTGGAGCAAGAGAAAACTTTCCTTGATCTCCACCAGAAACTTTAAAATATTCTTAAAAATACAGACAGGCTCAGACTGATTACCAAATAAGAGGATTATAGTGGGGGGAGAAAAAAAGGATCTCTAATGACTTAAAGGGGGTAGCATTAAAAAGTTAAACTCAGTAAATTAATATGTTAAGTACAGAGGCTTTGACAATCAGAAAGGGGGAAATATACACACATCCATACAGATATCTATGGATTTCTTTTCCCATGTGGAGCTCAACTATTTAAGCTCTTGTCATAGATGCCAGCAGAAAAGCAATGGAGAGTCAAAAGCTTTGATCAGCTGCATGTTAAAAAAAGCTGGGACACTTCACAAGTTCAGAGCTCCCCTTCACTTCTCCGGCCTCTTCAAAAGCATCTGGTTTCTTGAATGTCAACCTCAAAAAATTCCATAAGCAGGACCTCTCTGGAGATGTCTGCCTTTGAATCTTTCTCCAAATAGCAGCAGGGCATAATCTCCCATGGAGGCTTCAGTGGGGGTGGAAATGCTCAAAACTGCTTTAGAAACTTTCCAAGAGCTTCAAACCAGTTGTTTGGTTCAGTTTTCAGGACTTTGGAGGGATTTACAGAAAAGTTTGGGAGGCTTTTCAGATAAGCTTTATCCTGGAAACTGATTAATATCTTCATCTTCTCAGCAGCCTGAGAGAGCCACCCAGAATACTTTTAAGGAAGCCAAGTCATAACAAACTGAACTGCATAAAAACTTTTTGAACGGAGCTCAGTTGACAGCTGATTAATTTGTTGGCTGCACATCTCCATGAACTTCTATTTAGATGTAGCTGAAATAACTTTTTTCTTGGCTAAAACTTAGTTATAGTTGAGTGACATGTTGTCTTTTGGCTACATGCCCTGGTTTCTGCCATGCTAGAGAATCACATCTCTCTGCTGTTTTATTCATGGGGGGAAATGTTTCCAGGTTGGTTGTTCCTTACACAGGTAACTGCATGGAGTGGATGTGCTTTCCACTGTGTACCTGCCAAACTGGCTGAAAATTGGCACCTTAACAGAATTTAAACACATACAGACAAAGATATGGTGGATTTAATACATCTCATTGCTTTCTGACCCCTTCCATCCTTGCAATGAGATAAAACCCAAACACGAAAATTGTTTTCACTTTTGTCCTCGTGGACTCAAAATTTCATTTAATTCTTTCTTTTCCAGGCTGTCCTCTCGTTGCTGCTCAGAATTGATATGCTCTGTAGGACAGGCTGTTGGCACTGTGCTTTGTGACGTTCCCAGAGCTCTATTATGTTGTCTATCACAGTCAAGTTATTACTACACACTTCACATAAAAAGCCCTTTCTGTTGGCAGTGTTGAAAAGACTGTGCCTAGACATGGGGGTTACATTTCTAACCAACAGGGTCAGGCTCCAAGGCCATTTGTGAAGCAGTGCTGACGTTCCTTTTTTTTAATATATAACAATCATTTCTTTTATTCAGAATCCATTACAATTTGCAAATACACAAGGACTTGGACACAGATGCAGGGAACTCCCAGCTTTGATGGCAGTGAATAATTCAGGATGCTGCTGAGTAGTGTCTCATTGTCAGGGACTGAGCAAGAGCAAAACTCTTTAGACCCCTGGTCATTCTCAGCTTTCATATCAGACTTTGCTCATCTTAGTTTAGTTCAGAGTAAACTCCACTTCAGGACATGGATTTAAGGATAATGCCGCTGAGAGCTTAAAATGGTTGGTTGAGAGATGAGGGAAGGGACTGTATTTTAATCCGCTGTAATATGAGCTCCAGTGCTGTAGCCATAACTATTGTGTGACTACAGAATTAAAGAGAGGTGCTATCAGCCATAAGATTTTAAAGGTTTTAATTTAAAAATATTTGGACTGCTTTAGTAAAACAAAACCAAAGAAAAAAAAAATCCCTCCATGTACAAACTGAATGTTTTAAAAGCAGTGCTCATGTGTTGATCTCGGCATGTAACAGATCCGTCACCACTTTTGCTCAATTTGTTTAGTGAAGCAACACCCCAATCTTATAAAAGGGGCAATTAAGGAATGAAGAAGTTAAATGACTTTCAGAGGATCACAGAATAATTTAATGAGAAAGGAAGGCAAAGGTGCAATATCTGCCTGAACACTTCTCCTCACTGCCTGCTATTTTAAGGTATTTTTTAAAGTCGATATTTGAATGCTGTTCTTACAAATCCTAAACTGTGCTCTTTGTTTGACTTTCTCTGCATCTCCAGGGGCAAAACTGAGCAGTAAACCTCAGGAGAATACTCTCTCACATGAGATTTTTCCAATCATTTCTGCTTTCTCTTGGAGTCAGAAGTGCAGCAGCAACTCAGGTTTCCTCCTGGCACTTGTGCGTTTCATCACTCAGAAAACTGAAAACGCTAAAACAACAGAGAGTCAAAATGCTGCTCAAACCTGGAAGAGCCTGTTTGGATTTAAATTAAAGCTCAGATCAGGTATTTGACAGCCTGCCCAATTCTCCAGGGCTTCCACAGAAAATCAAGGTGCCTCAATTTAATTCTGTGCCACCCAAATAAATGATAGGGAGGAGAGGCACTATTTCTTCTTAGTTTCCCTGGTGTTACACTAGATGTGACTTCATCCACTTCTTTTTGTGATCAGTGGAAGTAAATAGTAAAAAGGAAACATCCTTGTCATTTAGCAATTACTTGAGATTCTCAGCTTTTATCTCTGAGTTCTGCTTTGAATAGGCGAAGACTCACAAATGTAAAAATATACGTGGGGCTAAGAAGCTGTAAAATAGCTTTTGGTCTGCCTGTATTAGGCCAAGGTGGGGTGTGTGCAGTCCTCGAGTTCCCAGCACACTACTTGTCACTTTTCACAGGTGAGATTTTTGTGCCTGGTCTCATTTTGATTTACTTTTCCTCAGCACTTTGCTCCCAGGTATCCTCCCACTGCAAGGGAGCAGCAGAGACATGGGGGATGCTTGGAAACTGCTGGCAAAGAGAGTGCCAGGGAGTTAAAATTAGTCTTGAGCTTCAGTTGTATTGTTGGTGCCAACCCCTGTGCTTGTCTTGAGGTTTCTTTTGTAAGGAACATTCTCTCAGTCCTCTTCATAAAATCACAGAATGGTTTGGGTTGGAAGGGACCTTAAAGATCATCCAGTTCCACCCTGTTGCCATGAGTAGGGACACTTTCCACCACACCAGATCTCTCCAAACCCTGTCCAGCCTGACCTTGGACACTTTCAGGGATGGGGCAGCTACAGCTTGTCTGGGCAACCTGTGCCAGGGGCTCACCACCCTCACAGGGAAGAATTTCTTGCTAATATCAAATCTAAACCTACTCTCTTTCATTTCAAAGCCATTCCTTCTTGTCCTATCACTATCTACCCTTGTAAAAGGTCCCTTCCTTGCCTTCTAATAAACCCATTTTAGGTTTTTACACTCTTTAGACTTCAGGACCAGGAAAAAAAAATTATTGTGTTTACACAATAAATTTTAAACCTCAGTGCTGAAGAAGTCAGCTCTGTCATTCAACATTAAGAAATAATGCAGGATAGTTTGTGCCTGTCAACCACTGCTTGACGTGCTAATCATGGTAGCATTTTAGCAGTTGTAAAGATGTTACCAGAACAGTAGTGATGTCAATGATAGTGGTGAGCAAAGGTTGTAGGAAGTGATGTGCTATGTTTTGTGTCCTCTTGGTCTTGGTGTTTTTTTTGTTGTGGTTTTTTCTTTTTCTTTTTTTTTTTAATTTTATGGTTTGATTTTTTTTTTTAATTTTGTTGGGGTTTCCCACCCCCCACAATCTCATCAATTAGTCTAATGAAAACACAAACATATAATACTGCCCAGGATGCTTCTGGGACATTTTCACTCTGGAGTTTCATCACCTCCTAACAGTGACTTTCCAAGGCATTAATGGCACAGTACATCCTGGAACCCCTTCCAAAATTTGGTGTTATTTATGATTCCTAGGGCTGGGATCAGTTACTGGGATGTGCTGACTGATCTTGATGGGCACAGACACTTTCTGGTGACAGAATTCAACCAGCTCAGACCTTCACTCTGCTCTTTGGTGCCTGAAGACTTACACTGAGGGTGATTTGTCTTAATTACTGGTGAGATTTGAAGACAGGTCTTAGTTCAAGAACACTGCTTTGAAGAAAGAAAAGCCTTTCTTTGAGTCCCACTGTGAACAGTATTGTTACATAACCAGAGGAAATAGTCTCAAGTTGTGCCAGGGGAACTTTACATTGCATATTATGAAAAAATCTCTTCACAGAAGGGATTGTCAAGCCTTGGAACAGGTTGCCCAGGGAGGTGGTGGGTTTTAAGACAGGTAGATGTGACACCTGGAGACATAGTTTAGTGGTGTCCTTGGCATTTCTACATTAACAGTTGGATTCAACCATCTTAGAAGCCTTTTCAGCCCAAATGATTCTATAATACTGTGATTTTTTTTTTCACTACTCCCCCTTAGAAATACCTTAGTTTTCTTTATTTGACACTTGCATTTCTTTGAGGATGGTAAAAAAACCATGGCTGATGTTCCACCTTTAGCATTTTACGTCTTTTAGAATTTTCAAATACAAATGTTGCATCTCTCTATAGAGACAGGAGAAATTCTTAACTTATTTGGAGCAGAATGCCATAAGAGGACACTGGAGTTAAGCCAGACTATGTATTTTCTTTGGTTCTGGACCTTACAAGATTCTGCCAAGTTTGAGCTGGCTGTTAGTGGCAAAAGGAGCCAAAGTGGGGAGCCCAAGCATTTTTTGGGAACAGATAATGAGCTGTATATGTTTGAAGACTTAAGACTTTCTGCCCTGACACCCATAACTCACTCCCAGAGGCTGCTGCTGATGTACAGAGTAGATAAGTGAGGTGGTTAAAAGCTGGCTGAACTGATGGGCTCAGAGCATTGAGACCAGCAGCACACTGACCCAAAGACAGTCATTTCCAATCCAGCCAAGTAGGCTTATTCCTAAAATAATGTAATCTTACTAATAAAAACAGATCAGTAAGAAGGTTTTCTCTGAGCACAGCACTGCTTTAACGTGGTACATTATTTTCTCTCCTCTCTTGCAGACGTGTTTCTGGGTTCAAAGTGTTGGGGCAGTTAAGTTCCCTCTAAATCTTCCTCTGTGGGGCTTTTAAGCATCTTAAGGTGGTTTCTACAAAAGTATGAGGGCATTTGCTTTGCTGCCCTGTTGGGTGAATTCTGGTCTGGGAACATGTGCCTGGTGTTTCAGGTGCACACGCTACTCAGTACCTGCTTTAAACTGCTGGCTGGGCTTGCTCTGTAGGACTCAGAGAGCTGCCAGAGGAAGGTGGCTTCATTCCAGTGCTGGTTAAAAAATAATCCTCTTTATAGTGAATTTCTAAATCACTTTGGTGGTTTGCTGCCTTGAAAGACATGACAGAAATGTAAGCCATTATCATGTGTTATTCCGAATGATGTCTCAGCCATTAGAAAAACAAGTGTATTAGGGGAATGTTAAGATTGCTAATTCAAGCATTCAGAAGGTAGAAAATGCTGCAATTAAATCTGTGTGTACAGGCTTAACATCAGCCCCTGTCAGCTTTTAGAGAAATCAACACAGAAAACATTGAGCTGCTCTCCTCATCCTCAGAGGAGACTGGTGCAGATGGTGACAATCATCTCAGATTTTGAACCAGTCATGAGTGTACATCAACTGGGGCTTGAGAGGAGTTTTATCTTTCCCAAGCTGAGATAAATTTCCCAGAAACACTAAAATGTGCACCCTCCCCAATGGGACAAACTCCTTTCTCCCTATTCCTCCTTACACATGACAAAGGGAAATTCCCTCAAGGTGTACCAGGGGAAGTTCAGGTTGGATATTAGGGAAAATATCTGCACTGAAAGAAGGGCTGAGCATTGGCACAGACTGCCCAGAGAAGTGGTGGAGTCACCATCCCTGGAAGTGTTCAAAAAACAAGTGGACATGGCACTTCTCCATATGGTTTACTGGGCATGGTGGTGTTTGGTCAAAGGTTGGACTTGGTTATTTTGGAAGTCACCAAAGCGTGGTGGCACTAGAGAAAATGTTCCCAGTATCCTTTTCAGGGTGAGACACCTGGATATTTTCCAGTAGTGGCTGCAATACTTTCATTTAAATGAAATGGCTTGAGGTAGATCACAGGCATAGAGAATTCAATCCTGGATGGCTGTCACTGCCTAAATATGCAGCAGAAAATGCAGTATTGCAATAGGATATGCTGAAGAATCATACCTAGAAATGATGGTTGACTTTACTAGGGATATAGAGCGGATTCATGAAATGCTTTCATTTGGAAGGGACCTTAAAGGTCATAATCAGGAACACCTTCCACTAGACCAGATCACTGAGGGCTCCATCCAGCCTGGCCTCGAACACTTCCAGTGATGTATGCAAAGAAAATTAACGAATAAGAAGAGAATCAAGAAGAGAATCGTGGGGAATTGAAAGAGTGCACAGAATTAGTGGAAAGAGACAAATATATAGGCACAATCTCATAAGGGAAAGTTGGAAATCAGGCCAAATGATGTGGAAGTGAAGGTCCATAAACAATGAGTCAAAGCAAAGTGATCCATTTTCTTGCTGCTGTGGGCTGGCCTTTTCCCGTTGCTCTCGTATCTTCTGGCTTTTACTCATCTGCAGCTTGTCTACTTTGTTCTCATTTAAAAACACTGTAAGTGCTTAATAATATTACTGGCCTTTTCCAGCCTGCCTGCAGAAGCAGTGATATTTGATAGCAAATTCAGTGTTCCTCTATAAGGAAGCCAGAGCATAAAGGTCACCAAATTTGGTCCGTGCATTTTAATTTGTACACACGGTAAAGGTCGTATCCCTCACTGCCCCTGCAGTAACACAGTGTATTTCCTCTCTTATCAGAGGTGACTGTGTGTGATTTAACTAAGGGGTTAGCAGTGCAAGTGGAATATGAACCAATAGTAGTAGTAATAATAATATTAATAATAGCATTGTTGCAAGTGCAAGGGGATTTTTTTCCCCTGCTATGTTTACATAATGCCTGGAGGTAACCACACATCTACAGAGTCTGATTTTCTGCTGTGTTGCTCCAATATTTCCTCTTTCCCTCCCATGAGAACTCCACAGCCTTCAGCAGAGCTTCTGCTTTTGTCTATTGGAATGGCAGCAGGTTCAGATTCATAGTATCATCTCTGTAGAAATACGTCCAAACGTAATTAAGGACCTGGGCTCTCCATCCCACAGACCTCAAATTAGCTTTCAAAATGCATATTAAGGGCAGAGACAAATGCTTTCATGCAATTGCAAATGACCTCTGAGGGCACAGTGAACAAAATTGTATGAACCTCTTTAATGTCACAAAACTCTCCACAGAGATTTGCATATAAAGCGAACCATTTTATGTCAAACAGATTTGTTAATCTTACAACGAAGGAAGCAGCACTTGAAAATTAATCAAGGTGGGTTTTCATTGCCCAGCAGAGACCCTTAAAAAGACCTGACCTGATAACTGGAGGCTGTTATTCTGTGGTTAGGAAATTTAATAATTTTGGGGGTTTATTTGCTGAATGAGTTTGCAGGAAACAGATTTCCAGAACAGATAAATCTGCAGTGACTTCTTTACTCGAGTGGTGGAATTGTACTTTCAGAAGTTCTTGTAATCCTGGCCCTGTTGGAAAACACTTCATGATTGGTTCATTGTTTTAAAATTATGTTCACAATACATGTAAGCATTTCTCTAAGTAAAAAGGGTCATCTTACTGTCTTTTGGCACTGAGTAAAGGGTAGATTTTTGCTTGCTTGCCATAATAACTTAGCAAATGATAATTGAAAAATGCACTTTTTCCCCTAGGGGACAGAATCCTGCCCATAGAACCAAACTAATAAGCCTATAGCTAGGCCTATTCCTAGGCCTTTCCTGGAAAAGGGAGTCTGAGGGAGCAACTTATTGCTCTCTCCAAATACCCAAAAGGAGGTTGTGGTGAGGTGGGTGTTGGTCTCTTCTCCCAGGTGACAGGATGAGAGTAAATGGCCAAAAGTTGCACCACGGGAGGTTTGTATTGGATATTAGGAAAATATTTCCTCCCTGACAGGGTTGTCAGCATTGGAACAGGTTGTCCAGGGAAGTTGTGGAGTCTCTGTCCCTGGAAGTGTTCAACAAATGTGTGGATATGGCACTTGAGGACAAGGTTTAGTGACGAGCATGGTGGTGGTGCTGGTTGGTGGTTGGACTTGGTGATCTTACAAGTGTTTTCCAAGCTTAATGATTCAGTGATTCCAGCAGGTTGACATTATTTGATACTGCAGGAGGGAGAGACAGAGACACATGGTCTTGAGTTCACAGTGTTGGGGCAAAGCCCTTTGGTTACTGTCATCAGCCTTATCCAAGAGTGGTGAGAGATGGAATGAAAAGGTGGGATATGGGTGGGATTAAATGAGCTAATGATAAATGCCTGCCCAATAACTTTGTCCTGCAGCACACCCAGAAAATAACCCAACCATGGAGTTATAGGGTGTGCCTCTGCTCTGAGGTGGTGTCCCATGCTCTGATGAGTTCCAGAACAGAGCAGCTGGTTCCTGCCTGAACCAAAATACCTACCTTTATGTAGGGATTTTCACCTCCTTTGTGGAGGCAGTTGAGAAATCTCGACCTTCTTGCCTTGCACCAATCCACAGAGGGTAGAGAAGCTCAACACTGGTTTTCCATACGTGAACCAAGTTCTTGCCTCTCTCCTCTCTTTCAATATCAATAGAGGAAAACCAGTTTCCTTTAGCCTCTTCTATTATTACTGCTTGGCCCCAGCTAGTTTTTGAGTCCTTAGCAAGAAAGCATTTCTTTTTTTTTCCACCTTTGAAATGTATTTGCTTAGGAATTTCCAAGCTGAAATTTGTTTCTCTGGGCCTGTGGCCGTAACGAGCTTTAATGGTTTTTAACTACTTAACTATCTGTTGTGACATAATTAAAATGTCTTTCAACATTTCACTTTTCACCCCTAAGAAATAAGTAACTTCTAGGTTGTAAAATATGACTTGCAGCTTAATTTTCTGAAACAGTGCAGGAAAGGTTTCTTCCAGGCTCAGTCACATCCAGTTTGCCTGTCAATATGAAGTGCTTCTGAGCTGTGTCCCTAAATAGCCTTGCTCATTCCTGCCCTGCTTTTCACTCCTATTTCACATGTGTGTTTAAAGAGCCTCTGTCAGGATTAAAATATATCTTTACCTTGTTTAGTGAAAAACCCCAAGAGCCTTGCAAAAATAACTGTAAAAAGCCATTACATCTTGCTACAGGATTAGGAGGGGTTTTTTTTTTTGTCCCACGCTGCATCCTTTTCATCTTGGGAAAATGTGGACAATGAAAATAGATTAGCTGCAATTTAATCAACAAATTCTGGGTGTTAGGGGAAATGGACTTACAACAGGTTGGGAACAGAGCTATAAAACCAGAGCAGTGCTGCAGCATGGCATTCAAGGTTTAGAATAAGCTAATATAATTAAAATTAAATCAGATAGTGAGCTTATAATTACTTCTCATACATTTTCTAGCAGAAGATAATCTGGTAGCTTTGAACTTTTCCCAAATTCAGCCTGAAATTGTTTTTTGCATTGATTTCTCTATTTAGATACTCACTTTAAGTGATAGTTAAAGGGAGTCAGTGTTTCCCGGAGTGGAATTCCAGGATACAAGTTTCCCTGGGAGGAACATGTTTTTTTAGGAGGGTTTGTTAAATTTTAGCTGGCTCTGTATGTGGACAGAGCTTTGCAATTTAGTAGGAAAAAGATGGATAAAGCAGCCACAGCTTCTTGTGACCTCTAGGAGGGTTTGGCAAAACCTGCAGGTCTCTAGGGTGAAAAAAACAACAAAACACTACTTCAGGTTTTCTTGGTACTGCTTTGAAGTTGAGGGGAAGACTCTCCAAGTTGAGTTTGTACCAAGAGTGAACTTCGGTTGTTGATCCATTTGCTGTCCTAGGAATGCCTGGTTTTTGTAAACATCTAACTGGGCTTCAAGTGCAAGTGGAAGATGCTGGGCAAAACGAGCTTAAAGTTACTGCTGTGAGCAATTGTGGGTGTAGCTGCAGGAGCTGAGAAGAGGTCACGTTGCCTCAGAGCTTCCTGTGCCCAGGGAAGTCAAGGAGGACAGGGAACATCACCAATGCACAGTGTGAAAGAGAGATCTTCAGCAGTTAAAGCAGGAAGAGCTGGAGAGAGAAGAGTGAACTCCACCGTGTGTTGGTCGGGTGTGTGGGAAATGCCACAAAAATGCAAAGCTCCCTGAGGAATTATGTGGTAAAATAAATGATCCATTTTACAGGTTTGGCTTTTTGTGGGTTGTTTTGGTGTTTGTTTTTTTTACTTAACCCTTCTGTGGCTCTGCTGTTCTGAGACTGCTCATACTGGGGTAGAAACCTGGTGGGATCTGTCATGAGAAGTGATCCCATTCCAGGTTTGGAAATGGTTTGCCATTTCTACGTGAATGTCGATTAACTTTGATTCAAGGGATGGCATCATGAATCCCATTTGCTTTTTTATTGTTTTCTATTTTATTCCTTCATAAAATTGGAATTCTCTTGAGAGCAGCTACACCTTCACCCATGGAATGTGTCTCTGGTTCCTTCATTTAAAATGGATACAACTGAATCATTGCATTGATGTTTGGGATGGAAAGTATTAATTGTATGACTCTGCTGTCACGGAATTCAATGGGAAAATTAGGACCTTTACATGAAGTGAAAGGTTTGTGTGACTTCGTGTGAACATGATTTTAGACAGGTGTCCCAAGAACACTTGAGTAGATACATAAAATTTATAAACATCCATGATATACACAGCACAATAATCACTCCAATATACACAGCACAGTAATTACTCACTTACTGAGTAAGGCAGAAATCCTGCCTGAGAGGGAGGGGAGAAATTACTGGGTTTATACACAGATAGATATAGATATATATTATAGATAGATATACAAATGGGAAAGGTAATATTTCCTAGCTATTGAGTGCTTACATTTCTGTTGCTGATGTGCTTCCTATGTGAGTTGTTGCCTTGGAGTTGTTAAAAATATAGGCATGTGTTTCTTTTTGTCTCTCAGCTTCCTTCCAAATGACAGTGGAGCATTAAGACACCATTTATAATCTCAGTTTTGCAATCACATTCTGTTAAGCTGAACTTTGCATAATAGCCAGAGTTTGTTAGATGTGAGATTATTAGGTATGTTGTTTATTAATGTACATTTATGTAATACTCAGGTGAGGGTGCCCGCACCATGGTCTGCAGGTCCTGGCTGGTGAGCAGAGTCTGTACAACCTGCTCTGTGCTAATATTAATTAAAGTTGGAAAAGACCTCCAAGACCAAAAGATCACCAAGTCCAACCTTTATGTCAAGTTAAATATGAAGGAATGACCCCACAGCCCTTCCTGAAGCATTGTGGGCACCTGCACAGTGAAGGGACCTGCTGCTTTTTGCTCATGTATCAGTGTTTTTTGAACTAAGTGACAAAAAGAAACTGGGATATCTGGCCACGCTTCCTCAGGATCTGTAGGACAGGTGGTGTGTTCAGGTAGGGCTCAGAAGCTGTTCCTACTGCCCCATCAGCATGTATGAATTTATGGCTGGAGACTAAAGGAGCTAAAGAATTGAAGATTTTCCTTACTGAAATATAAAATAAGGAAAAAAAGAATTAGGAATAAGCAGGAGAATCCTGCCACAGACTATAAGGCTGTGAAGGACAGTAATACTAAATCCAGTAAGAGATGTTGTTAACAGAGCAGAAATCATTATCCAGACTTACCAGCCAGGACAAATTCCTAAAATGTGAACCAAATACCAGAATACAGTCTGGGCTGCATCTCTCCCACCTCCTTCCTTAGTCTGTTTGAAGTTTAGCCTTATGTTTGCTTTAGTTGATTGAAAACAAGAAAAGCAGGAAGGAGGAAGAGAACATATAAATGCAAAATAAGAGTAAATAGGACTTTGTGAGGGTTGAAAGAGGAAAACAAGGGAATCTCTCTGCAAAGGGAATGATGGAAAAGCCATCAGAAGTGGTAAGTGTGCAGTCTCTGAAGCTCCTGTGAGGAGTATTTGAGGCTGCTGCTTGAAGCTAAATGACCCATCAGCATCCTCTGCTGACCAAATCTAGGCTCTGCCATTTTCGAGGTGGGCGAGGACATCGAGGTGCTCTGGGAGAGTCTGCAGTTTGGAGCAGAGGTTTCCTGGGTTTACTTAGAATTACCCAAGGTTAAAATAAAAGGGGATGCAGTGGCAGGTCTGTTGTCTCGTGTGCTGAGCTTCCAAATGCACTGCAGTTGCCCTTCTAGAAATCAAAGCTCCAGGTGTGGAGCCACTATGAGAAAACATCACTTTGTAGGACATTAAAAAGGGGAAAAAAAAAAAAAAGAGAGAGAGAATTATAGAATGGTTTGGGTTGGAAATGACCTTCAAGATCATCTCATTCCAACCCTCCTCTCACAGGCAGATGACCTTCCACTAGCCCAGGTTGCTCCAAGCCCCATCCAGCCTGGCCTTGGACAATTCCAGGGATAGGGCAGCCACAGCTTCTCTGGGCAATCTGTGTCAGGGCCTGCCCACCCTCACAATAATTTCTGTGAGCCTTTATCCATCTGTATTCTCCCTCAAGAGTCACAGAGAACTGGTGGAAAAGTGTGACCAAACCTGTGCTCCAAAGTAAGGTTTTGGGGAATCCCTTTTCACGCTCCTTCCTTTCCTGCCTGACAAAAAGATTCTTCTTAGCACATGCACATGCAATGATATATTTAAAGAGTTATTTTATTTCCCCCCAAATCGGAAGAAAACATATCTGTGCGAGTAATTGAAAAGGTGATTGAGAGCTGGATGACTCACTGGTATCTGCCAGGGAGGCAGGACCATACAGTGTTTTAATGTGGGAAAAAAATGAAATCTGGAAATCCACACTTTGATAAAAGCACCAGTTTGATTGGTGGCTGTCTCTGGAGGAAAGGACAGGTCACACGTCATAGCTCCCTGCTGGAAGTGCTTCTCCAGCTCGGATGGGCCCTGAGAGTGCTGTGAAGGAATGAAGCAGTGGACTTTGGAGCAGCAATGGAAGAGAGGAGTCTCCTGTCCTTTGCAGTATAAAAGTCCAAAATGTCTGTAAAGCAGAAAGTCTGGGCAACTCTGGCTCTGTGGGAAGAGCAATGCAGTGCTGAGTGATGTAAACCAGTCAGCAAAGGATCTGAGGCAGACTGGGAGACGCGGTCACAGCAGTTAGGGGAAGCAAGGAAGGGAAAGTGGATAACAGATGTAATATTAACATAATGTCTCCTGTGACAATGTCGCTTCAGCTGTAAATAATTCTCCAATAAAGCAGTTGGTTTGTCATGTCAAGATGATGTTATCAAGTCTGGTGGCTGCAGGAGGGGTTGATCTGGTCTCAAGCAAAATGCCTGAGTTAACTGTTTCATTGATGATACTCTTTTACATGATTGATATTTTTTGTGTGTGTGTTGGATAAGAGGATTACTTACACTCGGGAATCATGGAAACACCCTCCTTCTAAACAGGAGATTAATTGAATTATCTGCAAAAGATTTTAAATAGGAATAAACAACACTATGTCTGTGGAGGTCACTAAGAAGACTGATGGGTTGAAGTAGAAACAGGCACTGAAGTTAAAACTCTGCAGAATCTTTTACTGTGTTTGCAGTTGAATGAAACCAGGGTGGTTAATGCTGGAAGTCCATTTTCCTGCCCTGCAAACAGCCCATGGTATTGCTTGTCTCGATTTCATTGCACGGCAGAGTGGAGAGAGGCATCTTTATCTTACAGGAGACATCCCAAAAGCTGATTTGACACCCCCAGGCTAAAACCAAACTTACCCAAGTCCAGTCTTCCAAATAAAGCCTGGAAATGTAGTGTGCCACAATGATTGAAGCAGGAAGAAAGTGTAGAGAAGGTGATTGTATTCGAGGGGGATTTTCACTGGAAGCCCAAAAGAATAGAGACTTTCTCCCTGTTGCGCTGACTGGTTTCAAATAGTCGGACCAATGGAAAAACAACATTTCCTCATGGATTTACTCTCCACATTTCCATTAAACATCCATCTCTTTATTTCCTTGTCTTTCTTCTCTTAGCTACGAGCCAGGAAGATGAAGTGCTGCCTTCTCTCCATTGCCTTGGCCGTTCTGCTGCTCGTCGTCATAATCATCGCGGTCTCCGTCAAGCGCTGATCTGGTTGTGGTTCCCACAGGTAAAAGCCTGTCACTGAATCTTGTATCATACTCTGTAAGATGGCTGAGAGACACTTTAGGCAGCTGAGTATGGTAAGAAAAAAATTCTTCTTCACCTGTAGATTCAAGTCTGGCCTACTGAAATATTTCTCTGTCTCAGCAATAACCATAGTGGGTCCTTAAATGAAAGCCAAGGTGATATTCACACAAAACATCATATTGCTCTTTTCTCAGCTGTTTGGGTTGGGCTGATTTTACGTGGCTCTCATAGCAACTCTGGCTGATACATCCCAGTTCCATGTGAATTAGAGATTCAGAAGCAGTGATGAAGACTCCAGACAAGCAGTGTCAAGGGCAGTCCAAAAGCCCAGAGATGTTCCAAAGCACATCCACCTTCTGAGATGTTCCAAAGAGACCCTCCTGAGGAGCAGGGAGACAAACAACTCGATATTTCAGTATAGATGAAAAATAAAAATGGATTTTTGGTGATCTTTGCCCTGGCTCTTTCCCTAAAGGGAGTATTGGTCTCCAGCAGGACTGGGCTGTAAACTTAGTAACATAGGTGAGATATCAAAGCAATTTTATCCCACTAGTGAGGTTTACACTATGATATATTGTCTTTGTAAAGATTAGCCTTTAAATATAAAGTATAAGACACAAATAAAGATTTTATTTTCATTTTTTTTGCCTCATTATCTTAGGAGAATGACTCATAAATTATTTCTGATAATCTCATGATACAAAGCATTTTGTGGGTGTCTCCTTTAGAAGGTTGCCAGGCCACTATTCAAGGAGAGATTATCAGATTTACGGATTTGCTGCCACCCAAGGAGGGTCTGTGTGCCTGCTGCCATGGCAGGGGCTCCAGTTGGTGAAACCTGAACCCAAAAATATCAGTGGGACTTTTCCTGCAGAGAAAAAGTAGGAGCCCTGAGGCAGAAGGCAGCAGAGGGTGGGGCCAATTCTTAGTTTAGAGACACTTCATGTCCCTCAGAGACTTGCATGAAGCATGTGTGATATCACTCCTGTCCTCAGTAGGTACTGCATTTCACTGAAGCTCACTGAGACCTTTTGCAACAATTTAAGTGGAGATCTGTTAGTCTGAACTATCTTCTGGAACTACCTTAGGGAAAGCACAAGGGATTGATAGATTTTAGTAATTATTTGGTTTTACAAGAGTTCAGTGCTCCTTGGCAATGCTCCCCTTCCACCTGAGGATGAAATCCCTGCCCTCTATTGTGCCTCCTTTCTACTAGGAACTAGGAGTTGATTCAAAACAATCACACAAAGATTTTGGAATTCCTTCTGGCATGATGTTATCAATGTCAGAATTTGGATACAAGAGGGAATTACCTAAATACATGACCAAAAATACTGTAGAAGGGAATCTGCCATCTCACTTGGTTTGTATGAGGATGATCACAAGCCCTACATTATTTCTAGGTGAAATAGCTATTTTTTCCTACACTTGCATGTTTATTTAGGAGTTTGGCCAGCCCTGAAGTGAGCAGGATATGAGAGAAATGGACTGAATATTGATGTTCTTACAGCACATCTATCTGTAATTTCTATGCATATTTTTATCCCTCTTTTACATGAGACACTGCTCATGGGTGCAAATACTGATCTGTCCTGATAATTTAAATCTAGAGCAACTACAATAGTTTTAATTGCATTACTCTGGTTTTACTCTGCAGTAGTTGGGAAATGTATTCCATCATGATAATCAGTAATATAATACAATTTCTTTTAACATAGTTAAATATTGCTATCTACTAGAAATTACAAATCTTATCATCAGTTGACTACATCTAGACACATTTTAATCTAAATCTCTAAAGTGGAGAAAGTCACAGAACCAAAATATTCTTACAATAAAACTCCACTGGAAAACTAAAGTTAATCTTCTGTTAAGAGATCCGTGTCTTGGGGGAAGTGAACCTAAAGATACTAATGAAAGCCCCAGGAAAAAAAATAAATCCTCTACTTTTCATCATCAGTTTTGAAACTAATTATTAAGCTTCTAAAACAAGAGTTATTCTCCAGCAATAGAAATGTAGGCAGAACCTGCATTGAGTTATACTGGAACAAGTATGATTTCTGATCTTTATAAATGGTTCTTAGTCTATATTAACCCAACCGGTGTGTAACAGGTTTCATATTTATAGTTTGAAGATTTCCAAAACAGAATGTTTTCAGGATTTCCACGTCCACAGTGATGCATGCAATTCTATTCTGAATTTTAATGTAAGTGGATTTTAAAATATAAGTGGATTTTAAAGTACCGGTGGATTCTAAAATATCAGTGGATTTAAAGATTTGACTGCCTCAAGAAAGTGGTTCATATAAAACTGTCTTACATACTTTAGGGAGATAGAGAACAGCTGGAATTCAATGTGTAACAGCTCTACATGGCTCTTCAGAGAAAACAGAGGGAAGAAAGCAAGCTAGGGAACAAGGTCCTAAATCCTGTGGTTGGCACAGGACTTGGCACTGAACAAAATCCCAGGTTCAGTCATGCCTGGAAGGATTTCCATTTAACATGTCATGGAGAGTTTGCTCCTGCTGGGTCAGTGAGGAGCCAAAGGAAACAGCACCAGAGACTCCGTTCAAGTGGTTTAAGTGCCCTTTGCAGGATGTTAAAGGGAGGGGCTTCTTTAATTTTCCTGAGTGGCAAGGAGAAACAGAAAGGTCATTGCTCAGTGAGTTAAGGAAATTATGCCATTAATGTCCATGATTATTAGTATGGTTTTGATCATTAGCATATAAAGTGTTCTCTTTTTTCTTTTTGATTTTTATTTGATTGATGTTTCTATTTTGTGATAATGATACTGAATCAACAACTCGTCTCAACCCCACAAATCAGACATGACTTGGGCAGACAAGCCCATTCCTTCTGTAGGAAAAATCACTTTTTGAACCTTGAAAAGTGAAAAGCAGTTTCTTCCCTGAGTTTCTCAAGCAGTTGTGCCACGTCTGGCTCTGGCTCAGTGCATGCAGAGGGACCAGCTGTTCAGGAGAGCTCCAAGCCTTGACTTTTTCCCTGTCAGGGCCCTGCCATAAGTGTGTCACTGCTCCCTTGGGGCAGTTTTGTCTGGCAGGGAGAGAGAAGAACATCTACAGAGAATGCAGAGAAGCTCCTGAGGACTTATGTCTGTGTGTTTGTTTGCTGACACCTTAGGAAAACAGCCCAGGAACTTTTGGGTCACATTATGCACGTACTGTAGCTGCTCTTTTTGCTGTCACAGTCAACATCAGTGCCCATTTAAAAGGCCAAGATTGCAGCAGTCTGGAAGAGGTTTTTTGTAAAAAAACATCTTTTTATAGTGTCAATATTTCTTCAACCTAGACAGACCTTCTGTGCCCTTCTTTTGACTCATTTGGTTGAGTGCACACTTACCCAAAGTGACAGTCAAGACTGTTGGAATCCTAACCCTTAAACATTCTTTATAGGAAAGTAGAGATGACAAATTTGAGAAAGATGCTACATGGATCTGCTGGTTGGAAAACACACTTTCCATTGAAAACTTAATCATCTCAATCCTGTTAGCCAAAGAAAGAGAGAAGGAATAATGATGTGACTGCTCCCTTTTCTTGAAAGAAGTCACCTAAGCTGAGGGTGCCTTCCTCTTTACCAGGACACATTTCTCTCAGAAAAAGGTTGCTGGACTGAGCATACAGAATTTGCTATATAGATTCCTTAAATCCTGTGGATTTCCTATGCTTTTCAGCCTTAGAATCTGTCAAAGAATAAAGAGGCAAGAGCCCAGAGGAATAAATCAGTGTTTGCCTTCTTGGGAGATGATGCAGTAATTGATAGTGATGCTCAGCCATTGAAAATAGAACAAGAGTTGAGAGTACAAGGGATCATTAGTGACTGGATGTGGCACTCAGTGCCAGGGTTTAGTTGACATGGTGGTGTTCAGTCAAAGGTTGGACTTGATGATCTTGGAGATCTTTTCCAACCTTAATGATTCTGTGATTCAGCAGATTCTCCCAGCCTTCAGTGACTTGAAGCTCAAAGTCTTCCTGATACAGGAGATACTTATTAAATCTTTAACAGCCATTGATGCATTCCTTTCTTGATAATTTGACCATTTCAATTTGGAACCATCATAAACTTTTAAAATGTGAAATACCCTGAGCAAGGAGTTCCACACTGACTACAGTCACCACGTGATCTTGAATGTACAGATAACAACAACTATTGAACAGGTTGGGTTGGAAGGGACCTTCAAGATCATCTTTTTGCTGCTGTGGGCAGGGACACCTTCCACTAGACCAGGTTGTTCAAGGCCACTCTGGCCTGGCCTGAAATAATTCCAGGTATGGTGCAGCCACAGCTTCCTGGGCAACCTGTTCCAGTTCCTCACCACTCTCACACTAAAGATTTTATTTCTAATATTTAACCTAATATATTGGACAGCATCTCCTGAGCAGGGATGTAGTCCTTATGAAAAAGTAACAATCAGGCTCCAAGTATATGTTTCCTGAATATACAACTGCCTTGTTTTGAATTTAAATGGAATTAATTATCACAGAAAATTGGAAATATTGGTTTATTTTAGTTTATTTTTCCCCTCCTTCACAGTTACAACTTTCCTTACACAATTCATTTCTGGGTTTCTTAAATGGTTAAGTGTTTTCTGTAACCTGATCAGTGAAGACAAGTCTCATACAGCTGATTTTATACAGTTTCTCTTTGGTGTTTGCTTTTTTTTCCTCCTTCTTTCAGCCCTTGTGTGTTTTGAGTTGAGATTGGTTGGGTTTTTTTAGGACCTCCTGCACTGCAGTGGCCCCGTGTTCTGTACCTGATCCCACCAACAAAAGCAATCAGAGCCCGTGTCCATCGGGGTCAGGAGGGTTCTAAGTGGGCAGAGAGGAAAGATTGACAAGTGGCTTTGTGATACTCAGAGTTTCCAGGTCTCTTGTCCCTTCTGAGCAGGAGACAGGTCTGGGCAGCCCCTCCTGACACACACAGAGCAGAAACTGTGACATGTGCCCAGGGCATCCCTCCCTGGCAGTGCCAGCTTGTTAGAGCACGGCAGCTCCTACTCAGTGTTGAACAGAGCCAGGAATGCTGCAAATGAGGGCAAAACACAGACAGAGTCGTTCCATGGCACTGCTTTTGCCTTTCAATTCTTATCACGGGGATTTACTTGGTGTCCCTGTCTTTACACACATTTATATATGGCTTAATAATCACGTGAGTGGCTCTGTATTCCAGCTTTTTTCAGTCTTTGAAGCTTTGTAAGGGTCATAATATTTTTGACAGCTGTCACTGTCAACCCTAAAATAACTCACCCCTGTGCCCTGGCTGTGGCACTGCTGCCATGTTTGTTCTGCAGCACAATCAGGAATCGATAGCTCTGCAATACCTTTTTTTTTTTTCCTCTCCTGTATCCTATTACTTTGAAAAGGTTCCTACATTTGGAGTCAGATGTCAATTCTTGTCATTTCAATTCTTGTCTTTTAGTGTATAATTAATTGCTGGATTCTGGCATCTTTGCTCAATTTTTGCTCTGGCAAGAGGACTGAGACACATCCTGATTCTGCAGTAACTTTTTACTTCAGATTTAAATGAGTCAAAAATGAGATCTGAATTTTCACTAAATAATATATAATGGGTCTGGGTTTATGATTTAGCTCGATTTCTTAAATTAGGCTAACATTTGTATTCTTTAAAACTTTCCTGATTCCAATGGCCACATCTCCACTTCTCTCAGCTAAATTATTTCCCTGACAGCACATTTAAATCTATGCCACAAATGTGTAGGAGAGGGAAATGATTACTAGTAGAAAAAGAAATGTTAAGGGACAAGAGTCTGCTTTATGCAGAAAAATCCTTCAAAATGAAGGGGCAGGAAAGGCAGAGGTGCCAGGAAATAGGTACATTAATTTCGAAGAATTTCTCTGAGTTTTCCCCATTTATACACAGCTCTTCCAACCTTTCAAACACGTTGATGCTTTGATGGGACATCACATGATTGGGTTACTGTGATTTAATGTGTTTCAGATTGACCTTGATTGTTGCCCGTCTTCAAGCTCTTTGGTCTTTACAAGAATCACAGAATGCCAGGTCATTAACTCTACTGTGAAAGAGAGTTGAGGGAGGATGGATTATGTTGCCTTTTTCTGAGCTTGAGAGTTGACATGCAGACAGTTCCTGCAGCTCAATTAGCTTGTAGTAATGTGACTTCATTGATTGGAATCCAAAGACAGTAGGACTTTGGAAGAGTCAGCAGCTTTCTTTGTCCCACCTCAGGTTGCCTTGCAATCAGCAGGACAATGGAACACTCCCAACTGACTGCCTATGAATTACTCTGATCCTTCAGACTACAACAAGTCTTTGATCTAAACTTCCCAAAAACTTTAACCACGCTGACACACCTCTAAGGAGAGAGGTTGATCTTCAGCACTTCACTTCCAGCTATGAAACAGCACAAAATTTACTGATCCAGGCCAGTGGTCTTTCTGGCCTCACACACTGTCCTATTCACAGATGCTTAGGGAAATACCATGTGAAAAGCTGTTATTTCTGCTGGAATTGTGGACACCACCAGTCATTCCTTTGCCTGCCTAAATATGGCTTTAGGTGACTAAAATTTTGGTTTCAACTTGGTAAAGACTGTTGTGTGTGTCTGAAATCTCTGAATGAGTCAGTGCCAAGTGTCCTCTTCCCTTTGGATAGTCTTAGCTCCTCAGGAGCAGTGATGTCTGATGGAGGGAGCAGTTGGTGTTTGGTTCAGGGAGCAGTTGGAGTGATTAATGGCTCAAGAGAGTTCTCTGAGGCATAAATCAGTAGCCCTCAGGAGAAGGGAGGATTAAACTCTTTATAAGAGCAACATGGAGTTATAAACCGCTCTCATGTCACTCCACCACTGTTGGCTGATGTTTTCAGTTGGCAATGCTTGAATTATCTGTCTCACTGAGCCCCAGAAATACAGTGAGGGTTTGCTGTTGTGAGAGGGACAGGAGCAAAGATCAGCACAAGGGAGTCTGTCATTCCTGATGGGGCCAGTTCAGCTCAGCATACTCTGTGATTCTCTGATTCATCGTGGTGCCCCTTGACATGGATGAGTGGACTTCCAGTGAGGTCAGTTTGGGAAGGTATGTTGTTCTTTTTGAGAAGGCTAAAGCAGTTAATTCTTCTGTGGAGAACAATTCATCTCAACCTAGGTGTGCTGGAACCATGGGTAAGGTTGTTGCTGTTGAGTGAAGTGCTTTGGGTGGGAGTGAGAACAGGAGGCCCTGGGTGGCCAGTTCAGTGCTAGCATGAATTGATCCAGCAAAACCCACAAATTCTCTGTGTTTTTACACCATTTCAGTCATCTCAACTGTCTGGACATTGCCTGTGAAAGGGAAGTAGAGAATAAATCTCTTGTCTTCCTTTGCTTCCTCGTGCAGCCTTTGCTTTTCCCTTATTGAACTGCCTTTACCTTGACCCACACTTGTTTTCTGTAGGAGGAAGGAGCTACCAAGATTGGAGAGTCAGTGTCTAACAATGAACCTTCATTGATGGAAAGACAAATGTGTGGAGAGGAGAGGACTGTTTGTCACTATAATGGACTTAGTGTTTTGGGTTTGATTTGATACAAAAGGACCCTCATCAACAAAAAAGAATTGTTTATGCTATTAATAACAGATCCCCCTGCTGTGGAAAGTAAATCCTCTGCTTGAATGCCTTCCATTCAGTCTCAAACATAGAAAATTGCATGGCAGTAAATAGTGATTTAACAGTGGACTGAATGTCTGATGGTGTTGGGACATAAGCAGCAAATAGAGTCTGTGAGCCCCATGGTGAAAGGAGCACTCAGCCCATATTCAGTGAGGGCCCTTTTAACATCCTTTAGTACAGGATATGGGACTGGTTCCCATACTGGTGGATTGCCATTATCATAAAAAAACCAGGAAAATCCTTTAAAAACTGAAGCTCTTTAACCATCTCTGCTTGTTTCCGAGGTGACACCCATCAGCCATCATGTTCCATTTCAGTGCTGGTGTTTGTTTGGCCTTTGCATTATTTGCGCTATTCCCTGTCTTTTCTGATAACAATTTCCTCTCTGATTTCTTTAAAATACTGAGAATTAGCCTCCAAGCTCTTGTGGCTTTGGCTGCTTCTTTGTCTGCTTTAGATATTGCTCTCCATAAAGAAGCCCCTAGGCTGTCTTCCATATATGAAGACTGGAAGTCCCCCAGTCTTCATATATTAAATTCTCTGGACCATTTTGGTGGTGTTTTTCGATCCATCTAGCTAAAGATTTCATGGAGGCTTTATCTATAGGATGCCCATGTTGTTGGATAAAACCTTTTAAGCTCCTGTATAAGTCCTCTTCATATTTTTTGTTCACCAGGCTCCCATTTTTGGATTTTTAACTTTTAATTTCAGGGTAGGGATAGGGGACTTTAGGGAGGAAGATCACTGCTCAGCTTCTCACCTCTTTGTCCTGTCTCAGAAGGATGGGTGTGAAAAATCCCCAATTGAGCTGAGGAAGCCACCACAGCCAGGAGTCCACTGCCCCCCCTCACTTTTCCCATGGGAGCAGGTAGTCCTCTAGATTCCAGAAGTCCTCAGGTCTGCCCCATACTGGGCACCATCCACGGCTCTGACATTGGGTCAAGAAAGGAGAAGGCACTTCTGAGGAGTGAGGCAGAAATGGCAGTTTAATAAAATGGCTTCTGCCTTTTCTAGGGTCCATCTAGAACTTTCCACAAGGAGGTGGAACTGGGGTGGAGTTAGAGCAGAGCATGGGAGGAGCAGGCAAAACAAAGGGTGGGAATAACCATATAGGGAATATACTGTAATGCAGTAAAAAACAACCAAGCACAGGGTAGGATCCCAGGCCATGAAGAAAGAAGGAATTTTGCAGCAACTCCAATAGAGCATATAGGGAATTATACATTAACTGCAAAACCCTTAACAAAAGCCAAAACACAAAGTCCATTTTAGTGAAAAACAGTCCTCTTCTCTCCACACACTTGTCTCTCCATCGATGAAGGTTCATGGTCAGATGTCTCTTCAGTCTTGGTAGCTCCTTCCTCCTACAGTTTTCCATGTTTTTTCCCACTCTCGCTGAGGAGGGGAGCGAAGAGCAGCTTGGTGATCGCTTGAGGTCGAGTCAAGGTCATCCCACCACAGAATCTTAGATTCTCTTGGGAATAGGGCAGCACATAGTTGGTCAGTGCCATTCCCTGTGTGACAGGAACTGATTCTTCTTGGTGTACAAGCTGCTTGAAAGTGTTCCATGACTGTTATCCTTGGTGATGGTGTCAAAGCAAAGTAAATTTGGTTCAGAAAACCTGAAAACCAGCACAGGAGGTTTTCTTTATAACAGTGTATTAAAAGAGAAGTGTTTTGTCAGTTTATCTAGAGAATGTACTGTTCCAGGAGGAAAGGCTCTTAGAAAGGCAGTACTTCTGTGATTGTCTCTTCCTGAAGAAAGATGTCAAAGGGGACAGTTTGTTTGGTGTTGTGCCTCTCAGGGTGAAGCACATGGGAAGATTGTCTTGTTTCTTCAGTGCCAAAATTCAAGTTCTATCTTGGGGAACTGCAACCTCAACACCTTGATATCCAGCATGTTGGGCAGCATTTCAGTGTCAGGGGGAAATCATTGCATGGGATTCAATATTCTCTTTGAACTGCTGTGCTTTATCCCAGCCATCTCCACTGGAGCCCTGGTGGTGGACAACCTAACTGGGAGATGTTCTCATTCCATGATGTGCACTAGCTTGGTATGTTCTCTTTTACAGCCATGTGACTCTCTCCAAGCAACCATCATGATCTGGGAGGTATCTTTAAAACTGAGAAATCAGGCAAACAGTAGAGGGCTCATTTGAGGCTGTTTCTGTGGCCTCCTTTTCGTTCTAAGCCTTAATTAACATGAAAATAAAAATAGAGAAATTCTGAAAATCCCACTTCACTGCATTTTTTATAATACAGGAGTTACTGTGTCTTTATTAACTATTCACCTCCTTGGGTAGAATTAGAAATGTCCACATTTTGGTAATATACATATTTAATTATATATTCTCTGTCCAATATATAAATTATAAACTCCTAATTACAATCATCTCCCTGATGTGAGATTCTCAAACCAGCTTTAAAAAGAGAATTCTAAGTCCATCATACTCAGTAAATTTTCTACAATATTCCTTGTAGTTTCATTAACCTTTAAAAGTACATGGAATCTGCTTCACAACAACTTTCCACTTAGAGAATGTGATTCATCTCTCAAAATAGGCTTTTTAGATGTATCTGGAGAAGGAGACTTTTGACTTTAGTAGTCACTAGTCTTTATTTCCTAAAAAACTACTGGAGAAATGGCTTTTTTACCTTTGAGTTTGGTAAGGAAGTTGCTTAAGCTTTGACAGATTATTAACTCCTCAATTAACATCCATATTTTGACACTGAAATGGGCTTTTTCGATTCATGTTGCATGACTTTGTTATATGGTGCATAAACCAATTAATTCCTGTCATAAGGAGATCATCAGAAATTACTGTGGTGAGGACTTGTAGGATGAGACACCACATTTACAGCTGAGCATCTCAGATGAATCTCATCATCCTGACTTGGAAGGTGGGCAAAGTTTCTTGTCACTGAAACAGTGAGCAAGGTGGGCTGGAGGAGATCATTTCAATTTGCACTTTAGTGTGGTTGGTTGGATCTCCTCTTGTCAGCTGACCTGCTGGAGCTCTCCATGGACAGCGTGCTGAGACTGCTGAGTGAAATACATGTTTTGATGCCACATCACCAAAATAACATCCCAGCTATTGCTGCCTCTCAGCTGACATGCAGGAACTCATCAAACAACAGGGATTTGATCCCTTTTGATTTCCTGCCTGGTATTCAGTTCAAAAATTAAAAAGCTGTATCACCTGTGGAGTATTTTCAAGGCATCTCCTTTTTTTTGGCATCTTAGAATGGTTTGGATTGGAAGGTCATCTCGTTCCATCGCCCCTTGCCATTGGCAGGGACACCTTCCACTAGACCACGTTACTCAGAGCCCCACACAACTTGGCCTTGAACACTTCCAGGGATGGGGCATCCACAGCTTCTCTTGGAAACCTGTGCCAGGGCCTCACCACCCTCTGAGTAAAGAATTACTTCTTAATATCTGACCCAAATCTCCTCTGTCAGTTTAAATGCATCCCCCCTTTGTTCTCTCACTTCATGCCCTTGTCCAAAGTCCCTCTCCATCTTTCTTGTAGGATTCCTTCAAGTACTGGAGGACCACAGTAGGGACTTCCTGGAACCTTCTTCAGGTTGAAGAATTCCAATTCTCTCAGCCTTTCCTCATAGCAGAGCTGCTCTATGCCTCTGATAATCTTCATGGCCTCCTCTGGAATTACTCTAATAGGTCAATGACCTTTATGTGATGAGAATCCCAGAGCTGGACACAAAGCTCTAGATGGGGTCTCACTAGAACAGAGCAGAGGGACAGAACTGCCTCTCTCACCTGCAGCCCACACTGCTTTGGATGCAGCCCAGGATATGGGTGGATTTTGAGGCTGTGGGTTCCCATGGCTGGGTCTTGTCCAGCCTTTCACCCACCACCACCTCTAAGTCCTTCCCAACAGGGCTGCTCTTGACCTGTTCATCCCCCAGCCTGGATTGATTTGATTGTACATCTCCTTACTTACCTAAGAACCAAACTTCTAAAATGCAAGCGCCTTCCAGAAACCACACAATGGCTGTGGTTCTCAGGGACCTCCAGAGCTCATGTGGTCCAAGCACCTCCTCGAAGCAGAGTCACTTAGAGAAGATGCTCAGGGAAATGTCTGGTCAAATCCTGAGCAGCTCTGAGGTTGAAGATCCCACACACTCCCTGAAGAACCTATTCCAGTGTTTGGCCACCCTCACAGTGAAAAAGAGCTTCTTTCTTGCGCAAAAATTGGAATTTCCTGTATTTTAGTTCCTGCAAGGATTGGGGGATTTTGACAGATAACACTCTGCTTTTAAGAGTACTCTTTATGTAGAGACACGTTTGTAGATTGTTTGGAACAAAATTGTTCTTAGTTTTGTAACCACTATTTGTATTATGTTTACAACATACAATTAAGGATACCTATTAAATGTTTTGTACAAGGCAGATCCCAATAACCAATGTTTATTTGCTTTTTTTTCCAAAACACAGCATTGAAAAGACAGTAGAGAGGAAAATTAATGCAAGAGAGAAGCTATAAAACCTCCATTTCAGCTTGTAGGAACAAATCTGGGTGTTTATTGGCCTAGGAAATGTTCTCCTTTGACACTCAAATATTGCTGTGGGGTGAGAGCCACACAAATTTCCTAGGATCCCTTTAGTTTGCAATAACTTCTCCTTTGCTGAATTACATATTTCAAAGAATATCTTGTTAATGACCAATATATGGCATATATATTATCCAAGCTTATTAGTACAGAAATAATTGCAAGTGGCTGCTGTAGTTCATTAAGGCTTATTTATTTTATAGTTCATTAAGGCTAATTTTATAAGTACAAAATATATTTTAATAGCTATTTTTGCCTCCTTTTTATTTTTTTTTAATGTTTCTCTGCCATCTACTGCTAGCAATAGTTTCTGATTTTCTTCTTTAGTCACAGATAATTTACCGCTGTGCTTACTGTGAACTACTTGCTGGTGGCTTTTAATCCGCAGTTTCGCTGGGCAGTAGCAGGTGCAGATCTTCAGTCAGGTGTTTATTCACTTGCATCTGCTTTTCTTGGGTCAAAAGGGCTGGTTATGATGATGTGTAGTGTGTTGTTTAATCATCATGGCTGGGCTTCATGAACAAAGATTTGGGAGGGCTCTCCTCATGCTTGCTGCAAGTGCTGATGGCTGATGAGGCCGATGTGAGACAGGCAAGTCCAGTTGCAAAAGGCACAGCAGAAAGTCTCTGTAGGTGGGACTGTCAGGCCATGGTTCTTTCTGTGTTGTCTTTTCTCCTCCAGACTGATTCTATGAGTGTTCTCAAAGGAAGTAGCAGCATTATGGATGGTGTGTCTCCACGTCTCCCAACTGGAGGCCAGAGTGGACCACTGATGGTGGTCAATATGGCCAAGGCTGAGGTGTTGTTTCAGGGAGTCCTTTTATCTCCTCTTCGGGGCTCCTCTCTTGATGAGTTCACCATAGAGCACAGTCTTAGGGAGAGATGATCCTCCACCCTGGAGATGTGCCCTGCTCCGTTCTCAGCAGCATGGCCTCAACACTGGTGACCTCTGGCTGTTCCAGAACAGACTCATTAGTCACATAATCAGACCAGTGGATGTTTAGGATTGTACGGAGGCAGCGCTGGTGGAGGCGTTCGAGGAGTTGCAGGTGGTGGCGGTAGATGACCCAGGATTCAGACCCATAGAGAAGAGTAGACAGTACAATGGCTCTGTAGACACTGATCTTTTTACTTTTCTTCAGGTGTTTATTGCGCCAGACTCTTTTATGGAGTTTTCCAAAAGCTCTGGATGCCCTTGCTAACCTGTTGTCAATCTCTTTGTCAGCCTTACCATCTGAGGAAATGATGCTTCCCAGATAAGTGAACTGCTGGACTGACTTAAGCTCTGATTCTCCTGTGGTGATGTGGGGGTGATTAGGCTTCCTGAGGTGCAGGATGGTAGAGATGGTAGATGGAAGCCTCTTCAACCTAAAGGAGGCTGAAGGCCCACACTAAGACCCTAAACCACCTTGTCCATGAAATGCTTTTCACTGATGATATTGCCCTTGTTGCATACACAGAAGCACCTCTGCAGCATTTAACATCCTGCTTTGCAGAGGCTGCCGAGCTTTTGGGCTGGAAGTCAGCCTGAAGGAGACAGAAGTTCTCTACCAACCTGTATTGTTTAATATAATCAAAGCATATCACAGTAGCTCGACATGCAGTTAAACTCACCAGGCTGGAGACCCAATTTTTCAGGAGTTCTGTGTTCTTGGGTTGTTTGTAAGGAGCTGTTTTTTGTGACACTGAGTTCCCTCCTGCTCTTTGCTCAGTATCCTCTGAGCCAAGGGGGACCTGCAGATATGGGCTCGACAGGTATTTCATGGCTCAGCTTTTCCAATAGATCACAAGGGAACATTCTCTGTCTCTAAATTATTACTGATTTTGATCTGAAGAGAAATGAAGGAGCAAGTCTACTTTACATCTAATCAAATTATCTCAGAGACAGACTGATGCACATCTTGGTAAAGGGAACTCTCACACCAGCTCAGACATGGGAGAGAGGGAGGAATCGTTATCTTTTTCTTGCACCTTTTCCCCTTTCAGTGAATACTTAAATATTTATTGATGAAAAGATGGAATTGGAGCATTCTGTATCTCATTCCTGTGTCTTTGCTATCAAACAATGTAACTGTTCCTCCTTAAGGTCTGTCTCAGTGTTCATTTACATGTGTGAAACGGGAACAACTACAAAACAAATTAAAGGGTGACCTCTTCTGAATTTCTCACACCATCCTGGCTTATGGCAGAAATCCAGTTCAAAACCTTACTCTGGGTTTAAGGCAAGAGCTGGGTTTGAATTCCCATTTAACCATGTAAGGTTAAAGCCAGAAGGAATACTCTGAGTACCAAACTGTTTTCTTTCCCTTTTGTGGGATTAAAGAAATCAATGTGATGGTATTCAGGAGCACTCAAAGGCAGAGCCATTGCTGTTCTTTATTCTAAAAAGGATAGAACAAAATTTGAGTCTCACACAACTGTTGATAAATGTAGGAGAGGAAAAGTAGTCATTTTACAAATTGTTTTTCTAAAATCGTGAATATGTTGACATTTAGAATCTTTGGTGTTCGAGTAGTATTTTCAATTCAGTTTTCTCTTGTGGGAATCTTGTTATAGTAAACTCAACACATTCATTTCTTGCTAAAGCAAGACATGTATGTGCACACACACACACAGAGAATCTGGGGTAACCAGAAATTAAAAAATCCTGACCTTGATGGGGGAAATAATCTCACAGAAATGATTGCAGTCAGGGATAAAAGTGAAGATTTATTCCATTATGAAGAATGAAAGATCATGAGGTTAACCCACAGACAGCCATCCCTTCCATTTTCTTGGAGCTGAAGGACAAAGTATTGCCAGGATTAGGTGTTCTGGACATGGATCTGTGTGACTAAATGGTGTATGTGTTTTTCTGTTCATATGTGCATCAGACAGGCTGAGAGAGCAGGGGTGGCTCAGCCTGGAGAAGATAATGGTCCAGGAAAACCTTAGAGCACCTTCCAGTACTTTGAGAGGGCTCATAAAAGGGAAGTAGAGAGACTTTTTTGTATAGGCAGGTAGTGACAGGATAAGGGAGGATGGTTTAAAGTGACAGAGGGCAGGTTGTATGAGATGTTAGGAACAAATTCTTTACTATAAAGGTGGTAAAGCACTGGCACAGGTTGCCCAGGGAAGCTGTGGATGCCCCATCCCTGGAAGTGATCCAGTCTGGGTTGAATGGGATCCTGAACAACCTCATCTGGTAAGTGGCATCCTTGCCCATGTCAGGGGTGTTGGAACTAGATGGTCTTTAAGGTCCTGTTCAGCCCAAACCATTCTGATCCTATGATCAGTAATTTTGTTGAAAACAATTTAGCTTCACTACAAAATATTGTGCAAATTAATAATACTGGATTCAGCTGTTTAACAGAAAACAAAGGGATTTGAGATTACTCTTCATTGCTCTGAATAAACACTGGATGTTTTCCCTTTGAAATATTTTTCTAAGCGAAAGATGTGACCATTCTTTCTTTTGTGTTCTTTGTGATGAGTGGTCATGAGGTCTGCTTTTGTCTAAGCACCCAGTAAGTTAATGAGCTTACTTCCATGGGAACAGAAAATCTCACAGTGAGTCCATATAATCTCTTTTTTTTTTT